>JAEQBH010004087.1:0-357897 GCA_016808115.1 Tetrastigma voinierianum
GAACTTTCAATCTTTTGGATGATCGATATAAATCTGTCACATATGCTGTTATATATCTGATAAATTATAGTTCATTGATCATCTATAAATACATTTCGTAATCAATATTTCGCAATCTCAAATCAATTCAATTATGCTCACAAAATTCAGTTGATTACTGCCAAATCAATTCAGTTACGAAATTCAATTCGATTTAATGCGAGATCAATTCGATTATGCGAATCAATTCGAGTTAATCAATTCGATTATGCCAATCAGGTCGGTTATGCCCATGCCAATTTAACCTATGTCTTCGATATACGAGGATATCAGTCGCCGTGGCGGTCCGTTGGCTGCGGGCCGGTATCACGTAGTTTTATAACGCGATGCGGTCCTTTGGGCTGCCAGATGGTTATAAACAATCAAATAGTGAACTCTTACCGATACGGTCGGATTGAAGTTTCAGCGTCGGTGACACATCAATAGTTCGCGATGCTATTTGACCTGTTGGTATGCCAATCTATCATATCACGAAATAAGCGGTTAACATTCTATTAAGAGCGTTCAAATCCCTTATAGCAAAATATAGTCTATTATGTACGACTTTGTATAAGCAGTTTATTTTCAATAATCATGCAGATTTTTATATACAAACATTTTACAATCACTTTTCTCAAATCAATTAAATCAATTCAATATGCTTTTAGAACAAACGTAAAAACTTGAAAGCGAGGAATAGGGATCGGTACAGGAACAAACCCCCAATCTTTGCACTTTGATTGTCCACTGGAATCTCAATCTCGATTTAGCACTATACTTAAATTGATCCATGACCGAAACCATTAAAAGCAGTATTATTCGTGCGTACTAGTAGTTTTGGTTAGGATTGATTTTCAGAAGTTAATATGATTTCCAAATTCGACAATCTATATATAGATGAATTCTTGACTCAATGGCTTTCCATAGAGTCGAGAACACCAGAAAGCAGGGTTCGGACGAAGGAGTTATGACCAGAGTTGGAGGTCATACGCGGTCAAATCTGACCCGACGAGCTGACCTGACACGGACGAGCTCGATCTATCACCCTCTGTCAAACATCTTCTGTCCTCCTTAGAAATATGAATATATTCTTGACTCAATGGGCTTTAGAGTCGAGAATCTGCCTGTCGGAGTTCGGACCCGAAGGAGGTGACCTTAGTTGGAGGGGGTCGTGCGTGATCCAACCGGACAGTTTGGCCTGAACTAATGAGCTGACCCTGGCTGGACAGCTCGTCCCAAACACCTCAGTCTGACATCTAATATACTCCTCTTGGGCATATGGATGGAGTTCTTGACTCAATGGGCTTTCCATAGGAGTCCAGAGCTACGAAATCGGAGTTCGGACGAAGGATATGACCTTCAGTGTTGGAAGTCGTGCGTGTCGAGCCAGAGGAGACGAGCGACTGGCCCGACAGGCGACGACTGGACGAGCTTGATACAACACCTTAGTCCTGACATCTAATATACTCCTCAGGAATATTAATGTGTTCTTGACTCAATGGGCTTTCCATAAAGTCGAGAACACCCAAATCAGTTGAAGCGGAAAGGAGATATGACCTTAGAAGTTGGAGGTCATGCGCGGATTAGTCTTAACGAGTGACTGGGCGACGGCACTGAAGTGACGACCTCAATCTAACACCTCAGTCCTGACATCTAATATCTTCTGTAGGCAAATGTGGATTCTTGACTCAATGGGGCTTTGTAGAGTCCAAGAACACTGAATCGGAGTTCGAACTGAAGAAGTTATATGACGCTTCAGTTGGAGGTCATGCTCGGTCGATCTTGACAGTGACACAGGCCCGACGTTTTGCAGTGACGAGCTCAGCTCTACAGAATGAGCTGAGCTCTTCGGGACGAGCTAAGCTACATGGCGAGTTGAGCTCTGCATGAGTTGAGCTTTTGGGCGAGTCTGCTGACCTCTATTTGGCGACCTCTATAGGCTGACCCTTAACCCATTTGACTGTTCAGAGTAAAAAGACCATAACTTGGTTTCACGAGGGTCAGGTGAGAGATTCAAATCCTAACATCAAGTTCTGGACGTATTCACTTCCCCAGAAGGACTTGCTTCCAAATTCCTTTATTTCTTACTCAAAAACCTGTTCTAGGTCCGAAATTTGTAGTTGTTTAGGGTGGCGAAGCCCGGCCCAGCAGATTGAGCTAGGCTGATCTCAGTAAAGGACTATAACTTGGTCTATAGAGGTCAAATTGAGAGATTCAAAGCCTAACATCAAGTTCATTGATGTGGCCACAACTTTTTTAAGACTCACTACCCGATTCTCTTTATTTCTTACCCAAAATTCAGGAGTCCGGCTAATCGCACTATCACAATGTGGCATTAGGGTAGAAAATGACAAAAGTAGGGAAGACCTACCTCTTGGAGTTGTCGAAACTCTGATTCAGTCTCTACTTGGCTGTCACTAGGAAGGACTTTCCTCTTGCTTCACACAGGCTATGTTCTGTCGGTCGAAAAATCACAGAGAGAAAGGTAGAGGCCTCTCTCTCCTAACTCTTCCTTTTCTATGTTTTCCCTTTCTTATGTGGATCCTCCTAATCGTACTTTAAACAGGAGGAAGCTTCCTCCCTCTTTCCTACATGCCACATGTCCTTTCCTTGATTTTTCTTCTTTTTCTTTATTTTATTTTATTTATATTTAGGTCCCTCCATTTCTCTATTATTCTTCATTTAAAATTCTCACAATTTTGACAGACATATAAACTTATTTAATTGACCATAGGTCCCCATTTTACAATTTCCATATTTTCTCTTTTCCATGGGTTTATTTCTGGAATCAATAATCATTTAATGTATTCATCTAAGAATTTCAGAAAATACCCAAGTTGAAACTCAATTATACTGAATATATAATAATTTTTATTATAAAGTGCAGGGTATTTTGGGAGCTTCTGACTTTTCTATATGAAAAGTACGGCTGTTGATTGCAACCTCAATTGATGGTAATGGACATTTCTTTCCTCTTGCCTTTACACTTGTTGAGGAGGAAACAATAGATAGTTGGTCTTGGTTTCTTTATGCTATAAGGTCTCATGTTACTCAAAGAGATGGGGTATGCATAATTTTTTATCGTCATGTAGAAATTAAAGCAACATTACAAAATGAAAAAGTTGGATGGACTCCACCCCAAGGTCATCATAGATATTGTCTAAGACATGTGGGGAACAATTTCGATGAGAAGTTTAGAAACAAAGTCTTGAAAGACTTAGTATATATAAGTCTGGATCTCATCAACCTTGCAAGTTTCATTGTGTATGGAGGAGCTAAAAAATTAAATAAAAAGTATGTTCATTTTTTTGATAAAATTGATAAAGAAAAATGGACACAAGCATATGATGAAAGGTTGCGGTAAGGATGTATGACCACAAACATTATAGAGAGCATTAATGGGGTGTTTAAGGGGTATGTTGCCTATTACTGCATTGGTACAACTAACTTTTTATAACTTTGTTGCCTACTTTGAAAGACGTAGAACTGAAACTGAATCCAGACTTAAAAAAAGTGAAATGTACACTTCTTATGCAATAAATAAAATCAGGCATTGGGAATCTAAGGCAAGTGGACATAGTATTGCATTAATTCATCGACCAAAACAAGTGTTTCAGGTGACCACTGCTTTTCATGGGTTCCATATGGATAAGAGTAACAATAAGCAAGTTATGAAGCTTAAGGAATGTACTTGTACTTGTATCAAGTGGCAATCATTTAGGTTACATTGTTTTCATACCCCTAGTTGTTTATTCTTATACAAGGTTATATAGTTGGCAATTGTGAATCCACAATATAGAATGGAAAAATATGCAGCTTCTTATGCACCAGAATTTCATCCAATACCACATGAAGACAATTGGCCTCAACCAAATTTTCCAATTTTGCATCCTAATCCAGAAAAGCTGTGAGACCAAGGGCCACCTAGATCATCATGCATACGCAATGAGATGGATTGGAGGGAACCTGGTGCTAAGATTAGGTGTGGCGCATGCAAGCAGAAGGTCATAATCAGTGCAAGTGTCCTAACAAAGAGCAAGGCGAACCATCTAACAAACCAAATTAATGAATTTTGAAGATATGTAACTTTTATTAGTGTATGAACTTTTATATGATGTAATAAATGAACTCTTACTAGTGTATGAACTTTTTATGATATTTTGACTACTAGTGTAAGAACTTTTTTATGATGTATTAACTATTATCAATGTTTGTTCATTTTTTCATGAAAGTATTTATGTACTTTTATCAATGTTAACTCTTATGATATATTTTTGGTGATGTATTAACTATGATGTACTTGTTTTACAGGTATGTCATGGATCCCCAATCTTATGATTCATCAGTGTTGTCTTTACAACAAGTACATCGTTCTGAATTTTCGGTCTAGTAACTAGGGCCTTAAATTCTCCATTGTAGACGGCGTGAGGCGGCATTTCATCGTATGATGTCACTAGATCGACGAATTATTCCATATTTTCAATAAGCAGGCTTCTATGGCATTGCACGACTTGGGTTTATTACATTAGATTGGCACATGGTGACCACCTTAATTTAGATATGGCACCTAGAGACACACACATTTCACATGGCACATGGGGAGATGACTATTACTTTATAAGATATCAGTATAATACTTGGCCTACCAGTTTGTGGGTTTCCTTTTACTGGTCAGACTTCACAACAGTGGCCTAAACTATGTCAGTCTTTGTTAGGACTTGAAAAGGATGACATAAACGGATCATGCCTTAATATGTCATGGTTAGCAATGAAATTCCCAACTTTACCACTTGATGCTGATGATGTTACTATTCAACGTTATAGCATATATATTACAACTTATTAGAGGATGCCTATTTGCAGACAAGTCTGGTGGTTTTGTTCATCTCATATTTCTTCCATTTTTATCAAATTTTCGGGCTGTTGGTAGATATAGTTGGGATGGTGCCTGCTTGGCTTGACTTTATAGGGAGATGTGTCGAGCATCCCATGTTCATGCACATGATATAGTCCAGCCCCGCCTCAAGTATTTCAATTATGGCATGGAAAATATTTTCAAAATATTGCCTGCATTAGAGAATGAGGTATTTCCACATAATATCATTGGTGTTGATGGCATTTTATTCCCACCACCTCCATTGGGTACACGGTATATACAAGATTTTATATTTTATTATAGAAAATTCATTCAAAACTAAACCTCCATTTTATCTTACCTAATATGTCATTACATTTTCTCAAATAGAGAGATGATTTTTCTACCACAAAGGTATTCACACATGTCCTTGGCCAAAATAGATTTGCCTTTGATGCACAGAGACCAAGTCATGTTGTATGGCAACCATACATCTAATATCATATCTACATTGCCGCCTTATAATATTATTGGTGATGGCATTTGACGTACAATGTCCCCACTTATTTCTTTCCATATTAGTGTGAAGGCATGAAGCGAATCGGGTTTACGCCAATTCGATTTGGTAGCGAGTAACATCTACCAGGTCATGTCATACTAACATTAGGGTATATTGCATTGACTTGCGAGGTCGACATGATCTTGATTGAAGCGATGAATATAGAGAAGTGGGATTGTCGTCATTGATCATGTAGTTAAGCGTTGAGGGTTATATCGAAGATATTTCATCTTAGGCCTTGCATGTTATGGTATGGATTACATGACGCGTCAATATCTCTGGCCGAGGATCGCTTCCATGATCTTATGGTAATTTATATATAATTTTTAATTTATTTTGTTAGTTTCATTATAATTATAATAACATCTTCTACATTTGACATATAAGCTAATAGCTTGGAACAAATATATGAATTGTCATGGCCTAATACTACACAAACAACAAAGGAAGATATACATTTATTGACTTACAATACCTTGCAAGTTGTGGATGAGTTGAGTCGATTACATATTAGGCCCCCTACCATGACTTCAGAAAGGGGTAGGAGAAGAGGAAGAAGAGGGGGGGTATAATAGACATAAGATGGAGCATGAGCAGATTCCTATAAAAAGGCAAGCATCCACATCATGGCAAACACCTTTTGTTCATCATTTTCAACAGTCATCATCTATTCCAACTCCAAGAGCACCTTGTGTAGGCTAAGTATGATGTCAAGGACAAGGATGTTCACGTACAAAACAGGATGGATTAGGATCTCAAGCTTTTGATTTTCCTCTTAATGATGGTAGGGATGTTCCAACTGCTTCTTTTGTTCTAGATGCTTCTTATGTTCAACCTACTCTTAATGTTTCAGCTACTTCTGATATTTCAGTTGCTAATGAGTTTGAAACTCATATATTTTTAAGTCAATTTTTAATGAATATTTAAGGCTTAAAAGTTCAGTTTAATGCAAAATTATGAAATCTTCATCCAAATTTGTGTTTTGTAGGAATATCACGAAAAATAAATAAACTTATAAGAAAAGAAGCAAAAAGCATCAAAAGTCCAAATTCGCGACATCAACTGAAGAATGTCGCAACATCATATCAGAGTCGCGATATCGGGTGAAGAATGTTGCGACATCAAAGTAGAGTTGCAACATTAGTTGAGAAATGTCATGACTCTAGAAGCGACAACAACAAGAACATTCAAAGTCGCGACACCAAAAGTAGAGTCGCGACATCAAAATAAGGCTATGACAATGAATATACAATTCTAGAGTCGCGACTCCAACAATGATATCAGAGCAGAGTTGTGATATTGACACTCAGAGTCACGACTGTAACTCCCCAAAAATACCCAACTATTTTTATAATATTTTTATTATGTGTTTAGGGTATAAATTGAGCAAAGCTAGGGGATTTTAAGTTATTGTTAAATGATCCTTATGTTAAATGTTAAATGATAAATGATTGATTATGATTCAATGAATGAACACGAATTTACCAAGTGTTAAGCTGAAATGGAAAAATTATCAAATGAGGACCTAAGGGTCATTTATGATAAAGAAAATATGTCTAAATTGTGAATAGTGAGAGTGAAGTGCAAATAGAAAGTATATAGGTTATATGGCAGAGTGGGAGAACTTAACTCAAATGGGTTTTTAGAGGCAGCTTGTGGCCTTATGATGTTAAGTGACTTCAGACCACATTTGGTATATTGAATGACCATTTGTGCAAAAATGTATTTGGAGATTGAGAGAAAAAAAAGCTAGGGTTTTGAGTGAAGATCAAGAGATTGGTGTGGAACTTGCTCTTTGGTGCAGATCTTTACAGAAAGTTCAAAAGGAGGAAGCTAGAGCGAAAGTGTCGAGATTGAGTAAGAACACAAACCACAGAACTCTTTTCTTGTCTTGGATTTGGGAAAAACCCTAACATTATGTAAAAAAAAGGTGATTTTGATTGGTTGTAAGATCCAGTTTAGAGGGGTTGTGTTAGGTTGAGTTTGAAGTGTATTGTCAGTTCAGTATTAGTTTGGATTGGTTTTGAAGAATGTTTGTGAGGAAAAATGTTGTGTTTTCAAAGGAGTTGTTATCGAGAATTATTAAAACCCCTGTTCGTTTTTTGCTATAGGTTAAGTTATAATCATAAATGAAGTGATTCTAATTGGTAAAGAACCATAAGATCCTAGAGCCACAAATGTATAGAAAGAAAGACAAAAAACGAGAGCAAATTGTAGCTCTAAGGCTCCCGAATATGGGCTTAAATGTGAGTTTGGGTAGCTGATGGGTATGCTCTGTTTTGGGTGTAGTTGTGGTGTTTTGGCAATAAGTTGAGTTGCACTCATCCAAATTGAATGATTCAAAATTCTGGGGTGACTAGACTTCTAAGGGAATAATTTACTTGAAGGAAGTGTGTAATTTAACCCAAAGTGCCCAAAAATCTGTCAAAGCGAGGCTATGTGCAGATATGTTTTACCAAGTGATGATCTAGATGTAAAATGCAATACCTTGAGTTTTGGTGATCTAAATTGGATGATTCCAATTGGAGAAGAAACCTTAGAACCATAGCTTCAAATTAGTGAAGGAACCATTACCAATTTATGGATTTAAGACCTCGGAAATTGAAAATAACAGTAGGTGATCCAATGAGCTGGGCATATCGACTAGTTTGACATTAAAATGCCGTAACTTGAGTTTGGGTGATCTAAATTAGATGATTCAGATTCCTATTGAAAATAGACTCATAAAACTATTATTTTTCTTGAAGGAAGTATGAGAAAAATATGGCTCATGTGTCTCCATAAATTTTGCAAGTGAATGAGTATTAGGTAGACATCAACCCTAACCAAAAATCCTAGAATACACAATTGATTTTTCTTTCTTGGGTTGTTCTTTAATTGTGACACATATTTGTAGTTAAGGTTGTTGATGAGAATCTTGACCCAAACGAGATTATGAGGGTAAAATGTTGAAGAAGCGACAACATTTTGAGTTTGTTCTTGAATCTCTCTCTTGTTTCAAATTTGTGAAAGTTTGATCTACGCTCTTCTTTCATTGTTTTGAAATTGATTGTGAAATATTATGAAATATTGAAATGATTTATGATAAATTGCATATTGATTTGTTTTAAATTGATTTAAGACAACAACTTGCGAAATAAATTGCATATGAAAATTTGCATAAGTGTTGAAAAATAAATTATTGTATCCAAATGTATAGACACTATTGTAAATTGTATTGAATGATTTGAAGGCCCTTAAAAGAATGTTAACCGTTAAAATTCGAGTTAAGGATAGATTGGTATACCAATAAGGGTCAAATGAGGAGTATTGTGTTGAACGTAATGATGTGTCACTCTGATCCGTAACCAAGCGGGACAGTATCAGTAATATTCACAAAATGATTTTTAATAACCAGTCAGTAGCCCAATGGGACCGTACTGTTTTATAAAACTTTTTTTATGCGACTGCTGACCCTAAGCGAGGACCATGCCCGATGATTCATTATCTTGTGCACCGAAGCGTAGGTTAAATTCGATAAAGCGAAAATGATAATAAGATTGAAAAAGTGTATGATTTGTGATTTGAATGATTTAGTACATATGAAGTGCATAACTTGAAATGACCAATGAATTGTAATTGATTGTAAATGAAATATATATATATATATATATATATATATATATATATATATATATATATATATATATATATATATATATATAATTATGAAAAATATACAGCATCATTGTTTTATAAAAATTGCATGAATTGATTTAAACTGAAATGAAAAGAGAATTGTATAGAACCACTAAGTATGAAAATGTTTAGCGCGTTTGTTTTTGTCATCGCGTAGGTATCGAAGTGAACATGCGAGGGACAAAGGGCCGTGAGATTTAGAGTCCAACGTCAAAGCAGCGATGTCGAGTAAAGATCGAGCCATGTATTCATAGAAGTAAGTTTGACCATTTTGTAAAAACTATGATTTTATTTTGTAAATATATTGATATTGAAAACTCTTATATATTTTGTAAATGATCTGATTGAAAATGACATAGAATGCCATATGGTACAAATGTGGGATTTATCCTAAAATGATGGGTCTACCGCAAATGTTTTGATGCATATTATTATATATTCTATAGTATACGAAAAAAAAAAACATATTTGTATTCGTATCGATAGCGCTTGACTTTACATTTATTTTGGTATAAGAGTTACAGTGAAATTGTTAAAAAAAAAAAGGGTGCTACAACGACATTGTACAGACAGACAAAATTCAGAGTCACGACACCAAAAAGCAAAGTTGCGACATCAAAGCAGCAATGTCGTGACATTAGGTGCGACTAGGGCAAACTTTTGGGATTTTTGAGGTCCACATTATCCGCCTCGTTTTCAAGGCCTAATCATTAAGGCCTATAAATAGAAGCTCCCGGGGTGGAGTGCGCAACAATTCATAAGAGGGGACCAACCTTGGAATTTCTGAAGAGCAGAAGAGTAGTTGAAACTTTTGTATATATTTTTATTTTTTTATTTTGGTTTTTCATCTTTTAGATTAGAGTAGTGGATTTGAGCTGAAATATCGAGTTGGATCGTTGTAAATCAAGCTTCATTTATGTCTGAACTTGAGTGGAATCTATAGTTATTTATGGAATCAATTTTATTCAGTTTGGATTACATTTTCAATGAATTTGTTGGATCAACTAGTCATTGTCATTTGTGATCCATATATGGAAGGCTAAGCTCCCTCTAGAAAGTATTGGTGTTTTGATTATCATTTTATAGTATTTAAATGAATGTTGTGGGTTTGAGTATTGGATTGATTTAATTGACATTGTTCTTTAAAAGAATTGTTCTAAGTATCAACAGATCATACAAAAAAAAAAGCTGTATTTGTGCTCTGATTTCCAGAATCCCTCTAAGTGACACATATATGGACTACTTGAGAGTAAAGAGCAGTAACTTAGGGGTATACTAGGCTGATACCTTTAGAACTAATGCACTTTAAATATCACTATGATGAATCATGAGTGATGTTTTAACCTCTGACTTAAAGGTTCCTTTTTTAGTGACAACAGAAATGTGTTCCCGAGGCATAAGGACCATATGGTAATTGATCATTTTAATATTTAGGGAGTTCATCTAAGTTTGAGAGAACGTTTGTGCTCTTGTTAGATGAGAGTGATTATTCTGACCAAACTACAGATTAAGATGTCAATTAAATTGAAGGAGACTTGTATCCTGTCTATGAGGGCAAACAGACTTCAATCCTGAGAAATGGTTGTGAAGTACTGATTTAGGAAAAACAGTAAGATCTTAGAAAGATGATCAAATCCTAAAAGTAGCTCTTTGGACCCATTGACATTGTTTAGGGATATGGTGTTCTAAAAAGTGAAATTTATAGTGTCATGAGGTATTCCAAGGCTATACTACTATGCTCTTAGACAAATCTCGAATTCAAGTCCACAACTATATTGTTTTCGAACCTCTTGCGATTTGATGATCATAACACTGATTCATTCCCAATGTTATTTCAACTCAGTGAAACCTCTAATCATTTTGTTTCATTTATCTTTGTCATTAAAGAAAAATATACAAAAATACTTTCATTCATTTAGGCTAGTTAAAGTTAGATGTTCAAATAGTGATAATCTTGAGTAGTATTGATCTTTTAATTTTCTCATCAATTCCCGTGGGAATGATATCTGGACTTATAATCCACTTTATTACTTGTATGACATGTGCACTTGCAGTGTTTTAGACAAAATTAAATTTTCAGTACATTACCTTGTATCACTTGAAAGCTCGGTAAAAACAAATTACTTACCATGCAATAACAAGTTTTGAAGCATTGTGCATTTGAGGACTTAATCAGTCTTTATAGCGTGGTTGAAATTTTGGATTACTTGATAGTGATTCAACAATCTGCGCAGCCAATTTAAGTATATAGAAAATAGATCAACAGTTTTGGCATTATTTGGCAAGGGGCGATAAATCTTTAGCAATAGTGTCGAGTCTGAGTATGGTAGTTTTAATTTGGTCCTTTAGCAGTACGCTCTTGATCTTACCATTAGCTTGTTGTTTTGGCGACATGATATTCCAACAACATGATGTTCCGGCTACGCTGGCGAGCGTTGCATCTAATGTCCATGTTTTTAATATGAGTTATCAAGGCGTCGACGCAAGAGAGGTTCCTCCATGTGGCATGATCCTCATAAATGTGGTTTTTCTTTTTGTTTTGGTAGCTAAAATGGGATAATGTCATGTTATGATACAAAGTATTGATGGACGTATTGTTGTTTACCTAAATAGGACAACTGTGAATCTATAAGTATTTGTATTATTGGATATATTGTTCATATTAGTACCGGTGTATGACAAGTTAATAAGTGACCATTGTTTGATTAAGACTTTTATTATAATTTGGCATCATTATGTTCATTATAGTAATTAATACCACTGTTTCCAATTTCTGAGGGGAAAAAATTGATTGGTTAAAACAAGTTCTATTTACATTGATCTTGAGAGCATGCTTTTCCGTAGTAAGGAATTGAATTTTACTTTTCTAATTATTATTTTTAAATGATCGAGTTCTAAATTTGCATTGAACTCGTCTTTTCAATGGACGAGTTCTAAATTTGCACTAAACTCGTCTTTTCAACAAACGAGTTCTAAATTTTTCTGCGAACTCGAATTTACGCGAACTTCGTGCTTTTAAATGGAATATGAGTTCTGAAATTTGCAGCGAACTTTTCTTTTGGCGATCGAGTTCAAAGAATTTGCTGACTGTCTTTTTAAACGTGCGAGTTGAGGTGCGCACTTGGAACTCAAAATATTTTTAAAGGCACGAGGTTCTGACCCTGCTTGAACTTGTCTTTTCAATAGACGAGTTCTTAATTTGGATAGAATTTGTCTTTCCAACATACAAGTTCTATATTTAAATTGACGCCCTAAATTTGCATTGAACTAGTCTTTTTAACATACGAGGTTATACAGGCTGCGAACTCGTCTTTTAAGCAGAATGGGTGCCATGTTACCTTTGAGCTCATGGCGAGACGAGGGTTATATTTGCTACGGGCTCATCTTTTCAAAGACAAGTTACGAATTATCTTGGCGGTGTTCACCACGGACGAGATCCACATGGATTCCATGTCATCTCAAACTATGGTAATTCAATCAATAGTTTTGGAGTTATGCTTTTATAATAAATATTTTAAAATTTAATGTAATCCACCACTTTGCCCTCTAATTTGGTCTTTAAACTTTTTTAGGTCCAATATTACCGCTAACTAGATTTATTCGTGGCTCAAAATATGTTTTTGCGGATTAACGAGATGAGCGCGTAAGCAAATGAATGTCACAATAATCGTGATGTGTCAACGCGTCACATGTCATATGTGGCGATGTATGTATGCCGTTTGACAAGTGAGATAAGTCAGCGACTTTAAATTCTTATTTGCCCATTTATTCATCATGTTGATGATATAAACATATTTGAGTTATTAAACAAACGTTATGATAACATTGGATCAAAAAAAAAAGTTTAAAAGTCTAGTGAAACATATGACCAAATAACATAACTATTTGTGTACCTTATCCCCTCAATTTTTATAATTTCCCATACCAGCCTTACCCTTTTATCACTCTGATTAGGTTTCAAGGGCCAACAAAATACATAATAAAATTTGTATTGACTGATTAATCATCAATGCGTTTCCATATGAGCGACCGGGTAGCTATTGGAAGTTAGGAACAATATCATTTTTAATTTTGGAGTGGAGTGGAGTGAAATGAAAGAAAACCCAACTAAGCAGCCATTGCCGGTCCAAACCACCTTTATTCCTCAAAAGGCATTTCCGAACTTATGGGTTTGCTAATTGCTATGATGGTATTCTGGTATGATTCCCACCGCCCATATAGCGAGTTTGTAATCTCAGTGGTTGAAAATATACTATTAACCCTTTTGAATTTGTTTACAATATCTTCAGGGGTTATGTTTGAATCTGAATGAAAAAACGAAAAAAAAAAAAAAAAGATAATGTAGAATTGAACGGAAAAGATACAATAGCATACAAAGCATCAATGTTATTAAAGTTTCAGTCACGTCTGATTCTTCACAAATAGGAAAAAAAAAATTTAGTATTTATAAATTATTTGATGTTCTAATTTAAACTCCTTCAATTGTTTTTTTTTATATCTATTCATTTTGCATTACGTAATTTGTTTTGTGAAAACTCCAATCTTGTCCTTTCTCTATGCCTTGACCCTTAAACCAGTGAGTCTTCATTGGCTCATTCAATTTATTTATTTCTTTAGATAAACTGATAAATATTGAATAATTTTAAAAATATATAAATTTATAACTAGTTTTAATTAATTTGTTATATTTATTTTTTCTTTGATTGAAAATTAAAAATAATAAACTATTTTTCTTAACATTTTCTTTATTTTTGAAGAACTAAACACAGTTTTAAAAATAATAAAATATAATTGAAATTAATTTAAAAAAAAACTCATTATATTTTAAATTATTTAGTTTATTATGACCGGTTTAAAAAATTTTAAATTATTTATGGATTTTAGTTTTATTTTTGTTCCTTAAACATTTCATATATCCTATTACCTTTATATTTTTCTTAATTTTCGAAATCGAACATAAATTTAAATGAAAATGTGATTTATAGTTTTTCTTGTAAACGAGAGACTTCACTAAAAGCTCAAATACGACCAGAACTACATGGATAAAACATTTTTTTTAACTTATATTTAAATATTAAACGACTTTCTTTAAAGATTTCTAATAAAAATACTATTAAAAAAGTGTCCCTTTTAAGATTCCTGTCATTAAATTTACTTTCTTTAAAAGATTTCTAATAAAAATACTATTAAAAAAGTGTTAGTTTTAAGATTCCCACAATTTTTTTTTAAATGAAACACTTTTAGTTATAATATAGGAATTGTTCATACTAGGACTGAACCCAAGAACCTCTTTTTCCTATGTCTTTATCTTTGGAAATGTTAAATGTTTTATTATATAAACTAGACACGATGGACAAGATTATCTAATTAAATTTAAGCAATTCATTATGTTTAACTCATATGATAGAATGTTCAATATTTTAAAAAGATAGTATATAAGGAGGGGAGGGGTCCCAACTTCGAATCTGATGATTATAATTTACTATATTATAATTAAAGTGTTTAATTGTTAAACAAAATTAAAAAATTTAAGCATAAGTTTAAGGTTTTAAAATAAGAGCCACAAAAATATTAGAAAAAAAAAAGTAGAAAAATGATTTTAAGTATTTAATGATTTTAAATGAAACATAAAAAAGATTAAATATAATCAAAATTCACAAAATTTCTTAAGGAGTTTGTATATATTTTTAAATGTGATAATTCTCTGCAATGAGAGAAATAATTAAGATGAGTTTGAAAAAAAACATATATATAAAATTAATTTCAAATTTTTAACTCATATATATATATATATATATATATATATATATATATATTATCTTATTTTTCTTCAATTTTTTTTCACTAAATGCAAGAGCAGGAGTCTTACTGGTTTTCAACAAATTTATTTATTCTACCACCAAGAAAAAATAATTATAGCAGCGTGCATGGTCATCATTTCTGTGGCACCGTAGTTACTTTTCGATTCTAAATTTTAACTTCACTTCAAAACAGGAAATGATTAAAAGAGAAGGTGGGACCACAACCTTACTTTCACGGGTACCCAAATCTCCTCCTTCTAGGAATCAAGCTTTCCCCACTCCCAGAGACCATTGCCTCAATTTACGTTGAGCCCTCTCAATTTGAACTTTGAAGCGATTATTATGGCTTTGTCATTTATCATTTATCATTTATCATCCAAAACTCTAAAATTTTAAATTTCAGTTCATTAAATTAATCATAATTAAACTGAACGTCATTTCAAATAGTATTATGTCTTCTCTAATTACCATTTGAGGATAGAGCTCATAATATCGGTTGAATAGGATGAATCAATTCACTTTAATTCGAATTTTTAAAGGATTAAAAAGCCCATAAAAATTTAAGGCACGAATAAAATCGGGACCGATTTATTCGATAAGTTTTGACGATGACTCATATGGGTATAGTCCGATTAACCTGATTGATCCAAAATTTTTATTTAATTTTTTAAGTAACTAGTTTATTAATTGAGATTTTTAAGGATTAATTTAATACATTTTTTTATAGCATAGAAGTTTTAAAAATAATAATAATTATAATATATGATTAATATAATAAGCTTTGTTGTTTTAATAATTTTATTTTCAATTTCTAAATACATCTTTTACATATAATTTATATGCTAATTTAATATTTAAAAAATCTTATATGAAAATTTATGAAATGCATTTGAATTAAATAAAATTATAGTTTTTAATAAATATATTTTTATTTATCTCATTAATCTTATTTTAAATATTTATAATTTTTTTTATTTATCCTTTAAATTTAATTTAATCATATATGTTTTTTTTGATAAAAATAAAGTTATACTAGTTTATAAATTAAATAAATAAATAAATAAATTATCAGTATATTTTAAATAATTTTATTACTTAAACTAGTGTTAATAAAAAAACAATGTTGCTTTTAAAATAATTAACAAAAATTATATATTAGATTTCTTTCTATTATGATTATATTTTTACTAGATGAATTTTCAAACAAATAGATAATATTTCATTATTATACGGTTGAGATAATTTTTGAAAAAATATTTTTGTCAACGTAAATAAAATTTGCATGTTGATGCGATTGCCTCATTGAGTGTTAGATTCAGGTGAATCATTTCCGTATGCGAGTCGATAATTAATATATTTTTTAATGTGGTCATTGTTGTTGGATATAATGATGAGAATCAAGAATGAGGAGCATTATGAAGGATTAAGTTTGATCTTTGAAGTTGTTTTTCGGATATCGGCCCAATAAATTAATTTATTTTATTGTTTTGGCTTATTTATTTAGTTAGTTTGATATTTTAGTTATAAAGTATTTTAATATTATTTATTTTTAAATTTGTTTTCTTATTATTATATTGTTTTGAACTTGCGATATATAAATGTGTCAGTGTCGGATAAAAACCGTCAGTTAACTGCTTGTTTTAATCATACTCAAATGAATTAGACCGAAATGAATTGGGTTGCCTGTTTACCAGCCCTATTCAGGGACATCGGCGATGACAAATGACAGGCAGACTCCTCACGTATTTTTGATGGGTATATCACCCGTCAGATTGGTACTCTAATGGGCTGGCCCCAGTGTGGTCAAGCCTGGTGGGAAACAATGGCTCTGTGCAGACGAACCAGTCTGACTTTGATATTGGGTACTCCGCATTCAGAAGACAATAAGTACATTAACCAGTCGTTTCAGTACACGTTTCCGAATGTTCAGATTCCGAGGAGCACGATTCTTACTTTGCGAGACCATAGCTCTCTATCCTGGACGCGCGCTCTACTGAAGCAGCTCTCTATGAGAGTGGCTTAGAAAAGGCTGAAAAGGTACATAAAAAGAAATCCACGTAGGACTCTCAGTCTTCAAAAAGCACTCTTAAAACCCGACTCCAGGCTCCAACCATAATAATTAAAGTTTAAGTTTTAAATTAATCCAAGTTAATAAAATAAAAATATTACTAAGATTTCTTTAAGCTAACGACTCGGCGGAGAAGAAATGAATGGGTTTTCGGACGAAAATAATGGCGATGAAAACCCAATCTCACCTTTCACGCATTTTGCGACCGAAATCTAAACCTTAGGTAGATCTTGATTCTTAGGTTTGGTTTAGGTTTTACTGGCGAATCTTGATAAAGATACACAATCTCAGACCCCAGAAACAGCAAAGGGTAATCGGTCAAACGGAGAAGACAATGGGCTTTACGGAGATCTCCCCAGGGTTTCTAGTAAGGGCCCTTTGGTTGCAGAGAGGGCCCTGTAGAGAGAGGAGGGCAATGAAGGAGTTGATAGGAAGTCCCGGTACGGTCAGTGGGCTCGTGTTGAGGATAGGGCAGTGTATGTTCGCTGCTGCTGCAATTGGAGTCATGGTCTCTGCTATGGGCTTCTCTAACTACACTGCTTTCTGGTATCTTTTCTTTTAATTCTCTGGCCTTTGTTTTTTCTTCTTTTTCCGTTTCTTTCAATCTCTAGTGGGTTTTACTGTTCCCTTATTGTTGGCGTGGTTCAGATTCATTTGGCATTTTCAAAAATGTTATATATATATATATATATATATATATTTTTTTCTCATATGTGTTCCGGATTTAGGTTTGTGCCTTTTTCTCCTCCTTGCCCAGTGAGTGTTAGAACTACATTGTTAAAATGATTTTGCCCCTTTATTTTTTTCTGGATTGTATTTGTGGGTGTAAGGGTTTTGCATTTTAAGAGAATTTCCGCGTCGAACTGTAGACAGAACAGGTGTAAAGGAGAAGGAAAATCATCAATATAATCTCGTTATAGCTGCGGCAATTGATAAAAGGGGTTATAGAATTTGGGATGGGGGGTTAAGCTAAAATTGATATACTTGATGATTTTTTTTTTTTTTAAATAAAAATGATTAATTTGATTTTTAATATTTCAAATCAAAATAAAAAAGCACCATGTATCGGAAATGTATTAGGATCGAAGTTGGATGAGACATCCATCAATCGGCAGTATAAAATTTTTTTTTTGATGTCTTTGCTCTATGCTTCTCGATTGCGCAAGACTCTGTCTCTTTGTTGAGGTTCATGGATCATAAATGGAGATACTGGAAAGAAGTTATGATTGGTTTTGCTGGCATTTGAGCTATGATCTATCAGCCTTACTAAAAGGGCATGCTGAGAGATTGAGCTTCACTGTGTTCTGTTTATATTGTCTCATGCTTTGAGATCGAGATTAGGGTACATTGCGTAAAAAAAATATTTTTTGTATTATGAAGAATTGAAAGGTGATGATAGATGTTTCTTTTGAAAATTATATTTTTCTTTGCATTGGTGTCAAGATACTGAATGCTTAGTGCTTTTGCTGACTAATATCTCATTTCTGTACCTAAGAGTTTTCCTTATCTTAATGGCTTGGGATTTTCCTTTCTGTGATTTCCATACAAAAATTTGGTTTAGGAACTGGTTCACCTGTCAGCAAGCTCATTTGTGTGCTTCTCAGCCAGTGATATCATGTTATTGACAAATTTGATGCTAGGTATCTGGTAGAATAATTGAAATTTCTGTTGGTGATATCATTGTTCTTTGAATTTATCTACAGAAAATTTGTTCTTTCTTTAAACGCATTTGAGTTATGTGGTTTTGAGGGGGCAGGAATGCCCAACTTGTTTGTTATATTTTATAGAATGGATGGGCTCTTTTAAAGGGAGGTTGTAGCTGCTATAGTTGCCACTTTTAATTTGTGGCACCCTTGTTTTGTTAATATGAACACACTCTTGTTTGCCTATATATATATATATGTATATATATATGAGACGAATGAGGGAAGGTCAACTTGTTTGTTATATTTATAAATGGATGGGCTGCTTGGCAGCTATAGTTGCCACTTTAATTTGGCACCCTTTATTTTGTTATCTGTACTTTCTTTTGCAGATATATATATATATATATATATATATATATATATACTTTCTATATATATATATATATATATATAGATAGATATTTCTGAAATGAGTGATCTGTTTATTCTTTTGTTTCTGGCAAAATTCTGTCACAGATATCATATAATCTAGTGATATATTTATTTGACAATGATATTCTTCTTTTAGGCTCAGTTATTTAATTGCATCAATGGGGCTTCAAGTACTGTGGAGCTTTGGACTTGCATGTCTTGATGTCTATGCTTTGAGGATAAAGAGAGACCTTCAAAATCCAGTTCTTGTGAGCCTATTTGTTGTTGGTGATTGGGTATGTAGCTTGTTCCTAAACTCATGACTACGTTTATTTTCTTTGAAAGGTGCATGAGCATTGTCATATTGAGAAGATGCATACTCACATGATAGATTCTCTAAATTTTAGGGACTATATTTTTAAGCCACTCGTTTCTTAATGTTTCCACATTTTAGTGTTAATGTCATTTGTTGTCTTGGCAACCAAGTGTCTCATGGACTTGTTTTCCCTTTCAAACAACCAGAATGCATTTGGTTAACCAACAAAGTTACATAATGTTGGGAATTATTTCTTTGTGGCAGATTGTTAGCTGAGTTATTTGCCAGTACTAACCAAAAGAAGCAGGTAAAAATAGAATTTTTGTTTCTTTAGGTCATTCCTTTCTATGTGGTGGAAGGTGGTGACTTTCACAGAATGCTTAATTAGTTAGGGTTTTTCATGGTGGCTTTCTTTTTATAGGCATTCCAACACATTGCCACTTGTCTTTCGACTCGGCGTTAATGGGATTGTGGAGCAATTGCTCCTTGTGTCCGAATTGGTTTGGGTGAGTGATGATTCGTACTTCAAACGAATCATCCACGCGTCACACTTCGCTTGGTGGCTTGTGATCCCCTTTGATACTCATGATTCGGTTCAAGCAAGGACCGTGTCGATTAGGGCGATGTAGGTATCAGGAAAGTGTTAGTCTGGTTCGACATTTAGAGACGGAAGACTTCATTTTGAGGAGAGCCAGGCAATGTGATCAACGCTTGCTTTGGAAATCGGGCTATGCCCGTTTGGTCCATTCCACTAGTCCCCTAGGTCTTGGGCGGGTTTAGTCCTACTCTTTTCATTTGCGAGGTTTCATCTTTCCTTTGAGGGTCGTCCTTTACTTGATAAATGCGAGTCCTTTCAATTACGTCATCAAGCAATGTGGATTCCTTGTGACTCGCGTGGTCGTTCGTCTTTTTTCAAGCTCTGATGGTGCAAGGATGAGGCAACAGGGTTGGGCCTTTAAATACTTCCCGTCCGGCTTTCCCTTTCTTTTGGTCCTTCTTGGGTTCAAATTTTTCTTTGTCATTTGTTGGACTTTAGCGCTCTAGTTTGTCGAAGCTTTGGCAAAGTACAGCGGATTCGTAGCTTCGAGCTCCTTTCATACTCTCCAGGTGGGTTATTTACTGCAACGAGGTAAAGATTGCTACGCTTTCTTCAAGTTCTTGTTCCTCCATTCGCGCTTTCTTCCTCTCTCCTTTCTTCTTTCCTATTTTGTCTTGCTATTGTTGGCAGAATTTTGCTAGAGTATCGACTTTTTATGAGGGGTTTTTTCCTTTAATTCGATAAAGACGAGGCGAATAAATTTTATTTGAACCCAGTGTATAGCCTCTTGAATTTTGAGGCTGCAGGCTTGTAGACTTAAAATGAATTGGTCCTTGATGAAATTTTGGGCTTATAGCCCTGAAATGAATCGGGCAATTTGCCTTGGTGAAATTTTGGGCTCATAGCCTTGAAGTTGATCGGGCAATTTGCCTTAAATTTTGGGTTCAAAGCCTTGCAATGAATTGGGCTATTTGCCTTGTTTAAAATTTTTGGGCTCATAGCCTTGAAGTAAATCGGACAATTTGCCTTGATGAAATTTTGGGCTCATAGCCTTGAAATGGATCGGGCAATTTGCCTTATTTTGGGCTCAAAGCCTTGCAATGAATCGGGCAATTCGCCTTGTTTAAATTTTGGGCTCATAGCCTTGAAGTAAATCCGGCAATTTGCCTTGTTAAAATTTTGGGCTCTTAGCCTTACAATGAATTGGGCAATTTGCCTTGTTTAAATTTTGGGTGAGAAAAAAGAAAAAAACGTGGGGAGTGGACAAGATGTTGAATGGGCTCGAAGCCTTTAAATATTAAATGGCTCAAGGCCTTGCAGTACATTCAAGACAAGTTGTAGTCTTACGGTGCGGGAGGCTTTTCCAGCTCTTCATAGGGATTTGCGACTATATGGACTTAGTTCACTAGTAGTGCTTGAGGATTGGTTACATTCAAGGATGAGATTGCCGTCTTTTCCTTGAGTTGTTGTTGAGATCTGCCAGGCGCCTTGCCCAACTCACATCTTCGGAGGTGACTTGAAGGGGGCCTTCCCAATTCGGTTTCAATTTCCAGTCGTCAAAGATTTGTCTAAGTACCAAATCTCCTTTTTGAAAAGAGCGTTTTTGAGTCCCAGTTTATGAGACTCTTGCTTTTCTATTGACAAGTAGTTATTTGGATTAACGGCCAGACTCTTTGCGTTCTTGAGATTTTCTAGAGAGGGGTTCCCAGCTAGTGCGAGAGGATTAGGGTGGATCTTAAGGTAGTTGTTCAAAGGTGCAGTGGGATGACCTTCAGTTTCCAAAATTCGAGGTGAAAGGGGGTTTTTCAGTAGGTGCACGTGGCATGGTCAGATATGCCCATAGGACGAGGGGAAGCTCCTTTACCCATTTTCCTCTAGAGGCGCCTAGCCTTTTTTTCAAGTATTCGAGTAGGGTCTTGTTAGTCACTTCGGCCTGGCCGTTTGACTGTGGGTAGTGCGGTGTTGAATATGCGTTGTGGATTCCATATCTCAAGCAGAAATGACGGAAGGAATCACTGGTGAACTGTGGTCCATTGTCGGAAACGATGGTGCGAGGGGCTCCAAACCTGTAGAGTATGTTCTTCCATACAAATTGCATTAGGTGATGGGCAACGATTTGGAAGTAAGCCTGCCCGCCCATTTATGAAGTAATCGGTTGATTACCCGATAGGGACTGTGGGTGGGGGTAGCGATATGGGCCTACTATGTCAATTGTCAATTGCCCACATATATTGCTAAGTGTCCTTCCTTAGAGTTGGCCAGAAATAACCCTACGTCATGACTCTATGTGCCAAAGATCTTCCACCTCATGGGTGTCGTAGATTCCTTTGTGAATTTCCCTCAGGAGTGTGTTGGATGTCTCGAGCGATTAGCAAAGCTAATATGGCCTTGTAAATGATCTTCAGTACAACTTGTGTCCGATTAGAACGTATCAGGCGGCTTGTGTTCGAACCTTATGTGCCAGCTTCTTATTGTTTGGTAAAACACCTTTTAGGTAGACGACCAAGGGGATCATCTAGGATTTAGGTGGTCCCTCTTCAACCAGTCTTACTTGAGTTTCCGCCGTTGACGACGCATTTAGGATCTGTATCTCTACATGGCTAGCGCGAGGAATCTTTGGAGTAGGATTGGTTAATGAATCGACCGTTTCATTCTCATATGTAGGAATCTTGGAAATGGTGAATTGTTCAAAACGGGCTAACATTGCTTTGGCGATAGTGAGGTATTTGACCATCCTTTCTTCCTTAGCTTTGAATTCTCCCTTGATTTGGGATACCACTTGCTGGGAATTGCACTTGATTTGGATTTTCACGATGTCGCATGGGCTGAAAGCGGACCGATAGCGCCAAAGCCGTGGTCGACCTGAACAGTTGTTTGTGATGGGGGAAAGGAAGGCGAATTGCTTGGGTTAGTTGCGTTAGCGGGAGGATTTGAGGATGATCACAGGCTCCTACTTTTTGTATTTTGGATGGCTTGATCGGTTTCAGGGACTCATGTCATACTCTCCCTTGATTTAAGCTAAGCGTGTCGGATAGTTACACCTTGAAGTTCGCCAAGGCTTAGTCTTTAGGGTTGGCGCTTAGCAGTATTGATGGCCCGGCCGGCCTCTAGCGCCCATTTCATCAACAGCACGGCTATGTTGGGCTGTCGGAGGATTGCCTTAGTGGGTAGTTTGTTATCTGGTGACACAGTGGGCTTAGATGGAGTGAGATTTCTTGGCGACTATTCACTAGGGTAAGAGTAACTTTTTCCATTGGCGTCAGGGTTTGTGACCGAAGTTTGCTAACGAAATAAATCGACGTTGTTGTGTACTATCTTGGCATGACTAACACGCGTGCTTAGAGGCGATGGAGGCCGCCCGGTATAAGGAGCGGTCCTTAAGCGGGCACGGTTGGCGCAAGCGAGGAGGAGTGGCGGCGTGGCTTTGATTGCTTTGAGGCTTGCGTACATTCTCATTCCATCGTGAAAAGCCACCTCGTTTTAGAATGGTAAAGAAAGGGTCTGACATGGATGATCTTGATATAAGCATTTCCAGCGGCTAGTTTGTTAGGGACTACACCTACTTGCGTGACGCGGGAGTAGGGTTTCAAGTCTGGTGGAGCTATTCAGGAGTATATTTCTATTCCTTGTCGAGACATGAGGGTGACCCGGCCAAAGCTGTCTGACTCATGAGCACACTTGGCCGGGTTTGAAGGCATAGCGGTGCTTTTCTAATTGGTCGAATGCTTCTTCACAGATCACGTACATGGTTACTCAGTACGAGGGCTTTCACCGGCGTATCGTGATGTAAATCTCTTGGATTTTTCTGCTTGACGGTTGAAGAGGCCAGTGCATCGATCGTTGGTAGGTGGTGCTTGCATTCTTTAGCCCAAATGGGCATGAATTTGTAATAGTACATTCCCTTAGGGGTGATAAATCTTCATTTTTTACGGTGTTTAATTGGAAACATGTGGGAATCTGGTTGTATAACAGTAGGCATCCATGAAGGAAAGTAGTTTGTGACCAGCAATTGCGTCGACTATTTGATCAATCACGAGTAATGGGAAAGAAGGGTATCAGGGCAAAATATTGTTTAGTCTGGTAAATCAGTATGAGCTCTCCACTTCCCATTTTCTTGGAGCCTGACAACGTTCGCAGGCGCATTTGGGTGCTACACTTCCCTTATAAATCGGCATGCTAAAGTGGGACAGCTTCTTCCAATCACTTCGTCGTTCCGAGGGATGGAGCAGCTCATTCTTTGCTTCATGAATTGACAATGGGGAATGTTTAGCTAGTCTTCCGGGCGGGCCCCGGGATCTGCAGGTGTATTGCTATGGGACCAAGCAAAGACTTAACATTTTTAGGTGCAAAGGAAGTCGCCGTCGGGGACAGTTGGCTCAGAGGTAGACCTAACTTTTCTTTCTCAGATTCAAACAACGGATATGCCCTGAGGGGCTCAACTGCGTGCTAGTCCTCTTCTTTCTCAATGCGGTCGCCGATCTATAATTGTTATTTGGTTGCCTTGGAATCGTCACGAGCTTCGATTGTGCAACAAGAACATGCAGTCTTATGATTGCCACAAATATTGATTTGACCGCGATCAATGAGGCTTAGGGGAGATGCGGTGTACGGCTGGATGGTACTACTTTCATGGCGTGGAGCCAAGTCCTGCCCAAGATGATATTGAATGACGAGGGCTCGTTCAAGACATTGAAGATGACAAACATTGTTGTTGGGCTGATCGTGACAGGGAGCATAATCTCGCCCAAGGACTCAGCCTATGAACCATTATAACCAGTTGACATTTTGCCAGGATTATGGAGTGATGTTACTTGATACCCCATTTGTAGGAGGAGTAGGCATGTAGCATATCTGCAGCACTCCGGGGATTCTCTAGGATTCTCTTCATGAGGTCCTAGCCAACTGTCTGAGGGCGGCTTCAGAAGAGCGTGATGGGTCCGTCAATAGGTAGTGCTGTTAACGTGAAACTATATTTGGATTCCAGCAGCGTAGTTTTTGGCATGGGCTTTTTATTCGGGCTTGATAAAGGCCGAGATGAAGTGGCCAGAATCGTCACAACAATCAACTTCATCTCAATGAGTATTATTACCAATTCTGTCTCTTTACTGTTAGTGCTGGATTCGGTCCGAAGGACATATTGCTCAAGATGTCCCCTCTTTACCAACATTTCAAGCAGATAGGTCAGATGCCAGTAATGATTTGTTGTGTGTCCGTGTTCCCTATGATTATCACAAAACTTTGTCCGGTCTCTACTATCTACTTCAGCCCGCATTGGCCTCAATCAAACAAAACCCTCTACTGTCTGAATTAAAGGTAGGAGCTGTGATGGGGGCAGAGTGAACTAGGTCCAAACTTCTCTTTCTTGATAAGGCTTTGAACTATCGTCTCTTCACTATTATCGTTCATATTGGTCTTGGTCGTCTACCCTTCCCCTGTGGTTATTTTGGGACTCTCCCTATGGTTCATCATGCTAGTCATGAGCCAGTGACTTTCCCAAGGAACGAGTCACAGCCCCGATGAGACTAGGGTTGTCTGTTCTCCAGCACAGTGAGGGGATTGTTTCGGCTGACACGCACACCGTCTTCAACGCCCGCGCCATGAGTTTGCATGTTGTAATAGGTCATCCAACACGGCGGGTGGGTCCAGGACCGAGCAAGAGCCCAGTGTTGGGCTGAATCGTCTCCTTTACTGCCTGCATGATTGGTTCAGTATTAACCCCGGCTCCCGGTTGGGGATATGCTGGCATTCATAACTTCCGTGTTGATTCCCCTCTTCTCATTTATCATGGAGCCAGACTGGCGGCACTTTGAGCCTTTTGTCTCACTAGGCACATGCCAGCGCATGATGAACCTTTCAAATAGCTCTCTGAGACTGATGAGATTTGAGAGAGAGGCAATTATTCGGTGGAACAGTAGAGCCATTCAGAGGTTGAACAGGAGCACACAGGCTTTAACAAGGATGTCATTTCTGTTGTTTTGCAGGGGTCATAACCTATTGATTATGCATTAAGTGGTAGAAAGATTCAGAGCCTCAGAGGGTGCCCATCTATATTATCTCAAATTGGAAGCGTGACAAATGAGGTGAGGAGTGGGGACTTCAGGCCATGATATAGCCGGCACAAATGGTATAGCAGTCAAGTCGTCAATATTTTCGGGGAACGGGTTCGGTTGGAAGTGGGTGATGCGGTCTCTACCTACTCTTTAGGCCGCCCTGGACATGGTCTGTAATTGTGCATAAAGGCTTCCTCTCGGGCTCAATCGGATGACGTTGGCTCCGATTAATGTCCTCGCCGGGCCTCGACAGGAGATCGCAGGGTGATATCAAGGGAGGCAGGTGGGTTTGCAGGGCGAGGAAGAGGTTGCTGCCGGGAGACAAACCGTGTCCAACCTCCTTTGGAGCAGGGGAGAGATGATAAGTACAGTTCGTTTTTGCCGCTGAAGTGATGTGTTCGGTCTCATGACTGCTTCAAGGATGACACTGTTATTGTCCTGCTTTTTGTGCATTGCTCTTTTATCTGCAGGAGGCGTTCCTCCAGCACTGGCGTCGAGGCGGGAGAAGGAACCTCACCCATTTCCGTTTATCGATGGGAGTTATGAATGGAGAAGGAACCTCTGCCATTTCCAGGTGTCGATGGAGTTATGAATAGGACGTCTGTTTATGCTGGGTTACCACAGGAAGATAGAAGATTACCCACAGATAGCGTTGCCAGTGCAAAGGTGGTGACTTTACAGAGAATGATTGATTAGATGGGGGTTTTCATTGGTGGCTTTCTTTTTATAGGCTTCAGTAATACAGGTAATGCATTGCCGCCCATTCAATAAGATTGCCTAATGGTGCCCAATTGGGTGATTTGCTCCATGTGTCCTGAGTACGTGTCGAGCGGGTTTGGGGCAGGCGGTGTGCCCTCCGGCAGTCATCACGCATCACACTTCGTTTGGTGGCATGTGATCCCATGGTACTCATTATCCAGTTCAAGGCTGGATCTATTCGTGTCGATGACGTGGTACTCGGGAAGCGTTCAGTGGTTGGCGCGTCTAGAGACAGAAACCCGTTTTGAGAGGCTGAACACTCTGTCACCATACAGAAATCGGGGTTGTTCCATTTGGTCCATTCCACATGGGTTTGGGAATGATCATGTTCAACAAAGTACCCTCTAATCTTTTTTGGTGGTCCAGTAATTGTTAGCCAGATACTATTTGGTTCTGATGTTTATCATTAATTAATGAAGTGTTGCATAAGAGCTGATTATCTTAACAGAGTATTGCATTATCTGTCTCCACTTTGAATTTCTGTGGGTTCCATGTCCCTGATGGGTGCTGCTGCCGGTGATTGTGAGGTACGCGTACGCAGGTTCACTGTAATCCAATTTTATGAATTTATATTCGGCTGTTCCAGATTCAGCTGTGGTTAATTTCTTTGTTTGTTTGTTGCATTATATTTGTTGCACTCTGTGATGTCATAATTGAAATGATACAGGATTCTATATCAGTTCTCATGGTGGTGCATGATGCATTTGGGATATATTATCCTGTCAGTTATTTGTGGTTCTACCATCATTAATCATGTAGTTTTCGGACACTGAGAAACACATTTTACAAGGATAATCAGCACCGCACCGCCGCGCATAATGCAGTTTTATAGCCAGATGGTGTGAAATAAATGTTTAAAGTGCAGGTGACGACGCGCTTATCTCTTTTGGCTGCGTATAACCATCTTCGAGTTATGAAATATAACCTTGCGGGGACTTGATTTTGCAAACCAGCAATGCATCATTCCATGCGCCAGGTTCAATTCTCTTTGGCAGCATTCGTATCACCTGGTTTTTTTTATTACTTCCATATCTTCTCGTGATGTTCTGGATATTGGCCCTCGGTTGGTGGCTCGGCCAGAGTCGAATCACAACATACGCTCGTGAGTATGTTTCGTATGGCACATGCTATTTGTTTTCGGCAGTTTTCCAGCGGCAATGAGATTTTCTTTTTGCCGGTGTAACTCCGGGGTTTCTGCTTGAACAATCCTTTCTTCCTCAGCCTTTATGCCATGCTAACCCCCATCAAAACTGCCTGCCTAACTTATTGACACTTAAAAGTTCATCAAATGCGCTACCTTTTGAGTAGTTTTTTAAAATTAAGTTTCTGATTTTTTCAAAACAAAATTTTTATTTCTTTTTTATTTTTATGAATCCAGAAACGGTTTATTTATAAGTAGACTGAAGCGATACATCATTTACTAGAGCCTCCTGCAAGAACTGGGAACTATATTCCAGTATCTTGATGAAGCCAAACCCAGCAACTTTTTGCTGGAAATGAGTATGCAGCAAGCCGTATTGAAACTGCCTCTTAACTAGCCTCGAAGTCTCCTACAATCCGCTTATTAAGCATGCCAATAATAACATCATTCTTTCCATATCTTACAACCACCTAGCTGCTATACCTAAGCCCGGATGCAAGTGCCCTGTATGATCCTGGTTTGGCATCCTCTTACCAGCCCCTTATCATCTCTATTTGCATATTATTAAGTCGTATTATTATTGTAAAACAATCCCTGTTGGGAAAATTTGGAATAAGTATCCTCATTTTTTCTTGACAAGAAAAATAACTTTTTCAAGATATCCTTTACTTAATATTTTATTCATGGTTCATATCGAACTAATTTTATAAATAATGTAAAATATTATTGTGGCACGATGTCTAATTAAAGTTTGGTTGAAGTAATCCTTATTTGAAGAAATTATGCTTCATTTTCACACTAATAAGAATGATATGTTTTGGATGCAAACTTAGTCGTTAAATTTTCATGCCAATTTTGTTGGTTTCATGTAAAATAATATAAGGAATATTTTTGTAGGGTTAAGATTAATATTATTGATTTACACATAGGAAGGTTATTTTTATAAAAGACTAATATTTTAGCCTTTTGATCCTTTCAAAAAAATTTATATATTTTAGCCTTTTGATCTAAATATATATTTTTTTACCTATTCTCTTATAAATTTAAAAAGTATATAATATTTTAGCCTTTTGATCTGAGTATTTTTTATTTTTATCTTTTTTTAATCAATTTTTATCTTTTCTTTTTAAACTACGAGAGAAGTAGTAGAGGTCATATTTGGTAATTGTTTTCTAAAAATTAATTTTCTTATTTTAAAAAGGTCAAGATATTTAAAAATAATATTTTTATATTTAATAAAGATAATAAAAATAGCCAATTAATATAATATAATAAATTGTTACCATTTAAAGGCTGGAATCCAAGACCTCTTCCTTTCATATTATTTGCACTTTTTAAAGGTTGAAAACATTCTATCCTTATGGACAAGAAAATAAAGAAAATTTAGAGGATACTTTGTTTTAGTTATTTAAACCATAGTTATATAAACATCAAGAATGATAACTAAATAAAATACTGAATAAAAATCTATTTTAAAATATATAAAATAATTAGAACAATATTAAAATATTTTATTTTTTTTAAATAAAAATTTTATTTTATAAAGTATTAAAGAATTAAAATTTTTGGTTTAAAAAAATTGTTTTAAATGTCTGAAACAGGCTCGCCCTTTGGAAAGGGGATATACTTGGACCTTCTTGGAACGAATATTCTCAAAGTTGGTGGCCGTTAGATTATAGATAAAGGAGAATGCCAAACCCACACCTAACAAAACCAACCACAAGCTGTAAACATCACCAACAAATGAGACATTTTAAAAGAAAAGTACGCTATTGTTTATGAATCAGATTCTATTTAAAAAAGAATTTATAAAGAATAGAGAAACCAAAGACAGGTTAACTCAGTTTGAAAATATTATCTAACTGGTGTTGTAGGAAGACATAATATTCCTAAAATGTCCATTTTGTCAACTGATTGATAACCCCAAAAAGCACCTCACACAGTATAAAACCGGTCAATAGTTCACCATAGGTAATTGTAGGAGTAGGTAGAATTCTCCAAATTCAGGTAAAGAGCATATGGTCGTCGGAATATCCCCAAATAGTTTGTTGTGGGCCACGTTCAGCTGCTTCAAGCTCTTCATCTCCCCTATACTCTCCTGCAAGGCTGCAAGAACCTCACCAACTCGTTTGAGCTTACATAAAAAACCGTAACATTTTGTTCCCGATTTTTTCCGGTAGAGACTAGAGATGACTTAAACTTTTGTTGACGAATATAACATCGAGTTTTCAAGTCAAGGTCATTTAGAATATCACCCTCGATTTTCATTGTACCGAATGTCCGAAATTTGAGTGAAGAAGGCAGAACCATTGACGGAAACTGGCGATGAATCAGTTGTTATTGATATCAGGCTCGTAAAAGAAGATGAAGATGGCGGAAACTATTGAGTAAGGTTCCACATAAGCGATTGGAGTTGATGCAAAAGAGAGTGAGGTCGGTGAGGAGACCAAGCTGTTCCGGCAAGGAGCCAACGATGTCGGCATGGTTCAAGTCGATTCTGACCACTGTAGTGATATGTGGATCAATGCAGGGCCCGAAACACGAACTATGGTTGAAATCGCGGTATCGGTCGTCGATTAGACATTCAGAAGCTTGCTCCGGTCGCGGAGTGTATCGGCCGATACGTAAAATAAGGTGATTAAATAAAAATTATTAAAATTTTATATAAATCATTAGAAATATTTATATAATTAAAGTAAAAACTAATAATTTAAATAGAAATAAATTTTTTTATAATTTAAAAATGGGGGTGGAAGGCTTGAACATGGAAAATATAGTCTTTTAGATTATGGCGTCGTTTTGGCTTTTCTAGGAGTTAAGCGGCGTCGTTTCCATGCCAGTTTTAATTCAAGCGGCGTTGTTTGATATGCAGGATAAGCGTATTTGTTTTGGTTCCAAAAGCGACCTAACGGCGTCGTTTTGATTTAATATTAAAATAAAACCATCAGCGCTCTTTTCTGATTTCGATCGGCGAGCAAAAATGAAGAGGAAGAAACGAGAGGAAAAAAGGAAGAAGAAAGAAAGAGGAGGCGTACCCTTTTTGCTCCAAGGCGTTACAGCGGTCTTATATTTCACTCGGTCCTCCGTTCTTATCTCAGGATTCTGCTTTCGATAAGCTGTTCGACTTTGTCTTCTCCGGTTCTCTTTTGAACATAAATCTCATATTTCTGAAAAAAAAATGGTTTTTTATTTTGTTGTAATGGGTAAAAACAGATTTTTGGTACTTTTGAAGAGAAATCTTAGATTTCTCCAAAAAAATGGTTTTTTTTTTGTTGCTCAAATTTATGTAAAAAAAATGGTTTTTTTTTTGTTGCTCAGATTTCTGTAAAAAAAAAAAAAAATTTTTTTTGTTGTGATGGGTAAAAGCAGTTGAGAAGGTAGGGAATCGGTTTTTCGATTACCGAAAGAATCGAGTTGTAGGGATTAACTCGGAATCTGGAAACCTAATCATCCGAGTTTGGCCGATTTAGTACCGAGTTTATGATGGTACCATATACGAGTATCGGATTGATGATACCCTCGAGACGATTCTGACTCGGCCAAGTCATATCGGACTCGGCCAGGGTTTTCGAACCCTACGAGACTCGCTTGCAATTTGCATACATCAAGGCATACCAGTTGGAAGTAAAGTTCTTGGGATGAGAAGATCCTTGCTTCCATGCTTGGATAGTTGCGTAAGCATTTAAACCTAGAGTCTGGGAGAGGCAAATGTGAATAGAAAAGCTTAGTGAGAGGGTGCAGAAGGGAGATGAAAGAGTGAGAAGATGCCTATAGTCGGCTCTGCTTTCAGCCTACTGAAAACAACAAGTCTAGGAAACATTTGCCTTAAGAAAAATTAATTAACCTAATATAAGCTCTACCCCGTTAGACTGTAGAGCAACATATAAAGGAGTATAACAATCCCTAAAGATTAGTAATTCAATTAGAAATCTATACTTAGATCTCATAATAGAAAAATTTGAAAAACATATTAGTTCCCCAAATTCCTTTAAACTCAAGTGTAACTATAAAAAAGAACTCTATAAACATAACATATACTAAAAAACCCTAGAAAACTAATATAAAACTATTAATACAATAGTAGATTTAATAATAAATTTCTCAAATTTTTTAAAATTTCAATCAGATTTTAATAAGATAAAAGTTTAGAAAATAAAGTAAAACTAATAGGAAAAAACCTTGATTATATCAATTTATTAGAATCTTATAAAAGAAAATAGAACACTAGCATAAAGATTAAACACTTAGAAGAATCAAATACTAAGATTATTTATTCAGCTAATTAGAAAAACTTATAGAAACAAATAAAGAAACAAACAAATTTATTAAAAGAACTAAATAGATTAGCATATGAATAATACTTGTCAAACTATAAGACATAATCTTCAAATAATAGAATAAGCTAAAAATTTTCATAGTTCACGAAAGGCCTAAACTTAGAGTCACTGTGAGCAAATCATATTTAACTATAATAAACAAATAATATAATAATATTATTATTAATTAACATAAATCGAAACTCGACAAACTCCAAGATAAGCCGTAGTTCAAAGGCACAAGATATAGAATCTCATCAAAGACATAAACAATTTAGAAATATGAAAATCAAAAGAAATGGAGTAGCAATACCTAAGACTTATACATTTGGAACAAACAAAGATAAACAAAAAATCAATGGATAGTAGGAGATCTTTCTCAGGAATTTCTAGAACAATATTAGAAACATGAGAAACAAATAATAATAATGCTAGATTACTTAGACAAGCTGATAAGTATGGAACAGAAATAGCTGAAATTATAGATCCAGAAATTGAATATAAAATTTTTAAAATCAATGGTTTAAAAATTCTAGAACCAGAAGTAATAGACAAAAAGAAAATATTAGAAAAACAAAATAAATTTATAAAATGTATTAGAGAAGAAGAAATCCAATGTTTAGGAAATGATACAATTATACTAGAATTATTAGGAAAAGGTGTGATAGATAAATTAAAGAAAAACCATAATTTTTGTCATTTAGGATTAATAACTATAGCTATTAAAAGTTAAGAAGGAAAGGTTTAGGAACAAAAATTCTAGTGCATATATATGATGATAGTTGGACATATATGGGAAAAGCATTGATAATAGCAAGATACGAGAAATAGATATGAATGATAATATAGGAATAGTTTATTTGTATAATGGGGCTTCATGATGAAGGATCTTAGGACTTTGAAACAGATGTAATAAGACAGGGGATCTTTGAGGCAAAGGATATGAACAACAAGTGAAAGGAAGTAATTTATTAATCAATATAGGATTTATTGGAAGATGTACAAATTATCTTGATAACAAAGTAAAAATAAAAGTAAAGAATATAGTGAATTTATTAACTACCAAAGGGTAGATATGGTTAAACAACAAGCAATAAGTGCAGAAAATTTGCTTGAGGTTTAGAGATAGATTTAGGAGAGACTTTAGTAAAGAACATAAACAATATATAGCATAGTAAGCATAAAAAACGACGAAGAAAATTCAGAAAGTGACAATGAAAATTTAGATACTGAATCAGATCTATCTAGGCTAGAATTTATGAATATGACATGCGAACATACTTGGAAGAAAAACAGTGGCTTAGATAGTATTAGATGTTTTAAATGTAAATAGTTTCCAGATAGATTACATAGAGTAAAATGTACAGTCATTTTCTTTGAAGATGCATAATATGTATAGAAGAATATTTTAATATCTGATTTAGATGAAAACCAACCAATAAAAGAAAAGCAATTAAAGATTTTCTTTAGAAGAAAAGAATAGTATGTCTAGAAAAATGAAATAGACTTATAAAGACAATACTATGATATAAATAAACTTGAGAAATATTTAAGGAAAACCTTAAAAACTAGAAGAAATTCTAGAAGAATTAATGAGTATAGAAGAAACAATAATACAACCCATAAAAATATGTAACCAATTAGGAAATCTAAAAGCCCCACAGGTAGAATGTACAATAAGAATAAGAAATTATTTGATTAAAACAAATGCACTTTTAGATAAAGAATGTACCCAGGTAATAATAGATGAAAAGATAATACAAGCTAACAAGTAAATGTTATTTAGTAGTATAAAAACCAGTTAGAGGCAAGAGCTAAAATATCATTTTATGACAAATTGTTTCAAGCCTAGAATATTCATTACCCCAAGACGAGGCGAGATAAAACCCATAAACTATAGACATCAAGTAATATTAGGATTATCATTTTTTGTTAAAAAGATAACGGACAAGTAACCTTTAGTGAAGATTTTTAGTTTATCAAGACTTTTAATGCATAATAAACCCATTAAAAAATTGGAGAAGAAAAAAAATACTTCTACAGAATTGAAAACAAATCTAAAACATTCCTAGAAAAGAAAATTATAATAATGAAGAATGTAAATGTAAGGAAGAAAGAATAATGTAGTTTAAAAAATGAAACTCTAGAAGAAGAAGAAATGAAGCCAGAATTAAAAGAAGAAATATTAAATGAAGAAGAAATTAGGTGAGTTGGCAAAAAATAAAATGGTAAGGAATAAACTATTTAATGATAAATGAAGAACATATACAAAATATCATAGATAAACTAGAAAAACTAGAAATCATAGGAGAAAATGTGTGTGTTAAAATAAGGGAAGATAAGATATAATGTATATTAAGAAGATAAAAAAATCTAGGGTATAAGATAAAAGACTAAAATAGAAGTAATTGATAAAGATAAAGAATATTATAAAGCACATATAAATGATTTATTAAAACTAAGATAATTAAAAAGACCAAAGTCAACCGCCGTCAACTGACTTTTCTAGTTAATAAACATAGTGAACAAAAAAGAGGAAAAAGTAGAATGGTTATAAATTATAAAAGACTTAATGATAATATAGAAGATGATGAATATGATATACCTACTAAAGAATATTTACTAGGAAAAATTAAGAATTGTAATATATTTAGCAAATTTGATTGTAAATCAAGATTTTGGCAAGTTAAGATACACTAAGATAGTATACATTGGACAACTTTTTCATGTCCAAAAGGACATTTGATTGGTACGATTACATGCCATTTGGTCTAAAAAATGCCTTCTATATTTCAAGAAAGAAAATGGAGTAGTATATTAAGATAATATGATTCTTTTGTAGCCATATACATAGATGATATATTAGTCTATAGTGAAAATAAAAAGGAACATATAGGACATCTCCAATTAGTATTTAAAAAATTCGAAAAACATGTTATCATAATAAGTAAACTTAAAATGGACAAATAGTACTACAACCACATATATAAAAAAAATCTTAAATTTTCTAGATAAAATAGAAGAAACAAAAGAGTTACAAAATTTTTTAGGATTATTAAATTATGCAAGACCATTTATGAAATAACTAAGTAAAATTGTAGGACCTTTATTTAGTAAAATAGGAAAAAGGGACAAAAATACTTTAACCAAGAAGATATTAATCTAATTAAAAAGATTAAAAATATAGTAACGAAATTACCACATTTAGCTTTACCCCTAATAAATGATTATTTAATAATAGAAATTGATGGATGTAGTTTAGGATGGGGGCTGTACTTCATGGCAAAACCCATAAATGTTTTAGAAAGAATAAATTTTTTTGTAGATAAACTAGTGGAAAGTATAAAGAAAAAAGGAAATATAAATGCCTTAGATCTGGGAAGTTTAGCAATAATATATGCTTTGAATATTCATAATCTTCATAATTTCAAAACAGAAATTACAATAAGAATAGAATGTGAAGCAATAGTAAGTTCTATGAACTAAAAGCGAAAAAGGTATTACCGAAGCAAAGAGATGATTTAAATTTCTGGAAGAATAATTAATACGGTAAAAATAGAAATAGAAACATATTAGAATTGAGAAGTTAATAGTTTAGTAGATTCATTAAGTAGATTAATAAATTAATTTTTATGTTACATATGGACAAGCAGATAACTGGGATTATTCCAACCTATTCTTCTAATAGAAGCCAAGAAAAGGTATTTACTTTTAGAAGAACTTTCCTCTTAAGCATACCCTAAAAGTAATATAACTTTTAATCTATTACTTACATCTAGAATTAGATGAAGAACAAAAATGTATTATAAACAATCTTTGGATTAGTTTAATCAGATTTTTAATCAGTTAATAAAAATTTGAATGCAGTATTTTATCACTTGTTTAAATAGCTTATCTGAATATCTTCATAAAGAAATAATAGTAGTACAAATTTTCAACTTTTATATTTATATACAAGGGCCCATAGAGCAAAATTTTTAAAACATGGGAAAAAAGTCAGCTACCTAATATTTCAAATCACCCTAGATAATTTTTCAAGGTTTTATGAGTTAACCGGGCCTTAGATCAATATAAATCAAAATATAGAACATAATTATTTTATTTGCCCACTAGTAAAACTGTTTTTAAATCATCATGGAAAATCCTTGTTTTTAGAGATCGAGGGCTTGACTAGGACAAACAAACTGTTTAGATGAAGTATGATTTTTCCCCACTTTTCCTCCACTTCCTTCTCAAGATACTTGCCCAGAAAGAATTGGAAATATTAATAAATGTGGTAAATCATATGAATTATCAATTATATAAAGACACATATGAAACAAAGTGGACAATGAAATAGAACTTAAGGTCTAAGAATGGGGCCTTAGAAAGAAAAGAAGTTTAAACTAAGAACATCGAATAGTTTTACAATTTTACAGAAAAGTCAAGCGAGGACCTGAGAACTTAGCGGCAAACCAACATGTCAAGACTGGCCTAGATGCATTGGTAGATTTAATGAACCTAATCCAGCTCAAATGGTAGGTAGTAAAGACACATCAAATCCGTTAATGGGTGATGTTTTTCCAAAAAACCTATTAATCCAACTAACACAACAAGTTGCTTAGATCCTTAAAAAGATTTGACAAAAGAAGTAGAATCGAGCTTGCAAGATCGAAAGACAACCCAGGAATTAGAGGATAGAAGCGGTAGACCAAAAAGCAGAGGGAGGTTTGAGTGGGAGCGGAGGATATTTTGTGCCCATTAAAGGAGGTTAAGGAGTAGACGATGATTTGACAAAAGCAGATGACGATGATGATTTGACAAAAAGCATATGGCAATTGTATTTTTTAACTTCCACGGATCATATTTTGATAAGATTAAAGCTAGTAGGGACAAATGACGAATCCATGTAATGTGCGTGTCTTTATAAAAAAATGTTTATGCTCCAAATTTCATTTTATTTTCACAGCCACTACTTTGTAAAGATCGGTTTCTCGCTGAATTTGTGATGGGCCGTGGCTTGTTTCAAAGTGAATTTTTTGGGTCTTGCCACTTATCTTTTCATTCAGATTCTTGGATTTGATTCCTTATCTCTTCTTTTTCCCACTTAAAAATAGAGGCCCTTCACTTTATAATATACGGGCATGGGAATCCTTAGTTTTTCTCTCCCTCTTTCTTGTGTCATTTCTTCACCTCACATTTTCTGCTGTGCTTTTGTAAGATATTTTTGAAGGCTTTTATGAAGTAAAGCTTTCCTTTTCCTTTATTATTGTACAAAGGTGTGTTTTATTGTCATTTTAATGCTTCTTGTTTTACAATTTATATATTTAAGCTTTGGGTACTTTTGAAACTTTAGGGAATATCCCGAAAGAGGTTTCTTTTGCAACTTTATGGCAAAAAAATATTGTTAATTTATAATTTATGGCACATAGGCTAGAATATCTATTTTCTTTTGGATAATAAACTTTCCTTTCATGTATGATCATGGTTGCTCGTATCTTTGATATTTTGCTATATTGTCTATTTTTGAAATGACTATATAAGGCGTTCGCATTAAGGGAAAATACATGATTATACTCCTGAGGATGTTTATTTAGTCAAAATAATTTATAAATGTTTGGTTAGTTAATTAAAGAAAAAGAAAAGAAAAGGCCATAAACGAGTAAGGAAAACCACGGTGGGATTTATAAAACAACTTTTAACATATATCTTTTTCAATCTCCTATGGCACACCATAGATTCTTCAACCTTTAAAAAATCTTGGTATAAAATGGGAAAAGTATGTATCGGGCCACGAAGTTAAAAATATTTGCACATATATCACTAAGAATTGCGTTTCCATGGTTCAAGCTACCACCAAAAAAAATATTTGATTTTTGCATAGAAAGTACAATTGCAAAGTAAAAACCGAAAATGTAACATTAATCAATAAATTTAAAAAAAAAAAAAAAAAAAAAAACGGTTTGGGTCTTCTCCTCCATCCTTCCCACTGCATGAAGATCCCGTTGGTGATTGTGTTTTCCGGTGAGCATCTTATTCCTCGTCAACAGAAAGCAGCTTGATCGATTTAAATATCCCACTTTTGGTAATTGTGGAGATCTTTATAAATGCCTTCTGGCGTAGTATCATTAATCCTTCAATCCACTTGATATCTTTGGGTTGTTCTTCCTTGTATTTGTGAATCAAAGGTTAGATGGATTAAATGCATTATTTATTTTTGTCTTTAGACCGGGTACCATGGTTCATTTTTGAGTTTTTTTGATCATTTTGAGGTGGGTTTCAATGTATGTACTATCATAACTTGATGGAATGTTCGTGTAACGAGTTTATGTACTAATACATAAACTTGTAGTAACAATCCACTAAAAACACTCACTATTTTAAGCCAACTATTTATTTGTAAATTTATTGTTTGGATTGGTAAATGTATAGTATGATTGAAATAGTGGGCATCAGTGAGATGAGATCTTGATTCCGTTGTTTTTGAAATGTCTTTCCATAAACAATTTGAAGCGTTATGTCGTGAGTCGGTTCGACCGGCTTTAATCGGCTTGTGACTTCATGGACTCCTCCGTGTCGATATTATCGCTCGTTCACCTGTGGACCATCGTTTGTTGTTTATTTGTTCCGAAACATGATAGACTCATTGTCAGCCGAGTCGCGCTGGCATTTGTAAAAGAAGCTGATTGTTTTATCCTTTGCCAGAAATCATCTGATACAGAAACTCTTAGCAGATATGGGCACCTTGAGTCTTAGAGCCTATTTTCTATACATTTTGGGACTTCATTTTTGATTTGAAACCATGTGTTGTCTGTTTTCCTGCAGGTGAGTGAGGCTTGGTGAAGTGCTCTGGGGATTTTCTTTAAAGACTGTTTGCATGAGTGATAGCTGTCAATTATATTTCTATAATTTATGCAACATTATATGAAATATTCCGTGTCATGCATGTTAGCAGAACTCCTCATTACCTAACCAAAGTCAGAGCCGGCTCCACCTGCACATACCTATGCCAAGTGTGACCTTGAGATCCTTGGTAGTACCGATGACACCATATGCGAGCCAGCCCTTACGGATCCGCTGGTACCCAATGCAAATTACCAGCGGGAAACTAATCCCATTAAATCTAGGCTCTCTTATCACACAACTCGAAGTCATGTGATAACCATAGCAGGTGTATTTTCTTTGGGAAACGAGAACTTTTGAGGATCACACAGTGAATCTCTTTTTTTGTGTTCGGGCTTTTCGCTTTGAGAGTTTAACGGTCCCCTTCTTGCTCCGCGATACACATTAATTATATTTCATTTTTTATGTTTTTTAAGAGGCGATTGAGATATTGATTGGACGTCGTCAAAGTACTAGCTTTCGCTCACCGTGCTCCAACGCGATGATGGATGACCATACCATGCACACACACCCCAACATAATCTGCGATGTCCGCATTGCATATGCAATGCTAATACCCTTTACTTGGGGTTCTCATGTTACATGTATGATGCACAACTACATGAACATTAATACCCCATGGATAATTATAATTGATACATGTAATTTACCTCCATGCTCTACCCATGCTAATACATCATTCAGCATATATCAACATGTTATTCTCACACAGCATGTTATTCACATAAGCCATAACACCTGTGACAAGGTAACAATCTTGGACCCGTCGATAAGATACCCTCCACGGTCCCTTCACAACATGCAGAGTTTGGTTCCATGTATCCACATACATCATTCCATGACTAAGCAAACCAAAATGTCATATAAACTTTCTTAGGCTAACTCACTTGCTTAATTCCTACCCAATACAATAACCTACAACATGCCATACAATGATCATATCAAAACCAAACTATTTACAATACTTCAACAAACAACTTGCACACTTTGTGAAAAACATAGGTTTTCAGCATGGTTGTTGACACCTAATGCCTCCATAGGAACATGGCTGAAATCTTTACTCAATGGGCTTTCCATAGAGTCCAAGAACACCATAAATGGAGTTCGGACGAAGAAGTTATGATCATCCGAAGTTGGAGGTCACACATGAATAGTCAACCCTAGCCGGCCAGCCTTAGTCGACCAGCAGCCCCGAAAAAACATAATTTTCAGTAGGGTTATGTTCACCCACTGTCCTCCACAAGAATATTTCTAGAATTTTGACTCAATGGGCTTTCCATAGAGTCCAAGAACACCTGAAACAGAGTTCAGACGAAGAAGTTATGGCCGTCCGAAGTTGGAGGCCAACAATAAGAAAAATGACAATTGTGTCCCACCGGAATTTCTGTTGCCTGACATAGCGGCGGGCACTTGGAGTGGTACCCACGGTCAGAAGGGTTCGAAATTTGGATATACCTATTTCAAGGAGATATGTTATCCTATAAGTCTAACTATCAATTTTGAATCGTCGATTGGGTGAGTGATGACAAGTTATGGCCAAAATCTGATCCTTGAGGTCGAAGGGAAGGCGGACACAACACCTCCCGAGAAATCAAAACCCGCAGCCAGCAGATTATAAGCGGTTGAAAGCCAGTCTGTAAAGTCAGATGCATTTCCATCGGTCTGAACCAAAAGCAGTTTCGGATACCGACCTTTAAAACTGGTCGGGCATCAGAAAACAGTCTCATAAATTCCCACAATTTAGTCCCATCATCACGAGGCCCGAATCACATGGCCTAATCCCAGCTCAAACAACCGCCACCATTATATGGCCTTTAGGCTAAAAATAAAGCGAAGCCAGAAAAATTCCACCTTATGAGTTGTTGAAACTCAAGTTTTAATTGTCCACAATGGAGTCGGCTACGTGCATAACTAGTCTTAATTTGTCGAACCAGCTTGATCAAAAGTCGGGAAATCCTTCCTTTTCCTTTTCTTCCTTTTCCTTCTCTTCTCCTTTACCTTTTCTTTCCCTCTCTCTTTCTATGAACTCCCCTCCTCTACGAATTCTTTTTCTTTCTTTGTTCTTTTCTTTTCCTTTTTGCTTTCCTTTTTCTCTTCCTATTTCTCATCTCATTTTTCTCTTAGCATTTCTCCTTCTATTTGGAGCATTATTGGTGTAATAATAGATTGAAGGAGGACTTCCTCCTCATTGCCCACCAAACTCATACCATTTGTGTGAGTCCATTTCCTTCATTTTCCTTATTTCTTAATTCTTTTTATTGCATCACACACCTATGTGGCTCATTGTGAGCCATCCCTTTAAGTGAATCACATGGCTTTGCCAAGTGTCACTTTCTTAGGGTGTCATGTGGCATCCCATAATCCATGCCATGTGTCATCCGACACCTTACGCCTCGAAAAACATGAAATTCCGACTATCTCGAAATTCGACGAAATTCAATGTGGTAACTAGATTTCGCGAGATGATTCCAACGGTGAAGTCCGTTTTATCATCCGAGATCTAGAAAAATTCCGATTTTTCGATCGAAATTACCGTTTTACCCTTTATCCGAAAATTTGGATTTTCCAGGGTTTCACAATAAGTAGTGAATGCACTACCATAGCCCCTATATCCAAACACCTCACATTTATTCCTGCAATAATATTTTAAATTGATGTTTGGATATATCAAAAAAACCTAACAGTTTTAGATACCAATATATTGTTTGGCCTATTATGTATTACTAACCATTATTACATACCCTTTCAGGTAAGCAAAATGACAAACTATTACATGATCATTGTTGGTCGGAAACATGGAGTTTGTGATTCTTGGCTTGAATGTCAGCGAAGGGTGTTATTATATAAAGGTGATCTATACAAAGCTTATGAATCTAAACATGAAACAATGCGAGCATGGGTTCTATATCAACCACGATGAAAGAGACATGATGGAGCTGTTATATCCTCTTCACTTACTCCCAAAAAATAGACATGAAAAGAAGCAATATATGAAAGTTATATCAAGAATGTTGCTGATATGTTTCATTATTAGAATCTTCACAACATTAATGTTTGTAATTGTAATTGGCAAAGTGTTATAAAACAATTATCAACACCTATGTTGTTGGCCCAAGGGTACCTCTAATTTGAGGTTTTGATAATAACAAATCAAGATAATTAGTTACTAATGGTTTACTTGAGACAAGTGACAAGTGGCAAGTGATTATGAACTTTAAGACTATATCATTCATCCAATATTTGAATCAAAATCAAATTAAAAAAGTAAAGAAAACTGAGATTCCAAGTTCAAGTATCAAATGAAGACTTAGTAATATTAGAAATCCTTATAAGGTGATTACATTTGTGCACTTAGGGTATTATCATTTATCATGCATCACTTATAACTCGATTTTTAATTCTAAAATTGCATATCTTTTTGAAAACTCGAGTTTAAGCATAAAACCTTAGGTTTTACAATCCTACAATGTACTTAAATGAAATACCTAAGGTTTAGAAATGATTTGAGTAAAAAAACATAAAAGTTTGAGTTGTATCTAGGGTTGATCGGCTGAGGTGGAGCCTCAACTCATCGATTGGTTGTGGTCCATCGGTTTAATTGGTCGACCAGTTCCTAATTGGCTGAAATGTGTATTTTAGCCATTTTGATCCAATAGTTAATTTTGAAACTAGTCGATGAAACGACCGACCGGTTAGGAACCGACTGAGTTGTGTATCTCAACTGGTTGGATGTAGTAGCCTTTAGTGATTAAGTGGTAGAGCCAACAGCAGACTGATTACTCAACTAGTGGAGTCTAACGGTCATAAAACGGTAATTTGCAACGCATTAAATGCACAATGACTAATGAATTTAATGAAACGGTCGACCGATTGGTGCAATTAGTTGACCGGTTGACAGCTTAATAGGTTGTCGAGTTTTCCCTCTATATATTGTGTTTTGGGATCATTTATTGGCATGAGAGTTATTGCATTAAAGCTCACAACTACCATTTCTCTTGTTCATTAACTTTTATTCTCAAATTATTGGTGCAATTAATTCTCACTTGCATACCTAGAGTGGACCATTGGTCTCGTCCTAGGTTTCCTTGTATTTGAGTGATTATTTAATGCTTGAGAGTGATTTATTGTGCTTAAGAGTGAAAGCTTCAAGTGTGTATAGCTTGAAGGATTTGTGAAGTGCCCATTGGAGTCAAAATCCAAGTGTAAAAGGAAGAAGCTTAGGTTAGAGCTTGACACTAGTGGAACCCTCACCGATTGAATGTTGAGGAGAAGTGGACGTAGGCAAGGGTGTGTCGAACCACTATAAATCCGAGTTTGCACTTTCTATCCTTATCTTTTTATTTATTATTCTTGAATTAAATTGAAATTTTCTTATTGATTTGCAAAAAGTTTTTGAGAAATCCAATTCACTCCTCCCCCTGGTTCAATGGCTAAATCATATTCAACTTTCAATTATTATCAAAGCAAGGTCTCTTATTTTCAAATTCTTAACCATCTAAGAGAAAAATGACTATCACTAGCACTAAAACTAACACGAGCCTTTTTCAAGCCAAAAGTTTCCCCATCAATAAACCTCATTTATTTGCCAGGTCCAATTATCAATTTTTAAAAAACAAAATTACTTGGTATTTGTAATATCTTGACATGGAAGTTTGGAAAACAATCTTGTTTGGATACATCTTTCCAACAAAACCATTGATGGGATTAAAACTCAAAAATCCCTTGAAAAGTATGATGATAAAGAAAATAAAAAATTTCAAGTCAATTTAAGAGCTATTTACATTCTTTTATTTGCTACGAATAGGAATAAATACAATAGAATTAGGCAATATAAAACCGCTAAAGAATTTTAGAGAATACTTGAAATTACACATGAAGGAACTAACCAAGTCAAGGATTCTAAAGTTAGAATTCTTCTTAAAGAATATGAAATGTTTAAAATGAAACCTGATGAATCTATTGTTGAGATGTTTACTAGGTTCATAGATGTTGTCAACGGACTTGAAGGCTTGGGAAGAAGCGTAAGTGAATAAGGTAATGTGTCTAAGATTCTAAGATGCCTACCTCCCAAATGGAACTCAAAGATGGAAGCTATTGAGGAAGCAGGGAATCTAAGTGAGCTACCTCTTGAGGATCTTATTGGATCCTTGATGACCTATGAAATGAAGATAGCAAAGCAAAAAAAAAAAATGCAAGAGGAGGAAGGCAAAAAGAAGAGCATTGCACTTAAAGCTCAAGAAGAGAAAGTCATGATTGATGAGACAAAGATTAATGACATGGAAGAAGACATAGCTCTCATCACAAAAAGAGTACAAAAGCTAATGATCAAGGATAACTTTAGTGGAAGAACTTACAATAGAATGAGTAATTACAAGAAAGAAGGTCCTTCAAAAGAAGAAAGAATTAAAAGAGAATGAGCTAAATAAGTAATTTGCTACAAGCGTAAGAAGTCGTGTCATGTGAAATATGATTGTCCTCTCTACAAATCCAAGAGAGAAAAGAGAAGAGTTATGATGACAACATGGAGTCAAACTGAAGATTCATCAAATGAAGAAAATGAAAAAGAAGTTACCAATATGTGCTTCATGGCCTTTAAGGATCAAGATGAGGTAAATTATAACTTTGATGATGATGAGTTTATGATTGAATATGAGGAATTTCTTAAAGACATCAACAAACTTGATAAAAAGAATACCTCACTTAAGAAGTAAGTTTTTGAGCTTCAAAAAGAACTTGATGAAATCAAAGAAATTTTTTTTAATGTTAAAGCTTCAAAATTTTCTATTGAGAAGATAAATGAGGATCTAAAAAAAAAAAAAAAAAAAAAATGAATGGTTGATCTCTTCACATTCTAAATTTTCTTGTGGACAAAAGGACTTTGACATGATCCTAGCTAGCCAAAAATGTGTTTTGGATAACAAAGGGTTAGGATACAAGTCTTCAAAGAATGAGAATTATTTCAAAAATTATTTTATCAAGGAATCCACAAGTGAAAGTCCCTCAACTATTTGTAACTTTTGTGATAGATGAGGCCATATTAGTAGTACTTTCCCTCTTAGGAATTGATCCTAAAAGACATCGACCTCTAAGTCAAATAAGACTTGGGTTGAGAAGTCAAAGAACACTAACCGCCAAGGACCTAAAAATATTTAGGTACCTAAAGCTTCTTGATTTTCTCTTATAGGGATAAAAGAAGGAGAAATGGTTCTTAGATAGTGGGTGCTTAAGGCACATGATCGGAGACAAGTCAAAGTTTGCCTTCCTCACAAGGAGAAAACGAGGGTATGTGACATTTGGAGACAACGAGAAAGGTAGAATCATTGGACATGGTTCTATTGGTAACAATTATTCTTCTCATTGAAAATGTTTTACTTGTTAATGGTTTAAAGCATAATCTTTTGAGCACTAGTCAACTTTGTTTTAAAGTTATTTTTGAGTTTTCTCATTGCATCGTCAAGGATTTTCAAAATGTCAAAATCATCTTCATGGGCCATAGAAATGAAAATGTTTACACAATTTGATATTTCAAAATATGAAGGCCATGATAGATGTTTTTCTAGCATGCATAATGAAAGTTGGTTGTGGCATGGGAAATTGGGTCATGTAAACATGAATCTCATTACACAACTCAACAAAAATAAACTTATAAGAGGCCTTCCCAAAATCTCTTTTGAAGAAGATAAAATTTGTGAAGCTTGTCAAATGGGAAAGCAAATAAAAACCTCTTTCAAAAACAAAAATTTCATTTCTACCTCAAAACCTCTTTAGCTTCTTCACATGGATTTGTTTAGACCCTCAAGGACTACTAGTCTTGAAGATAAATCATATGCATTTGTGATTATGGATGACTTTTCTAGATATACATGGGTCTTGTTTTTAACTCACAAAAATGATGACTTCCATGAGTTTGCAAAACTTTGTAAAAAAAATTCAAAATGAAAAGGGTTTTTCTATCTCTTGTATAAGAAGTGACAATGGAAGAGAATTGGAAAATATTGATTTTGAAAGCTTTCGTGATGAACAAGGAATTGAACATAATTTTTTGACTCCTAACACTCTCCAACAAAATGAGGTTGTTGAAAGGAAAAATAGAGCCTTACAAGAAATGGCAAGAACCATGCTTCATGAAAATAATTTGCTAACTTATTTTCAGGCCAAAGTGGTTAATACTTCTAGCTACATTTTGAATAGAGTTTTGATAAGGCTTTCTTTAGACAAAACTCTTTATGAACTTTGGAAAAACAAAAAACCTAACATTACTTATTTCAAGTCTTTGGTAGTAAATGCTTTATCTTAAACACCAAAGACAACCTTGGAAATTTTGATGCAAAATCTAATGTTGGGATATTTCTTGGCTATTATTTCTCAAGTAAAGTTTATAAAGTTTTCAACAATAAGACCATGTTAGTAAAGGAGTCCATCCATGTAGTTTTTGATGAATATAACGATTCTCTTCAAGGAAGAGAAAGTGTTGATGATGATGTAGGATTAGACTTCTCCATAGGAAGATTACAAATTGAAGATGGGGTTCATCAATAAGAAGACAAGATTGATTCAAAGAAGGAAGAGCAATCACCTTTGGCCCTTCCCTCATCTCCCCCGACTCGAGCGAGGAGAATTAAGAGTGAGGACTTTGAGAGGTGGAAATTTTTTTCAAAAATCATCCTGAGGAATAAATCATAGAGGTAATCCATCCTATTAGGTAGAATTAGATCTTTTCTTAGAAATATTTGTATTAACCTTTCCTTTATCTCTCAAATTGAACCCAAGAAATTGAATGATGCTATAGTAGATGAAAAATGGGTAATGGCTAAGCAAGAAGAACTAAATCAATTTGAAAGAAATGAAGTTTGGGAGTTAGTACTTAGGCCTATTGATCAAAGTGTTATTGATACTAAATGGGTGTTTAGGAACAAAATTGATGAAAATGACATAATAGTTAGAAACAAAGCAAGATCAGTGGTCCAAGGATATAATCAAGAAGAGGGAATTCACTATGAAGAGACCTTTGCCCCCTCATCTAGATTAGAAGCCATAAGATTGGAAGACATAAGAATGTTGCTTGGTTTTTCTTGTTATAGAGATTTCATTTTATATCAAATAGATGTGAAAAGTGCCTTTTTATGAAAGGCTAACTTTATGGTTTCACTTCCCTAACCATGTTTTCAAACTCAAAAAGGCTCTTTATGGTTTGAAACAAGCTCCTAGGGCTTTGTATGAAAGCCTAAGCAAGTTTCTTATTCTTAATGGTTTCAAAATGGGCAAAATTGATACAACTCTCTTCATTAAGTCAAAAGATAATGACATGATTATTGTTTAAATATATGTTGATGATATGTATTATCTTTGGTGTTAGTAATGTTTCACTTTGTGAAGAGTTTTCCAAGTCCATGTATAGTGAATTTGAGATGAGCATATACTACTAGAACATCTTGAAATAGCTACTAAAAATAGCTACTACTGTCACTTCGTAGCTATTTAACTACTACCTAGCTGCTAAATAGCTACTAGTATAATAGGTGTTAAAGCAGCTACTAAATAATTTGCTATGTAGTAGCAAAAAGTGGTTTCACCAATGTTAGCTACTAATAGAAGTAGAAAAATAGTAGCTAAATAGCTACTACATAGCTAATAAATTGATGTTAGTCGCTAAATAGCTACTACACAACTACTATTTACAAGCTAAAATACTACCAAGCCAAAACCTTAGCTACTAAGTAGTAGCTATGTAGTAGCTACATAGCTACTACATTATTGGTAGTAGCTAAATAGCTACTTTTTAGCTACTATTTAGTAGCTAACATACCAATTTGGCTACTAAGTAGTACCTATGTAGTAGCTATTTAGCTACTATTTTGCTACTACTATTAGTAGCTAACATTGGTGGGTTGTTAATAAAATAAAAGCGCGGGCTGTTGTGGAAATTCCTCAATCATCTAGAATAATTCATCCACCACCTAAAGCCCAACCATTCCAAGAGGATGCTATGAAATTTCATGCAATAGAGGTTGTCTCTGATGAACCAATGTCTTTGGTCGATCACGATGGAGGCTGATAATACAAATTGATTCGAATTCGGAGCGACGGAGAATAAAAAGCAAAAATTTGAATACGAGTTGGGATGCGATTCAAAGAACCAAATGATAATGATAATGATTAGTGGTGGATTTACTTAGTTCTATAATTTCACATATGTTTTATTTATTTATTTATTTCATAAACTTGTCTTAACATGTTTTATATATTATACTCTGGTTATGCGAGGTCAAGAATCAAATGAGGGAGGTCGCGATAAGGACTGAGGGCGGGAGCGTTGGGTACACTATCCCATCGAGGAAGGTCTAGCTAGTACCACTCCACTAGAGAGGTGCATGCCTCCATACGACCATCTCAGAATCATATTTGGTGCATTGACCGTTGACCTGGCTGCGACCACGCCTTCACTACCCGTTGGGTCTACACCATCGACCATGTCTACACTTGTGACCTCAACATACGGTAGGACTCGGCTGATTGTGGAGAATGGGAGGCAATGAACATAATATATTGAAATATTTAGATTATTGTTCTTAAATTTTTTTATGTGTGAAAATTAATATTTGCATGCTTTTTAGGTTTGTCGAGTTCAATTTCCATGCATTTCCGTATCACCTCTATTTTCAAGGAGTGGGCTGACATTGAAGGGTATAATGGAGCACCATCACAAAAGAGATAAAATTCTTTATTGGGAAGCTGCCTGCTGTATAAACTCATTCACTAGCCTTTATATGTAAAATGTGTACATGACAATTTCGAATATATGAAGTGTTATGTTTCCGTTGTCGAGATGTTGTCGATTAGTTGAGGAGTATTATATAAGTAACGCTTATTATATTGCAAGTACTTAATATGTTTGTTTTATTAGGTTGATTGCTAGTACGTAGAAAACTTTATTTTAAATTTCCTTAGAAATATTATTATTAATTATTTTAACATTTATTTCAGACTTATATGAGTAACTATTAACTTTCTCTTTTATAGAAATATTTCTATGGGATGTCGTAGATGGAGGGTGTCATCAAAGCAACCGAGGTGCTTGCCAAGTCTAGGTATATAGGATAATTTGAATAAGTGGAGGGAAACATGGGAGACCTATGCATGTTACGGAGTCCATCCGGTACTGGGTGGGAATTGAAGCATGGGGAACAGAGAGTTTGAGCTCGATCAGAATGAATGTCTCTAAACCGTCGAACCGAGAAGGCTGGACCAGGAATAAGACCTTCAAGACACACTAGGGGTTCCATTTCATTCTCAGAGCATGTTAGGAGGATTGTAAGTACTTAGAACTCTTACTTTAATTTTATTTTGATTTGTAAGATCATAACAAATATATCTTCTAATTTTACTAATATTTCTATATAAGAGAAAGAGACCGGGAAGAAGCCATTCCTTATCCAGATCCATTTGCAACTGCACACTTCTAAGACCACTCATTTATGGGTTGACGAGAGGACTCTCCAAATCGGGGTAAATAAATTAAAAGTATATTATATTACTTCAAGTTTTTTTTATTATACATTCATAGATTGTCTGAATATCTATTCAAATTTTGTAGGAAGCTGTGCATCAAGAAATGCAACGGATGGTACAAATAGATGAAGGTTCAGGAGAGAACATAACATCTATCGACTTAATATGCAAAGATACTTACGAGTTAACGGTAGCCGATAAAAACGCCACGACTCCATATACTAGGGATTAGGTGATCGACCTTCAAAGATATTAATCCAGTGACCCATCTACCATTCCACTACATGCTCATCTAAGATCGATCTGAGCTACGTGAGCAAACTCTAAGGACGAGGTTCGACAGGAGGTGCGAGAGGAAGTGGATACTAAGGTTAAAGTGCTACAAGATCAACTTGATGAGGTTAAGGCTCTACTGAGGGCTTTAGCTTAATCAACACAGGTCTCCTCATCAGCTACAACTCCACATGTGGATGACCCCCCTACAAATGACCCCACCACGATGATCCTACTCCAGTGATATGAACATTCCCGTTGTTGAACTTTTTTATGTATTGTATAGCTATCTAGAACATGAGATTTAGTACATGTTATTTTGGTTTTTATGTTATTCTTGGGTGACTTTAGTTTCGAGGGGTAATGTAGATCTATAATTTTTATTTCATTTTAATTTTTTATTATTTGTTTTAAGGTTCTAATAATTTAATAATTAATTTAAATATAAATTTAGTTACTCACTTAGTTTAGTCACTAACTAGCTATTACTGCTTAGCTACTAATTCAGTAGCTAAATAGCTACATTACATAGCTACTAAAAAAATTAATCGCTAAATAACTATTACTATTAAGCTACTAACACAATAGCGAAATAGGTACTCTACTTAGCTACTAAATTTTTTTAACCACATAGCTACTACTATTTAGCTACTAACTTAGTAGCTAAATAGCTACTTTGTTTAGCTGCTACAAAACAGTAGTTACTAAATACCATTTTGCTACTATTATAGTAGCTAAATAGCTACACTTATTAGCTACTACATTTTTTCATCGCAACAGCTTACCCTATAGCTTATTATGTTAGTAGTTATATAGCTATAATTCTTATTTACTACCTAGTTCAGTCACTAAATAGCTACTATGTCATGTAGTAGCTAAGTAGTAGCTATATATTGTTTTAGAAAACTACTGTATTCTCAATTGTAGCTACTATTATTGTGAGTAGCTAATTAGTAGCTATAAATAATCGCCCTATTCACTATGTTGGCTATTACATTCTTTACTTTAGCTACAACTATTGTTGGTAGCTATTTACCTACTACGTAATATAGTAGCTGGCAGTAGCTATATAGCGCTTCCTTACCTAAATTAGCTACTACATTTTTCATTTTAGCTACTATTATTTTTAGTAGCTAATTAGCTATGAAATTCTATAGTAGTTAAAGCAATAGCTAATAGCTACTACCAGTAGCTAAAATTAGCTTAGCTACAAGGAATTTTTCTACTACGTCTTATAGTAGCTATTTAGTAGCTAAAGAAATTTACGCTACTAAAATAAATAGTTTAGCTACTACTTTTTTGTAATAGCTAAAATCAAAATTTCTAGTAGTATATGATGGGGGAACTCAACTTCTTCCTTGGTCTTCAAATCAAACAACTTAAGGAGGGCACCTTCATCAATCACACAAAGTACATAACAAACCTCCTTAAGAAATACAATTTGGAAGATATAAAGGCCAAAAGCACACCCATGGGTTCATCCATCAAGCTTGACATTGATAAGAAAGGTAAGCTCATTGACCAAACTAAATATAGAGGCATGATTGGTTTGTTATTGTATTTAACGACTAGTAGACCCAATATCATGTATAGTGTATGTTTATGTCCTAGATTTCAAGCATGTCCTAAAGAATCTCATTTGAATGTAGTTAAAATAATATTTAGATATTTGAAAGGCACTATTGATATTGGTCTTTAGTACTCCAAAATGTGATAACTTTGATTTGATATGCTATTTGGATGCGACTTTGGTGGTTGTAAAATTGATACAAAAAAACACTAGTGAAAGATGTCACTTTTTAGGTCACTCACTTGTGTCTTGGCATAACAAGAAATAACACTTGGTTGCCTTGGCAAAGACAAAAGCCGAATATATAGCCGCCAGGTTAGGATGTGCACAAATATTGTGGATGAAAAAAAAACTTAATGACTTTGGTTTCACATTTTCACATGTTCTCAGTAAATGTGACAACACAAGTGACATTAGCATATCGAAAAATCCCATGCAACACTCTAGGACCAAGCATATAGAAATTAAACATCATTTTCTCAGAGATCATGCACAAAAAGGGAATATTACACTTAAATTTGTTCGAACCGAAGACCAACTTGCTGATATTTTCACCAAACCCCTTAATGAGGATCAATTTGTCAACATAAGAAGACAATTATGGGTTATTACCTTGTGGTTTCATGCTTAAAATTGCTTAAAAATCTTGTTTCCAAGGTGTATGAGCTATTTTCATTTAAAACTTATCAATCTTGATCAAACATTCACATATCCCTTAGCAAAGACATCAAAGATATGGGGGTAACCATCTACATTTCATAGGGGAGTTCCCAAAGGACCAAACGATCGATCGGTTCACAAACAATCGTTTTATTTATCGGCAACAAAGCTATAAATGCACATTTTTTTGCGCATCTTTTTCTATTCTTTTCATTTCTCTCCCTCCCATTCGCTCAATTCTCTCTATTTGATACACAAAAATCCAATCTTAGCTCTCGATCTTCACTCGGGTTGCAAGATTCACTGGGCATCCTACCGCTTTTCACCACGACTAGGGTTTCATTTTGGGTTCCTCCTTTGTTCTGCCATTCTCTTTGGTAAGTTCCCCTTCTTTGTCTCTGTTTCTGGCTTGATCTTTGCAAATTGTTGGCTTTGCATGGTTGGGATTCCGTCTGGCTTCTTTCATGTTCATTTTCATTTTGTTTTCATTTTTTGTTCTTGGTTCTCCTCTACGCCAGTTAGGATTTTCAATATTTGGTTTGGCTTTGTTAGCCTTGCATGTTTGAGATTCTCTATAGCATCTTCGATTATATTGGGTTCCCTTGCCGCAATCCTATTTGTCAGTAGTTAGGCTTTGCCTTTCTCCTATCGTAGTCACAAATCAAGCTGGGTGATTGCTTTGTCCGATCTTGGTCATCGTTTATAGGTAGGTAATATTTTTCTTTTAAACTCACATAAAGCTGGTTTTAGTGGTTTATTTATCTTAGTTAGGTTTTTAATTTTCTATTTTTGCTTCCGCTTGGTTAATCTAGTATTTGGCAGGCGATAGTTCGACATATGTTTTTGAAAATGTATGGGTAGTTGTTTCGGCAATTTTGGCTTTAACCATGTTCTGATTCTCTTAAATTGGAATTCTTCAAGTTTTGAAAATCTTGGCTCTATATTGGCATGGAACCTAATTTAGGAATTCTAAATTTGTTGGAAACTTTGCTCCTTGAAAATGCCTTACACATTTAAACTTGCTTTGCACCCTGCTTTGTTTAAAAATTTTTTGCTTTGCTTTGCAACCTTGAGGAAATTTCCTTTTCAGCTTCAGAATCCTTTTTCCCATGGCTCACTCTTACTTTCAAACCAAGTGTTATATTGTTTTGGTTATCTTGATAAGTTTTTCTTTAGATTGGGCATCTTGTCCATACTCTCTTAGTGCCTCCTGAGCTTCCTTAGCATTTTACTTATGACTCTTCTCGCTTGCGCTCCTTGCATTTTCTGTCATTGACATTGTCATGCTCTTTTAGATTCCATACCCTATGGGACAATGATTGAGACACGAGTCTGCTTCTTCACGAGCTTGGGGCAACCACCCTATAGAGCCTAAGATTGCACACGAGCGAGAGGGGCCCCATAAGGCATGAACTGACATGAATATCTTTAGATCACTCGTAGAGCATGAACGCTATTGTTTCGATTTCCGCTAGTGAAAGGTCATTGCGGGCCACAACATTGATTTCACTTCGCTAGAGGGGTCTTGTCTCGAGGCCCCCTTCTCCAGGATGGGCTAGCTACCATTAGTGTCTCTCCATGAGCCCGTGTATCCCACTATGGTCCAAGTTTTATTTGCCTGAGCATGTGTCTCTGGCTTAAGGATCATGAGCATGCTATGAGGGATTGAGTTTGATCTTGGTGTTTCTAAGCTTTGTCATTTCCTATCAGTTTCGAGCACTGGAATTCGGGTCTTTGAGACCAAGACTTGGCTATAAGTGGATGGTTTTGATCCCACCGCGGTCTTTCGGCGTCTTACCGAATCTGATGCTTATGGCGTGGCTCGACTGTAGGCCAATTCTCTTACTCACGAGGTGTGTCTCCTTCATCACATTGTGGGTCGTTGTATCCTTTCTCGAGGCGGTCACTGGAATGAGGTATCTTACTTAGATGCATTCGTTCTGGACTCTATTCTTGATGGGCGGTATGTTCATCTTGTCCGTCTTATGATTTGCCACCATGATTTCTAGCCACAGCGTGTCGGCCGAGTTCTCCCATACGATCGCCTCTTCACATTCCATGTCCTTGACCTCTCAGACTAGCCTGATTGACAGGAGGCTCGCTATTCGACACTTTCACTGCATCCTCCCTCGGTCATATAAGGATATCGGCTCCCACGGCACAAATTGAGGCTCAACAAGAAAAGGATGAGATATGGGAAATGGAGCGCGAAGTCGATCCTCACAATCATATGGATGATTCATATCCCACCCAACCTCCCATGGTGCACCACACGTCGATTTGACCTTTTCTACGCCTTATTCTAAGCCACCGTCTGTCTTTTCTTCACAAAGCCTCCACATATTTAGCATCCTCGATATTATTCACCCTTCCCGAAGCCTCACTACTCTTTATCACTTGAGCAACCCTCTCTTCTTGAGCTTCAAGCCGATTTTCATGCAATGCAAGAGGATCTTCATGGGATAAGAGATGATATTCATGGGTTGCAAGGGATGTTTGAGGAGCGCTTTGATATCTTTGGTGTGTAGTTTAGTTCTCTCCACCACCACCACTAAGAGCTTGCTGACATTGTCGATCAACGCTTCATCTCTTTCGGGACTTGCTCTATAACACCCTAAATTATACCCTAGTAGTTTTATGATATGTTTAGAGTATAATAAAAGTCAAATTTGTATTTTTTGAAAATTTACGTGCTAAGTGTGAAAAAGGGTAAACTGGTAATTAGCCAATTAAGGACCCAAAGGACATAAAATAAGAAGATTATATGCTATTGTAGGAATTTTGATAAGTTTGAACTACAAATTGATTAAATAGGGAGGACTAAATAGCAAGGGGAAGGAGCTAATCCCATAAGGCCAACAAGTTGTCTTCTATGAAGGAAATTTCCCATTTGTTCGCTTAGAGCCAAAAAGACAATGATATGGGAGAATAGCTATTTTGGGCTTCTACCTCTTCATTTTGGTGGACTTATACTTGTTCAAGTAAGAAAGAGAAGAAAAGGAAGCTAGGTTGAAGCTTTCAAGAAATCAAGGTTAGGAAAAGTAAAACTCTAACTCGTTTTATATATTGGGTTTTGTTAGTTTGAATTGGGTTTGGAAGTTCAAGGCATCAAGGTTAGGAAACTGTCCTAACTCCTTATTTGTTTATGTTAGGAAAACCCTAACTCTTCTTCCATAAATGTGTATTTGGTTGGCTTGAGTGGGGTTTTGTGGTTTGGTTTAAATTTGTTTTGGTTTGGATTGGATGTGTCCGGTGAAATAGGGCAAAAATGCCTCATTTCTATTCCAGCCCGAAGCCTCTCCGCCTAGGCGAAGGAGTGCATGCCTAGGTGAAGGTCAATTTGCCTCAGCGAACCCGTCTTCTTGGCAGACTTTGTTCTTGCCTCTTCTCTGCTTATTTTGCTTTCTATTTTTATAAAGCTTAAATGAATGTTATAAATACTAGTATAAAAAGCTCTTAAACGCATATACCTGGTAGCCTACTTAAGGCCTGGGATAGTTGAATGAATAAAGACGTCTCTGGTTTAGTGCTTCAAGATTCGTCTAAAGGCGATAACACTTCTATTTCGTGATGTGCATGTCCGACAAGGTTACTTCAAGACTTCGCATAGTGCTACTCCGCACTCGATTCGCTGCGTGCACGTCTATTCAATGCTTCGGCATCCTATTCAGCAGCCACTGCTTTATTCAAGACTATAGCTGCACTTCCAAAAATATTATGCCACGTCTTCTCATTCATCATATCGGTCTATGCAAGCAAACATTTATATGAATTGTATATGAATAATGAATAATATGAAAACAAAGTAATCAGCTCTGATGCTAAGGCATATCTTAGTTCTATATTGGAGTGTACCTACGAGTGCCTTATGTTAAGAGATTTATGTTATGTACTCTTACGGGAGATATGAATACTCTGATATGTGAATTATTTTAAATGTATATCAGACTGATGACCACTAGAAGTATTGCATCCGTTATGAGCAGTTTTTCCCACTCAAGCCATGTTTAGGACCTGGTAAGGTTTCATCTGTGTAGGTATTTATTAGGTTGTTAGGAGACATCTCAAGATTCTACTAGCTAATGCACAACAATAAAAGTCTTTATGATGTAGGTCCTCGAATTAGTTTTGTTGTAATGAAAATGTAAATGTAATATTTTGAGATAATGGAACTTGTGTAAATGAAAGTAGTTAGACTCAAGCATATATGTATAAGACAATTTAAACACCACTATGGTGGTAGATCTACAAGTTTACGTCTTCATGAATATATGCTTCAAATGGGCCCACTAATGTTAGGTTAATAGTTCTATGTTCTGTGTGATGTCCCCTCACTTGACGCGGTTGGGGGAAAGGGCGTTACACGCTCATATAATCTAAAGACCCGCCTTCGACATGACATGCGGGCACTCTCCTTCCGCCAGGACCATCTTGACGAGTGATTTACTCAGATCGAGGAGTCTTACGCTCATGATCAGGAGAAGCGTTGTCATGATCATTGCAATATGATGGCCTATCTTCGCTCTGTGTTCCCTTCTCCAGTACTCTAGATTCTCGTTTTTAGTTGTTAAGTGCCCCTCCTTTGTTCCTTTTTGACGTTGCCAAAAGGGGGAGACATTTTGTATCTAAGAGTTGAGGAGTATTTTGTTTGATTGACATACAAGAGTATTTACACTTGCTTATTCTTTGTATTGTCAAATCATGTACTCCTTGTTTATGATACACACACACACACACACACACACACACATGTTTATGATCTCATTGTGCGGTTATGATCTTCTTGACTTGTTGTTGATGGATTATTGGTTTGAGGGGGAGTATCACTCCTCCTAAATAACCTCGGTTTGTCATCATCAAAAAGGGGAAGATTATTAGCCTAAGGGTACTCTAATTGAGGTTTTGATGATAAAAAAAACCAAGGTAATTAGTTACCCATGGTTTACTTGAGATGAGTGACAAGTGGCAAGTGATTATGAACTTCAAAACTATATCATTCATCCAAGATTTGAATCAAAATCAAGTTCAAGAAGTAAAGAAAACCGGGATTCCAAGTTCAAGCATCACATGAAGACTTTGTAATCTTAGGAATCCTTATAAGGTGATTGCATTGGTGCACTTAGGATATTATCATTTATCATACATCACTTATAACTCGGTTTTTAATTCTAAAATTGCATATCTTTTTGAAAACTCAAGTTTGAGCATAAAAGCATAGGTTTTACAATCCTAAAATGTGCTTTAATGAAATGCCTAAGGTTTAGAAATGATTTGAATAAAAAATACAAAAGTTCTGAGTCAGACCGGGGTCAATCAAGGTATTCTCAACTAGTCGACCAATTCCCGCCCGTCGACCAATTCCCAATTATCTCAACCATTTGGATCTAGTAGCTGATTTTGGAAATGGTCGATGAAACGATTGACCGGATGGGAACCGATTGAGTTGTATATCTCAGTCGGTTGGATGCAGTAGCCTCTAGTGATGAATCGACAAAGCAAACGATCGACCGATTACTCAATCGGTTGAGTCCAACGGTCATAAAACGGTAATCTGCAACTAATAAAATGCACAACAACTAGTACATTTAATGAAATAGTCGATCGATTGGTGCAATTGGCCAACCGATTGACAACTGAATAGGCTATCGAGTTTCCCCTCTATATATTGTGTTTTAGGGATAATTTATTGCTCATTCTCAAATTCTTGGTGCATTCAATTCTCACTTACATACCTAGAGTGCACCATTGGTCTCATCCTAGATTTCCTTGTATTTGAGTGATCATTTAAAGATAGAGAGTTATTTATTGTGCTTAAGAGTGAAATCTTCAAGTGTGTATAGCTTAAAGAATTTGTGAAGTGCTCATTGGAGCCAAAATCCAAGTGTAAAAGGAAGAAGCTCAGGTTAGAGTTTGACACTAGTGAAACCATCACCGGATGAAGGTTAAGGTGAAGTGGACGTAGGCAAGGGTGTGCTGAACCACTATAAATCTGAGTTTGCACTTTCTATCCTTATCTTTTTATTTATTATTCTTGAATTAAATTGAAGATTTCCTATTGATTTGCAAAAAGTTTTTGAGAAATCCAATTAATCCCCTCTTCCTCCCCTCCCTCCTCTTGGTTTAGTGGCTAAATCATATTCAACTTTCATATGTATTTTGTAGGAACTATAAACTTCAATTGTAAACATTATTTTTGTAGAATGAAATTGTAGTTTTACTTTATATTGTTGCTTGATATGGAATATACTCACATTATATTAGTATGTAATAAATAACATTAAAGATGTATCAAAAACTTGTTGAAATGTGATACTTTATTTGCACAAAAGTAGCTTACAAAGCAGTTAAGAAAATCAGATAGAAATTAAAGCTAACATTTTTATCCTACGCTGTGTTTGAGTAAAAACCTAAATCCGCCTCACATGTAAAATGAAATGTTAGGAGGAGGTTAGGATATGAAACAGTATAAAAAAAATGAAGATATGGGGAAAAACGAAGAAAATGATGCACTTAATGAAAACGGACACACTCTTCGAACGACTTGTAGTGCCTTCTAACTGAAAGGGAGAAAAGTGGCTAGGTGTTTTTGTGGCACGTATTTGTGCTAACAAACATGCTGTGTTCTAAACATTGTCTGACCTGCCTTCCGAACGCAATGCCTTGTAAACAGATCAGACTTGCCACGCACTAGTTTTACATCTTATGGTAGTACATTAACTACTAATGATAATACATTTACTACTTATGGTCATACATTGACTACTTATGGTAGCACATTGACTACTTATAGTTTGTCCAATAGTTATAGTAGTACATTGAGTAGTTATAAAAGTACATTGAGTATTATGGTAGTACATTGACTATTTAAAGTAATATAATGACAAGTAAATTGACTACTTATGATAGTATAGTGACTAGTTATTGTAGTACGTTAACTACTTATGGTAGTACAGTGACTATTGATTGTAGTATATATGTGTTTCACTTGTTTCAAGTTTATCATGATAATATAATTTGATTTAAGACATTGACAGTTCGTTCACATAGAATTGGCCAAGTAATGTTTAAATAAAAAAATATAGAAATTTTATTCACGCAATAATATGAAAGGTAAAACTACAATTTCATTCAACCAAAATAATATTTACAATTCTTACAAAATACATAGGTGTTGGTAACTGTGACGCCCCAATCCCGAGGGTCCCTTCTTTTTTTTTTTTTTAACCACTATAAGAAGTCTGTCGCTACAGAGAAATCTCTGTCGCGGCTGGCCTTCTTTGTCATGTGCAACGCAGTGTCACACTGTCGCAACAAAAAAACTATTGGTCTTGTCCAACCCTGTCGCGACATCAAATTCTTCACTGTGACATGAAAATTCTCTCACCAAGGCCAAACCCTGGCACGACAAGGAATTTTCTGTTGCGATAAGAAAACCCCTGTCAAGGTCGAACCCTGTTGCGACATGGAAACTGCCTTGTCGCGACATAAAAACCCTTGGCCCTGACCAAACTCTATCGCAAAGATGAAGGGTGCTTACACCCGCCCTTTTCGTGGTCGCCTCGATCACGACCGTGACGCCCGACCTGCGTCCCGTTGACCACTGTCAACCCGCGGAATACCTGTGTCTCATGTCATGAGACCTATACATGAGTAAAAATGGCCACTTGGGCCTACGCATCATACTCATCAAAATCTAACCAACTATATCACAATAGTTTAAGAGTTATTACATTACTCTTAATACAAACATATATTAAAATTAAGAATTCTAATACATGTTATACAAAAACATCAAAGCCACAATCCGACTTTCTTCTAAAAATCGGCCTCAAGGAGCTCGTCTCTCGAACACTTCGTACCTAAATAATGTTCTCACAGTAGCGAAAGAATGCCCAAAGAGCGATGATCTTCTACATGGGTTACTCCCCACCTAAGTGCACATGCAATGATTCAACACAAACGCATTCAAGTAAATACATGATCCTACTTGAATGTCTACATGATATGGATGAGAATGTGACTCACCCTTTCCCACTTCTCGAGTCCTCACTGACTCCCTCACGCATGCCTAAGCCAAATGTGAGAAAACATCAAGCCAAACAAAGCTTTGTTCTTGAAACATCATACCGAAGCTCAGAAATATATTGTAATTACCCTCCGAGGCGACCACACTATTTTTCCAAATATGGGTCAACCTTCGAGATGAAACTGGGCTGGACTTACTTCAAGGCAATTCTTTGGAAAATCTTCCCTTGAAATTCTTCACAACCATTTTCCATTTTTCATTTCTTTCATGCCATGCACTCACTTAATTTTCAGTTGCCCTAAGTGCATATGAAATGGCTTATGCCATTTCAAATAATTCATGTTAATATATAAATCATGCATATACTAACATAAATTAATCACACAACATCATGTTATTCAATTCTAATCAATAACATCAAAATTAGCTCACTTGAGCTAATCACAATTTATTTCCAATGGCTTACACACAATTATATTTTTATACAATTCAACATCATGTTGACACATTTAATTATATGCATTAAAAATTTCCTTTTTTTATTTTTCCACACAATTCAAGTCATCCACTCACATTACATAACATATTACGGACTATTTTGGTCCAACTAAGTAAACTGAGACTATTTTAATGTGGCCTTAAACGAAAAGCAAAGGTCAGCCCGTGCCCACTACCAAGCATCGGCTCCACTTCAGGGAACCGAAATCCATGGCTATTTCCTACCAATAACATCCAAACCATAATTTATCGCATAAATTATCACACAAAACCACCCACGTTAGCCCCTAAATCGTCCAAAACGGGTTCCACATTTTCCAACACCGATCCCAAGTTTTGGGACCAATCAAACCACACTACGCTCAAATCAACCAAATCATTTACAAGGCTCTTAAAACCGAAAATAACAGAGTAGGAGAAGAACCCTACCTCTTGGAGTTGTGGAAACTCCACAAAACCGATGCCCACGCTTAGCCCTTGCCGCGTAGAACAACTTTGCTTCTTGGCCTAAAGCGAACCGACGGTCCAAAAGCCGGGAAATCTAAAGAGAAGTTGGAGCTTCTCTCTTTAGAATTTGAAATCTCCTCTCACTACACGTTCCAGCACCATTTGGAGAAGAAAGCTCATTTTCTTTTCATTTATTCCTCTTTTGCCCCTCACTTGCCACTTGTTAAGTTCTAATTGGTTGAGAGGATTTCCTTATCCACTTTATCCACCCACTATTGAATTTTCCTCCAATTAGGAGATGCCACATGTCCACATGGGCCCCACACTTGAGCTCAAGTTGACTGATTCTGCCCCTGACACGTGGCACACTGTGAACCACTCAAAATGTGCCAAGTATCCCGCACTACGCTCGTTGCCTCGAAAAACGTGTAAATTCTAACTGTCTCGGAATTCGACGAAATTCGATGTGGTATCTAGATTTCTCTAGATGATTCCAACGGTGAAGTCCGTTTCGTTATCCGAGATCTAGAAAATTTATGGATTTTGACCGAAATTACAATTTTACCATTTTTCAGAAAATTAGATTTTCTCTGGGTTTCGCAGCGACAAGGAAACCTCTGTCACAACATTGTCACGACAGAGAAGCAAAACACTGTTGTGACATGGAAAGATCTATGTCAGACTCAAGAACGCTCGCGTACCGAGAACCATGTCGCAACATAGGGAACCCCCCGTCTAACATAAGACCGTAACTCAGCCGTGGACTGTGAATTCCCCGTCGTGACCTAAGACTCACCCAAACTTGCAACAGCCCTTCTGGCCCATCCTGCACCTCCAGCTCTTTCCCAAAACACTATAAAATTAACACATGGCTTGCACAATGAAGGCAACATAAAAATCTTGGAAAAACTTGTTAAACCGTACTTTGAACAATTTCGCACGATTTATTACAACTCCTTCCTTTTACATAATAGAAACCTGGATCACTATCCGTGACCTTACAAATACAAAAACAAGCAAGATCCGCCTTCTTCACCACTATGTCTCGCACGAGTTCCATCTCCTAGTGGACTCCTCTGAAGACCTAAAATGATTTTCCCACGACGAGTAAGCACGCCAAGAGAGTAAATTATCCTGGCAAGTACTACTCCTCCACCAAGGCAATACGCAATGCCATAATTTAACATCTATCAACACGTTAAGCAAAACATATGCATTTCTACATGAATGCTCTCTCTCAAGTCATGTCAATGTCCGAAGCCCTCACTGACTCCCTCACACATGCACATGTCATGTATGAAAAACCTTCATTTCCAAAATAAAAGATTTTTGTTTTATATTTCAACTCAGGATGGGATTCAAAACCATTTATTCATAAGTCATGTGTCTGCGAATTAACTTTACAAGCCACCGCTGCCGTACACCTCCTCGACACTCATGGGATTTTCATCAAGTAGACACATATGTCCTAATTAACAATACATGCCTTTCACCTGAGGGGGTGTCTATCCCTTCTTGTTACTACCTGACATATAATTTCAAACTGTGCGACTCTAGGACGTCGTCCCTTTTTCAGAGCCCACCATTAAACACCCAACACAGTGTTCTTTCATGCCATGCACTCACACCCGTTTCACGCGATGTCCCTGTGCTTATGCAATGCAAAATGCCATTGCAGGTTCTTTCATGTTACATGCATGATGAGAGCTAAATGCAACATTTATGATTCATGGATAATCATATCTACAACATACAAGTTACATCCATAATACAACCCATGTAAACACATCGGTTCAGCATATATCCACATGATTTTTCACAAACTTCAGATGTCATTCGATCATGAACAACACACAAACCGGATCTTCATGTTCGCACCTGCACGCACAAGCTCAGCATGTTAGTCCATGTCCAGCACCGATAATACTACAAAATCACCATACTAAGCCCGTATTTTCCAAATAAGTACAACTCGCCTAAACCGTAGTTCCGAGAACGTAAAGGACCTTAAATTGGTCCATAATTCAACAATAGTTTGATCAAAATTGTTCTCGAATCCAGCTCCCACCATTGTGGCTACACCTCATACATCGAACGGCCCTTAGACAAGGACTAACCAAAGTAAGAGAGAACCCTACCTCTCGAGCCGCCAGCCTAGCTCACTTCTTGTCCGCCGAACTCTGTTCGACCACCGGAAACCAAGAAAACCGGACTTCCTATTTCTTCCTTCCTTTCTTTCGCCTCCTCTACTCGAATCGACTCATCTTTCCATTCGATCTTTCCTTTCACCGTATTGATTCTCCACTTCCCTATTTTAGTGACACATGGTTTCCACATGTCATCCTCACAATGCCTTCCCTTTACAAGTTATCCTTCCCATGTGACACATGGCCACCATGCTCTTTGCCATGTGGCATCCATCACCCACATGGCTCCTCATGTGATAGACATGATGCCATGTGGTATCATGCCACATGTTACCCCGTAATTTGTTCATTTCTCCTCGAAATACGTGAAATTCTAACCATCTAGGAATTCAACGTAATTCTCCAAGGTAACTAGATTTCGCGAGTATTTGAGCTCAATGGCAGGGTCCGTGTCACATCCGGAGGTCTGTAGAAATTCCTGCTTCGCAGCCTCAGATCGTAATTCCAGAATCCATCGCTTCACTTTACCCGCTTCACAAAGAATCGCTTTACAACACTTTGCCAGTTACAATTCCAAACATTAATACTGTGAAATTCCAATAATGAAACATATTAGCAATATTCTTGACATAATTTTCATATATTACTTCATTTTATGTCCATTTTTAGGAGTAAGTGAAGAGAATGTAACAGCTTCATCAGGTCTCTTCCATCGTAGTTGATATAGAACACATGCTCGCATTGCTTCATCTTTAGATGTACAAGCTTTGTACAGACCACTTTTATATAATAACACCCTTCGTTGACATTCAAGACAAGAATCACAAACTTCATGTTTCCGACTAACAAAGATCATATATTAGTTTGTCATTTTGCTTACCTAAAAGGGTATATAATAATGGTTAGCAATATATAACAGGCTAAATAAAATATTGATATCTAAAATTGTTTGGTTTTTTTTTTATGTGTTGTCAAACATCAATTAAAAAGATTATTGTGTGATTAAATGGTGAGATGTTTGGATATAGGAGTTATGATAGTACATTAACTATTTACGATAGTACATTGACTATTTATGATAATACATTGACTACTTATGGTAGTACATATACTAAAAATGTGTTAGAATTGATTTTGATGGTTAAATTTTGGGTTATTTCAATCTTACTTTACATTTACCATCAAAACAACAATTTACAAATAAATAGTGGGTTTAAATGGTGAGGTTTTTAGATAAACATATTATGGTAGTATATTCACTAGTTACAGTTGTACATTCACTGTTATGGTAGTATACACATTGAAATTTCACCAAATGAGATCAAAACGAAAAAAAATCAAAATGAGTTCACATACCGAATTAAAAACATGAATAACAACACTAATCATCTAAATTTTGATTAGCAATACAAGGAAGAACATGTTAAGACCAAAACTATGTGTTCAACCAAATCTTTAACACAGCTACCAAAGACTATTAAGTCCCTAGCAATGACTCCAAAACTTGTTAAGACCAAAATATGTGTTCAACCAAATCTTCAACACAGCTACCAAATACTATTAAGTCCTTGAAAACGGTGCCAAAAACTTGTTAAGACCAATTTGATCAAGGAATTAACACTTCACTGAGACCATTCACTCCCTACAATGGCTAAAAACTGCTAAGCTTATTATAAAATAATGTTTAATTTAGAGAGAAGGTTTATCGGAAAATGTGTTTTGGTCTAGATCAATACAAGTGCATAGGTCATACAAGTAATAAAAGTGGATTTAAGTCCATATATCATTCCCACGAGGATTTTTGAAAAATCTAAAGATCAGTTACCCTATCTACTCAAGATCCTTACTATTTGAATTCCAAAATTTAAAAGTGGTTTGTTTAAACTAAAAGAAAGTAAGACTAATTAAAATTCTATAATTATACATAAAGAATTCAAACATTTGACTGGAAAGTCCACTCGGTGTTAAATCGGGGAAATAGATTTTAAGGTACAATTATCAATTTCTGCATCATTTTATAACATAGTTTAGCCATTAATTTGAAATTTGAATTTGTCAAAGATGCAAGGTAGTATAGCTTGGATTCCTCCATACACCATACATTTCACTAATTAGAAATCCATGTTCCTTCTAGATATGTGAGTCTAATCAGTTACTTATAGATTAGAATCATCTTTCTAAGATCCGTACTTTCTATTTCAAAGATTTCACACCCAATTCTTAGGATCAAGAATTCATTTCATAGACAGACAATGCACTTCTCTTCAATCTAATGGGTATCTCATCCTTCAAATATGATAAAATTCTCTATCTCCTTGATTAGATCTCTGCTAACACAGGATCAAGATCCTTTCATCAGACTGAGGAGAAACCTTTGAACAATTAAATTGATACATCATCCAACTATCCTCACACCATGAGTAAATTAGTGATCTATCAAAGTAATCTTTCAGAGTTCATTAGTTTCATAATAATAGTCTAACATACCCCCCTAAGTAACTGCTTCATACCCTCAAGAATCTCCATCTCTATGTCACTCAGAGGGCCTCTTGGAAATCAAAGCAAGATACAGTCCTTTTTGGGGTACACACTACTAATTTCAAGAATAACACCAATTAAATAAATTCAAGATTTCTAACTTTGACTTTCTTTCAAGCTGCGAGAAATACACACTGAGACACCATTCCTAAAGGAGATCACCAAAACCTGAATACTAAAAAACAAGTGACTAACTGACAGAAAATTCATTGAGATCGCGTTTAACCGAAATAAATGAACTCTAGAAAATTTCCAAATTCCATTCAAATTAGACATTAATGAAAACTAAAATTTTACAATAAACCCAGCTCGAAACTTCTTACTAGATCACTGCTTAATTCCAAGAAAAAAAAACTAACTGAAAAGCTAAACTAAAACTAAATTGACGGAGAAGAAATAAAAGAAAAAAATTTATAAAAATATAAAGAGTCTCCGCCACTGTGGTTCCAGGTTCGCTAAGTTACGCACAATGCCCCCGGGTGCTTCTATTTATAACTTTAGGGGTCGAAATCAGGAATCCCTAAAATCGCTCTAAGAGGTGGCTTCTCTTATCGCGACATTGAAAAATTATGTTGCGACATAGTTGGCCTCTTTGTCCTCATGCCTTTCGAGACATAGTTTCGTGCCTTTTTATTGAATTATGTCGCGACATACTTGAAAGTGTGACGACATAATTCCCATCGAATTGCCTTGTGACACCCCAACTCAGCATTACCCGTGTCGTTTAGGGTGTCATTTTTTTGCCCTGTTTACTATAAACTTATAAACTTTAAGCTTGTTCATTCATATAATGTTAAACATTTAACTTGTAATATATTCTATAGCAACGAATTACAAAATATATACAAGCTCCATATATGGAAGTGTTCAACATTTACAATATTTACATTGCTTACAAAAGAAACAAAAATACATGTACATTATACCAAATGGTCTTTCAGTGGGTACCTAGTGATGTGTTGACTTTGATCACGACGCGGATTGGTCCCTAGTCCTATTTGCTCTCTTCTATACCATGACAGATGAACACCCGCAAGGTTTATAGCTTAGTGGGAATAATACTTGTGGACGACTCCTAATAAGATCATCTCACTATAGATACATGCATATACTTATGAAAAATATAACATTTATATATACTTATTCATTTCTCATATCTATTTTTTCATAACATGTTTCATTTCTTATCATATTTCATATACTTTTCATGTCATCTTACACTTTATTTATTGTTCTTGTAACCATATACTATCATCACATAGCAAAGGTTATACTTCGTAATTTCATGTCATATATCATATACATCTCATTTACGATACTTGTCATTCGTTTTGTGTTTCATGCCTACATAAACCTTAGAAGTGGATACTTCGAAAGAATCAGATGTACTGAAGGTACTATCATCGTGATTTGGTGACAGTTGATCTTTATCCGTATGATCCAAACAAGGTCGCTATATAATGATCCAACGGATCTATCATCACCCAAACGAGGTCTCGATATCTATAAACTATATGCTGCAACAACTGTATCCCTATAGGCATGCCTACCATCCAACTACCTGGTCATGCTGTGCAATCCGGCTTTATTATGTTTTCTTAACAATCTTTCAGGTATTAGAAAAAGATATCTCATAATATCATGTATACTTATGAGATATTCATTATCAAATAATCTCTTATAAGCATTTAACTGTAATTTGTTTTTATATAAAAAAATTATACGTGTGTTCTCTTTAACTTTCATAAAACATATTATCATGATCATATTATTATGATGCATTATTTCATATAACAATAAAATTATATAACCTTTATACAAATTCAGTTTCCATAACCAATTCTGCCTAAAAAGTTCTAGGCAGTTCCTAAGTCTATTTTCGACTACAATTATTGACCCTGTAAATGAGATTGTTAGAGAAAGTAATCTTCTAACTCAATATACCCCTATGTCTTAAGTTTCTTATGGTTCAAACATCATGTGATTTGGACTTTTAATTTGGGAGATATGGTCTAAATACTCTGGAATCAAGCCCCGACAATTTCCGTGAGAATAGAATATAGACCAGTCCTATATTGAAAATTTGCTGGGAACATTATAGACATAATTTGACCATACTTTCTTCATGAAAGTTATTTTCTCAGATGTTTAGTTTGTATAGAAATTTGAATCACCTCATTTGGACTAGTATTACTCAAGTTATGATTTAAATGAATCTAATTACTCCAACAAGGGACCGTTTCTAAGACGTATTTGTGGACCGACCGTTCTCTTACTTTGACGAATTTTCCAGTCTAATGGGGGGTCCAAATTGATATACTTATTTCAGGAATATTTGTTCTCCTAGAAGTATATTTTAGCCAGAAATTTGAATCACTGACTTGGATGAGCAGAAACTCAACCTATGGCCTAAATACTAAAATCGTCTCGAATCCAAACTATACGAATTAAACCAAAATTGACCTCGAAACAGCTTCACTTGACGAATTTTCTCTGGTACTGGGTCCAATTTCAGATATCCCTATTTCAGAAGATTTGTTTTTATAGAAGTCTGTGTTTACCTGTAAATTTGAATCACTCAATTTGACGAGCGATGGCTGCAAAACAAAACATGAGTTTAAAAAACTTACAACATCTCCTTTAAACCCAAAATATTTCTCTATACAAATTTTTCCTCTATTGAGGACCACAACCAAACCAAACAACCATTCCAAACAAGGATTCTACACAAAAAGAAGTATTCCAAACCCCCAAACAAGTATCCATACAAAAATTCATACCAAAAATCCATACAAAAACCCTACAAAAGTTCCTAACAAGTCCCATACCTTGATTTCTTGTCTCCTTCCTTCTTCCTTCTTCCTTCTTCTCTTCTCTTTTTCTTTTTCTTTTTCTTCTTCTCCTTCTCTTCTCGTCTCCCTTATCCGTTTTTTTTGTCCTATCCCCAAAGACCAAAAGATATTTTTGGCTTTAAGATAAGGCCATGTTTGGCCTTATCACATATTTGAATTATTTTCCAATTTTTGCATTTAGGTCCTTCATCTCTCTATTATTCTCAATTTAACTTATCAAAATCCTACTTTAGCATATACAATCTTTTCTTCTTATGTCATTTGAGTCCTCGACTGGGTAATTTACCAATTTACTCCTTGACTTTGTATTAATTCCTGTTTTGTTTATTTTATTTTTAGCATTATTTTATTCCGGAAAATATACATTTACTTTTATTATACCCTAAACATGTTATAAAAATTATCGTGGTACAATTTGGGTATTACAACTCTCCCTTAAAAGAATTTCATTCCTCGAAACTACACCGAATTGGAAGAGTAACGGGTACCACGCCTCAGCTGCTTCCGTTCCCAAGTAGCTTTTCCGCCATGGTGTTGCCGCAGCACTTTCACTAATCCAGCATTTCTTTGCTTTAGGACGCCCCAAACTTGGGGTCCTGACAACCCTTCAACTGCTGAATACATGTAGCCACATTGAGCGTGTTCCACGCTACAAATGAGTGTCTCTCACCCGAGACTCAAACATGAGTAAAACGGCCACGCTGGGCCCATACATCCATACTCACCAAAATATAAACCCAACTATATTACACTCTTATGCAAAGTCATGCATCGATCGAACAAGTTTCCCCATGTTTTACAAAAATACAACCAAAGCCATGTCGCATTCTTCTAAAAAGCTGCGATCTAAGTGGGCGCCGTCTTCCCGAATACTCCCGCACTAAAGGATCCCACGACGAGGTGAGCAATGCCCAGTAGTTGAATTTTCCTACGTCGGTTACCTCACCTGGGTGCTCTATGCAATGACACACCAAACATTCATGTAAAATGATACAAGTCCCTACTCAAATGTCTACATGTTATGGATGTGAATGTGATACACCCATCTCACATCTCGAGCTCCCGACCGACTCTCACGCATGCCTAAGCTAAGTGTGAGAAAACACTGCTTTCAAAACAAAAGCATTTTTGTTAATGAAACATAATACCCTAATTTCCTAAGCAAATTATATTGACAACCTCTCCGAGGTGAATCATTGGATAACTCTCCGAAAAGTCATAGGTCATCCTCCGATATGAAGCTATTGGACAATTCTCCAAGAACCAATTCTTGAAATGCCATGAAATTCATTTGACAACATGTTTTTCATGTCATGCACTCATTACCTACTTTCTACAGTTACCCGGTGCATATGAAATGCAATATGCCATTTCACAATAATTCATGTTAACATATCAAGCATGCATATATTAATGAAATTCACATAAAGCAACATGTTATTCATTCATAGCAATAACACCAAAAATTAGTTCACATGGGCCAATAAACAAACCGACAGTCCATCTTGGAATTGCCCAAAGCATCACACAAACAACATACAAAGTCATGTGAACAGTCCAACCTTAGCCTCAAAATTGTCCAACGACCACTCTAGGGATTTCATCACTCAGTCCCAATCTTTGGAACTGAAAACACGGCCATCCAGGCCTCAAGATATCCCCATCTATTAAAATAGCTCTTAGCCAAAGAATAAATCAAGTAGGAAAGCCCTATCTCGAGTTTAGAAACTCACGATATGATGCAGCGAAGCTCTTATAGTGGGGATCAACTTTGCCTCTTGTCTCTCCGGAATTCGATGGACCGATCGCCAAAAAATCTAGAGAGAAGGTAGAGCCTCTCTCTCTAAACTCTCTTCCTTTCTCTCTCTTTCTCTCTCTTTTTCTCTTTCCCTCCCGAACCCGGTTTGGGTGAGGTTAAATTAAGAGAACTTGTCTCTCGTACCACTTGTCCACTTAGTGGTTCTTTGGATTACACCTATCCACTTATCCTTAAAGTGGATTTCCTTCACTCATGGGTTGCCATGTCACATAGGTCCCATGAGCTCTCATTGTTTGACTTGTTCACGACGACCAGTGGTTCAATGTGGGCGCTCGACACACGCCACGTGTCACGCGTAACTCTGATTGCCTCGAAGCGTGAAATTCAAGCGTCGCCGAGATTTGACAAGGTCGACTTGGTAGCTAGATTTGAGGCAGTTCCGTGAGTATAATTTGGTTTGTGATAAAGATCTAGAAAATTTTATGTTTTGACCAGAGTACAGTTTTTCTTCTTCAAAAATTGGTGCAGGGATGCTTGTGTGTTGGTTGTTCCTCTGGGCAGAATGGCGAACCTGTCATCGAGTCTTTGTCTTGTATCTCTACCTTGGAAGGTATCGTGAATGTGGAAGTGTATCTCGAACATAGACACATGGGACACATCATGCGGCTTGGCTAACTGGAGGGTGCGATGATATGCCATAGGGCGGTCGTTCAGAATCTCATATGGCCCTATGAACCTCAGACTCAACTTGCCTTTCTTACCGAACCATAGAATTTTCCTCCGCAGCGATACTTTTGAGACATATCACAGCTACATATTCGTGCTGTTTTTCAATAGACCTTGGGCACATTCGATCTGCCTTTGGTAACCTTTAACCTTTGCAGAATAACCTAAACTTTCGCTTCTGTTTCTTTTACTATGTCTGGACCAATCACTTTATGCTCCATTCAAATATGTCCCTTTGGAGACTTCTACATCTCCAGCCATACATATGGTATCGTATGATAAGCAGTTGATAAGCATTATTCACAGGCAAATTATATCAATGGAATATACCTATCCTAACTTCTAGTGAATTCCATTACACATCCTCGAAGCATATCTTCTATCACTTGAATCAACCTCTCGGACTGTCCATCTGTTTGCGGGTGGACTGCTGTACTGAAATTAAGCCGAGTTCCCAAGGCTAACTGTAATTCCTTCTATAATCTCGATGTAAATCGTGGATCTCTATCTGACACAATAGACAATGGCACACCATGCAATCGCACAATCTCATCCACATATAACTTAGCTAGTCGATCCATAGAATAGTCAATCCTGACTGGTATTAAATGGGCCGACTTGTGAATATCAATAATCGCAGACGAGTCATGTTTTGTTGCGTGAGGCAGACACAAAATCCATGGTAATGTTATCCTTCCATTGTGAGGAATTGGAGGGGATTCAACGAGACTGTTGGAACTTGGTGTTCGACGACTGGCGACACGTCGACGATTAGATACATACTACGTCATCTCTTTTCATTCCTTTCCACCAATAAAAATTTGTTTTCAAATCCTGGTATCTTATTACCTCAAGGATGCATGGTAAATACCGTATTATGAGCTTCAAATAGTAACTTTTTCTTTAGCTCTTTATCATCTGGCACACATAATCTGTTCTGGAAATACAAACTTCCAGCTTCTTTTACTGAAAAATCAGTCTTATCACCATCTCTGACCATCTGTACCTTTTTCTACATCTCTTCATCATTTTTCTGAGCATCTATAATCATTTGCTTTAAAACAGGCTGTGCTTTTAATTGAGCTAATATAGCTCCATCATCTGTTAGTCTCCATTCACTGTGCTTAATTAACAAAGCTGCCATTGCCTTTCTACTTAAGGCATTTGCTACCACATTAGCTTTTCCGAGGGTGGTAGTCAAATTATACAGTCATAATCTTTGAATAACTCTAACCACCTTCGCTATCTCAAATTTAATTCTTTCTGAGTCAGCAAATACTTGAGACTCTTATGATATGTGTAAATTCTACACTTTTCCCCATATAAGTAGTGTCGCCATATTTTCAAAGCAAACACTACCGTAGCCAACTCTAGGTCATGAGTGGGATAATTTTGTTCATGTGGCTTCAACTGCCTAGATGCATAAGCCACTACTTTCCCATCTTACATTAACACACATCCCTAAACCTTGATACTGAAGCATCTTTGTATAAAGTGTACTCTTTTCCAGGTAGGTTGTATTATCTTTGGTGCTTCAACCAACATTTCTTTCAAGCTGTTTCAAAACTATTCGAGCATTTTATCGACCACTCAAACTTTATTCCTTTCCTTAGTAATTTGGTGAGAGGAGAAGCTATGACAAAGAATCCCTTCACAAATCTTCTATAATATCCCGCTAGGCCCGAAACCGCCCGGTAACACTTAGTGTGGTTTCCAATTCACCACGGCTTTAATCTTTGTAGGTCAACTCTTATACCCTGACGGACATAATATGGCCTAGGAAAGAAGCTTCCTTCCAGCCAAAATCACACTTGCTAAGCTTAGCGAACAACTTTTCTCTCGAAGTCGCCGAAGTATTTTCAAATGTTGCTCATGCTCCTGCTCATCTCTAGAATATACCAATATATCATCAATAAAGACCACGACAAAATGATCTAAATAGGGTCGAAATACCCTATTCATCAAATCCATGAATGTTGTCGGTGCATTAGTCAACCTAAATGGCATTACCAAGAACTCATAATGGCCATATCGAGTTCTAAATGCTGTCTTCGGCACATCGACATCTTTCACTCTTAGCTGATACTACCCTGATTGCAGGTTTATCTTTGAGAAGACACCCGCCCCTTTTAACTGATCAAAGAGATCTTCAATTCTTGGTAATGGGTATTTGTTTTTCACTGTCACCTTATTGATTTGCCGATAATCCAATGCGCATCGTAGGAGTTAGTCTTTATTTTCACGAACAAAACAGGTGCACCCCAGGGAGAAACACTAGGTCGGATAAACCCTTTATCCAGAAGCTCTTGTAGTTGAATATTTAGCTATTTCAACTCAGTTAGAGTCATCCTGTATGGTGCCCTAGAAGTAGGAGTTGCTCCTGGTAAAATCTCAATAGATAAATCCACTTCTCTTACAGGTGGAATACTAGGTAACTCTTCGGGGAACACATTCGGAAGATCTTTCACATCCAGAATATTTTCCAAATCTATTTGGCCTGCTTTTTAGGAGTCAAGCACCCAAAGCTAAAAGGCTTCACAACCTTTCCTCAGCAATCGTCGGGCTTGCATAGCTGAAATTACATTTGACACGGCTCAGTTGGATACCATGTGTTACCTCGACGGTCAGTGTTTAATACTTCTTGTTTTCTTATCACAATAAACTATAGCCCGATGTTTGGATAACCAATCCATTCCCAAAATTAAATCAAACTCATGAAACGAAAAAATAAGTAGATAAGCAAAAAACTCTCTATCATGAGTCATTAGGTGACAGTTCTTATACACTCGGTTGGCTCTGACACTATGTCCCGGGGGACTAGTAACAAGCATATCATATGGTAATTGCTCTACTGATGGCATTCTATCAAACTACTGTTAAGTGCGAATCTCTGAATGAGTAGAGCCAAGTGCTCAAGCATGCATCTCGATATCATAAAGAGAAAAGCCCGGCTGATACTTAGGAAATCCTAATCCTCACAAGCCTTCATAGCATAAGCTCTTGCTGGGGCTGTAGGCATAGGACGATCCAGCATCTGCGACACTGTACACTCCATGTCCCTTATCTTGAACCGGACCACGCGACCCCTGCCTCGATCCAGAGTGAAGGTGAAAGTGCGACCAGACTCTCCCTACTGCCACTACCTTGCAAACTCCTATTATCCCCTGACTCTCGGGGACAATTCGCTGCTCAAGTGTTCGAGTGCTTCACATACGAAACATCCCCACATCAATAATCTACACAAGCTCAAATGTCGTTTATGATAGGGGCACTCTACGAGAGAGCTTCTCCTTGTCAGTTAATTACTATGCGAACTAGGTACCATTGTACTTCCCTTTCTTCTACCTCTTGTAGTCGAACCTTGTACTAACTCAGCTTAGGACTCTCTAGCTTTTTTACTCGAGGAGGAAGAAGCTCCTCTAGAAAGCTTCCTCTTCTGAAATCTTTCTCTACTGCTTGCCTCATATTTCTCCACTTTCATTGTCGGCAGACAAGTAGTAGAAATTTTCATTTTGGAGTATTGTCACAGGCGCCAGATATCTTTTTATGGACTCATTTAGTCCATCCTCAAACTGCCTACATCGAAATGCCTCGGTGAGGACTAATTCAAGTGCGTACTTGCTAAGATGGTTGAATTCTTTCTCATATTCTTCCATTGATAAGTTCCTTTGCTTCATATTCAGGAACTACTTCCACTTAGTCTCCCTGTACATATCAGAGACATATTTAGCCCTGAACTCTTGGACGAAAAACTCCCATGGTATGGGATTTGGAAGCCTCGGACTCCTCAACACTAGCTTCCACCAATCATAAGCATTGCCTTACAATAGAGAAACTACACATGTCACTCTTTGATCGGAGGCATCTCGCTCTCCGCTATTCTTTGCGACTTTCAACGAATTCAACTTTATCGAACTCTTCCATGTTTAACCCATGGAATTCCTCAGCTCCATGTCTTCTTACCATATCTATCGGGGCTTTCGGAGTTGTCAATCTCTCCAACACTCGAGTCATGTCTTGAGATATCCTCAACAAAGCTTCATTTGGTTCGGTTGGGGCATGACTCTCACTTCTGACAAATTCAAAAGGATCTGAAGCAGGCAACCCTTGATCTGTGACGCCCCAAACCCGGGGGTCCGTTGACTACCCGTCAACCTGCGGAATACAAGTGGATGTCGGGTTGCAGAAGCCATAGAAAATCGGGCGAGTCTCCTTTGTGCAGGGAGCTCTACCCGAATACAACACACCGCATAAAACACATTAAGCAGTCCAATATAACGGTCTATGATTAAAGCGGCCCATAGGCTCATAAACCAATACTCCTTAACAATGTATATATATGTCAACTATCGACCATCGACCTTAGTTCAAGAGTTCAAGGTTGCTCTTATCTGACACAAGTATTAAAATTAGAATTCTAGCCACATATAATACACAGCATCATAACCTTGTGCAATCCGGCTTTCTTACAAACCTCGGTCTCTGAATGCGAGTCCCTCACACGCTCCTGTACCTATAAAAATAGTATCCTCGGCGAATTGAGCTAATGCTCGATAGTGGAATCACCCTAAGTGGGATACTCTCCACCTAAGTGCGATTAGTAATGCTCCAAATAAAACACACATCAGAAGCAAATGCATGATCCTACTTGAATGTCTAATTGATCATCTGTACCCGATCCTCACCGACTCCTCACACTGCGCTAAACTCGTGTAGGAATTATTATGTTTATTTGTTTTGGACAGCCCTCAGGTGTGTATATGCTCCAGTTGGAGTGCGTCTCCGGCTGATTGATATTGTTATGAACTTCTTCCCTCGATGTATATCAATTGGGCCGTCTCCGGCGATTGATATTTTAGTATGGACTAACCTCCGATCATTTTTAGTTTTAGACAACCTCCGAAACCATTTTTATGATACAATACCGTGCGGCTTTCCTCCTACCCAGTCTAAGTGTCCCGGTGCATATGGAATGTAATCTCTTAAATTCCATTACGATCCTCATAGCATTACAAATATATAAACATGCATATGTCGCATGAAATTAAATCACCTGATCATGTTATATAATATTTTCTCATTTCATCACACATCAAAATTAGCTCACGTGGGCTAATGATCAAACCACGAGCAATTCTCTTGAATTACTCGACCAAACACATTAATTCACAAAATTTATTTTTGTAGACACTATTCTCGGGGAATAGTAGAGCCTAAGTTACTGACTAGGAAAATCACAATTTAATAGGTTCACTTTGTGAACGAGATTTCATGACCATTTCCGGCCTCCTTTAATCAAGACAGCGATTTATTCTAAATTACACAATTAATCGCAACAGCCCGTGCCCGGAGTGATAGGCGGCTGGAAATGGGTTTCAAAAATTTCGATGGTCGGTCCTAAGTTTTGGGACCGTCAAACCGACTCATTGAGCCTCAAACCAATAGAAACATTGAAAAACATTTAAATAAAGTGTAAAACCCAAGTAGGGAGAAACCCCTATCTCACGGAGTTTGTCAAAACTCCTCAAATCCAGAATGTCCGGCGTAGCAGCTCCATGTAGAATGACTTTCTTCTTGTCATTTGACGGTCAATTGCGGAAATTTAGAGAAGTCTCTCTCTCTAAGGAAAATCGCCATTCTGTGCACTCAAAACCGTCCATCAGCATATTTTTGGCTCCCTTTTCACTTTGAAGGAATGAAGTACTATTCACTAATTTGTCTTTTTCCAACCAAACAATTCCATTAATGCAGATTATGTCCCTCTTTTCCAGTTTGACATTGACACTATCTACGGCCTTCCATTTCCATCATTCTCTACTCATACTGTGTCGATTCTGTAATGTTAATCGTCTCAATGATTTATTCGTTGGCGATGCCGCGTGTCGCATAGATACCGGTGATTCGAAGTGATGATAATGCGATTGTGAAGGCGATTCCAGCGGTGAAATCCGTTTCATCATCCGAGATCTAGAGAATAGATTACGGATTGCAACGAAATTACGATTTTATGGCGGGAAATTACGATTTGCCCTTTTCCAGTGGAATTTCTCGGGTCTTATGATCTCCTGGAGTTAACACTCTCAGCGCTTCTTTGGTTGGTTGGAGGATGATCCATCTATACAAAACACAGGACATCCACATCCAGTCAACATTACTAAACACATGTTTTCTATCATATACTCTATTCGGGCCTTCTTACAAACTCACGATACCACTAAACTATGATGCCCCCAACTCGACACACGGTGTCAAGCGAGGGTGTCATTTTTTTTTGTCTTGTTTACTATAAACTTATAAACTTTAAGCTTGTTAATTCATATAATGTTAAACGCATTTAACCTTAATAAATTACATGCGATGATTCTGAAATGCCTCTGACTCCATATATGGAAGTGTTTAACATTTACAATATTTACATTGCTTACAAAAGAAACAAAAATACATATACATTAGATCAAATGGTCTTTCAGTAGGTACCTAGTGATGTGTTGACTTTGATTGCTAATGCAGATTGTCCTGTCCTCCGGTTTCCTCTTATGTACCTACACGGATGAAACACCCGTGCTAAGCTTATAGCTTAGTGGGAATAATACTTAATGGGCGACCCTAATAGGATCATCTCCTAGGATGTATGCATATACTTATGACAAATATAACATTTTACATATACTTATCCATTTCTCATATCTACTTTTTCATAACATGTTTCATTTCTTATCATATTTTATATATTTTTCGTGTCATCTTACACTTTATTTATTGTTCTTGTAACCATATATTATCATCACATAGTAGTGCTATGTTTCTCATACCATGTCATATATTATATACATCTCATTTGCGTATACTTGTCATTTGCTTTTATGTTTCAGCCACGCATAACGCCAAAGTGGATACGAGAAAAGAACTATATGTACTAGAAGAGTACTATCCTTTATGCAGAACAGTGATCTCTATTTGTATGACCCAAACGGGGCCATTTTAATGATTCAAACGGGATCTATGTCATCGACCAAACGAGGCCTAAATGTCACGTAAATTGTATGCTGCGTATTTTATGTCATATAAATGCATATCATCAAACTACTCGGACATAAGCAATAAATCCGTTTTATTATGTTTTTTTAACAATCTTTCAGGTATTAGAAAAATATATCTCATAATATCATGTATACTTGTAGAGATATTAAATTTATCAAATGTCTCTTTATAAGCGTTTAGCTATGTTTTTTTTTTATACTTAAAATTATCGTGCATTCTCTTCCTTTCATAACACATGTTATCATGATCCTTATTAATTATGATACATTATTTCATATAACCATACAATTATATAACCTTTATACAATTTAGGTTTGTAACTTGATTATGCTGAAAGTTCTTGTGAGCTCGAGTCCATTTTAGAGCTACAATTGTGACCACATGTGGGATTGTAAGAGAAAGTAATCTTCTAACTCAATTTACCCCTATGTCTTAAGTTTCTTATGGTTTAAACATCATGTCATTTGGACTTTTAATTATGGATATATGGTCTAAACATTCTGAACTGCTCCTAGACAATTTCCAGGAACATAATCTAGAATTGTGTCCTATATTTGAAATTTTTCTAGGAACATTAGAGACATAATTTGACCCTACTTTCTTCATGAAAGTTGTTTTCCCAAATGTCTAGTTTGTATAGAAATTTGAATCCTCGATGGATAAGTATAACAAGTTATAGATTTAAACAGTGGTGCTCAGATTAGGGGACTGTTTTGAGACAGATTTTAGGGACCGAATTGTTCCCTTACTTTGACGAATTTTCTAGGTCTAATGGGTTCCAAATTTGGATATACTTATTTCATGAATATTTGTTCTCCTAGAAGTCTAGTTTATCCAAAATTTGAATCACTCAATTTAGATGAGTGAAAATGGAAACTTATGGCACTAAATCTGCGCTCCGAAATCCAAAAGCGTATCAAAAATTGAACCATAATTGACTTGAAGCGAGAGCTTCACTTTGGCAATTTTAAAGGTACGCGGATCAGAATTTGCATACCTATTTCAAAGAAATTTGTTTTCTAAGTAGTTTACCCAGAAATTTGAATCACTCAATTTGGATGAGTTACCATTGAAGTTAGCAATGAAAACGTGGGTTTAAAGGGCGTCTACCTAAAACACAACATTTTCTCTATAAAATTTTCCTCCATTGAGAATGGCAATAATGATATGCGTGACGGATTGCACAAAAGAAATTCAAGCCCCAAACAAGTATCCATACAAAGTCATTACCAAAAATCATACAAAATCCTACAAAGTTCTAACAAGTTATACTATTTCTTGTCTCATTATGCTTTCTTCTTTCTTCTTCTATTCTCTTTTATTCTTAACCTTTACTCCTTCTCTTCTCTTATATAACATCCCGTTTTTGTGTCACTGTCACACAAAGACCAAAGATATTTTGAAACTTTAAGATAAGGCCATGTTGTATATCACATATTTGAATTATTTTCCCCAATTTTGCATTTAGGTCGTAAATACATATTATTCTCAATTTAACATCAAAATCCTCTTTAGTATACGATCTTTTGTTAGCATATCGTTTGAGTGCCAATTGACAATTTACCAATTTACCCTTGACTTTTTATTAATTCCGGGTTTTGCTTATTTTATTTTTAATATTATTTTATTCCGAAAAAAAATATACATATACTTTTATTATACCCTAAACATGTTATAAAATTGTCATGATATAATTTAGGGTATTACATGTCTTGTAATTGTCGCGACATGCTTTAGTGCCTTGCAGCTTGAATACTCGAATGGTATGTCGCGACATAAAAGCTTTGTTGAGACAAAGTTTCCTTCTTGCTGCTCTTGATTGTGTCGCGACATAAAATTTCTTTGTCGCGATAGGGTTTCTCACCCTTCAGCTTTGTTTTAGGTCATGACATAAATTACTCTTTTGTTCATACTATGTCGTGACAGTTTTATTCTCTTCTAGGAGCTTCTCTTCAATTTATGTCGCCACATAATTTACTCTTTGTTGCAACATTCTTTTTGTAGTTCTCACAACCTTTGTTGTGACAGAGTTTCTCTTGGTTGTATGTTGTTGTTGTCGCGACATAAAAATTTTATGTTGCGACATACTCTTGTTGCCTTGCAATGCTGACTCTGAACTTTATGTCACAACATCTTTGAAAATGTTGGGACATATTTTCTTCCTTGATCTTTGTCATTCGCTAAACTGTTTGTCGCAACATAAAAAACCTTTGTCGCGACCAACTTGTCTTGACTTGTCTCATTGCTCTGCCATTTTCTGTCGCGACATAGTTTTCTTTTGTCATGACGTTAACACTACTTAACCGGCCCACCCCGACTCTTTATGTAGCGACATGGTTTGATTATCCATTGACAAACTTTCGCGCCATTTGCTTGATCTTATTACATGACGAGCAAAATAATATCGCGATATTCTTCTTTCAAATATTTCTCAATCAATGTCGCGACATAAAAATCCATTAATACCAGCGACAAAAGTTCTGTCTTTGATTACCATTGCAACATTCCCTTCTTTGTTGCAACATTTATCATTCAATCCCTCTCATTTTGTGTCGTGACAAAGTTGTGAAATGTCGCGACATTCTTCACTTCTAACTTGAGTTCAGCTTTATTTTTATTGCAACATAGTATCTGCTAGTTTCCTTAAAATTAATAGCCGTGACATTAAAATCATATTAGCGACATTTGCCTTAGCTAATTTTTACTGCTTTTCTTAACGGAATTGTTTCTTTTCATTCAAATCTGCAAAAACCTGAGATTAGTGATTATTTCATAACTCCGCATTCAAATGAATCATAAATCTCTAAAAATGGTCAGAAAAATGAACTAAAAAAATATATGAGTTTAGGACTCATCAGAACAACCTGAAGAGATCGAAGTGGATCTTGGAAGGATTAAGATACTTACGCGTAGCTAGGGTTTACAGAGATCGTGGATGAACGAAAATGGGATATTCGGGCCAACAACTGCTTTTGATGAAGGGAATAAGATGCTTGCCGGAAAACACAGTCACCAACAGGATCTTCACACAACGAGAAGGATGGAGGAGAAGACCTAAACAGTTTTTTTCTTTTTCTTTTTAAATTCTAGCTGGATTAATGAAATGCATTTTCAGTTTTTACTTTTTGTAATTGTACTTTATGTGCAAAATCACAAATATCTTTTTTGGAGTAGCCTGAACCATGGAAATGCATTTTTTAGTGATATATGTGCAAATATATTAGTGGTTTGATACATACTTTTCTCAAATAAAATTCTGCAAGAAAAAGGTAAGCTCCATCATATTATAGAGAATCAGTACGTAAAATGCAAAAAACTATGGAAATCACAGTATAAAACCAAACACATAAATCTGTCATCACCAATAATTCAAAAGTCTATTGTGAATAAGAATTCATCAAATTTCTCTTCTTCGGCTCCTCTTCGTGGGTGACAAGTTGGTTCCACTGTGTGGGAGGCACATCGATCGATTTGTGAATGAAGAAGGGTTGTTTTGGAAATGATTTAAGGTTTAAAATCGTTTTTCTTTTTGGATTTTCAATCAATTGACAAAAGGGATATTTTAGGAATATTATGTGTCTCCCATATGCAACACCAATTAGAGAATATTTTCAAATTAAGTTAACCACTCATTGGTTTCTTATTCTTTGTAAACTCTGTTTTAAATAGAATAAGATTGGTGAAGCATATCGTAATTTTGTCTTTTAAAAATCATATTTAATCTTCTAACGACAAAAATAAAAACAAAATGCAAATAATACCATTATAATTTAAATTTAGTAAATAGAAATAGATGCTCCGTGGATATCAATGGGCAATAAGTTTAAATTCATTTATTTTATAAGAAAATTAAAACAATTAAATTACATGTAAGCGTCAAATGAAAATCTAATAAATAATAGTAACATAAATTTATTAAAAGTAATACAGCTTTTCAGAATCTCGTTTCCCTTCCCCACACACGTGACATAGAAAGGCGGAAACCTAAGTCGGTTAGACGCCGATATATAAAATATACCGAAACGGTACTAGCCACTGGATCAGTGGTCCGATTCTTCGGTCGAGAGAAAGGGGTAGAGAATAACATGGTTCAAAGTCGTGGTATCGATTGTCGACTTGGACAGTTCCGAGACGTATTGATCGCGATGTATCGATCGCATATTGGCTTATATGCAAAATAAGATGATTATAATATTTAAAATTTATTAAAATATTATATAAATTATTAGAAATGTATATATATAATTAAGTAAGCTAAAAATTTAATAAAACAATTTTTTTTTATATTTAACATTATTTAAATAGTTAATGAATCATTCAGTGAAATATATGTATACTAATATTAACAAAGGGGTATTTTATATCAAGCATAACAACTTTTAACAAAAATATCATCAAATACATCCCAATCAATACCATATTTGAGAGATGACAGGGGACTCAAAAATCACAATAAAAAAATGGATTTGAGTCCTACGGCCACGAGGCAGCCTGGATCGGGATGATAATTTTGCATAATGAATGTGAGATTGAGAAATTGTTCCATCACTTGAATGTTGTTGCGAAATGATTGGCTTGATGATTCACAATTAGGAAAATATGATCTGGAGGCTCTGGGCTCGACACCATGTTGATAGTATCCAAAACCTCGATAAGCAATGATACTGCTATCAGAAGATTGGTCATATCCATAGGAACCACTAGCTCGTGTTCCAGTAGTTGAATATTGATCAAAATCATACCAACTAAAAGCATTGGAAGAATTATCACTACTTCCAAAGTTATGATAGGATCATCTCTACTCCACTGACGGTTATTGATCCTAAATGAGGATTGGAAGTGCTCATCAATTTGGTTACAATTCGATCTATAATCATGCCCACTGGAATAATCATCATCATTAGGAAATGTAGTCAGTATTTCTAGGTGTTTTCGTTGTTCCCATATGCCTGGCCTATATCCATGATCAGTACCTTGTTTGGCATAATAATTTTCATTTCCTTGTGCCCACGATATGCCATGATCAACTTGATTAACATAACCACTATCAACAGCACCGCTTGCTCCAATGCCACCACCTGCTCCATTGTCTTTGCGGTGTCTTGATATCTTCACTATCACCACGGTGTTATTTTACCCCCTCTATTGGCTCTATCGTCACCATCATCACCACTAAATTTGAAACAATTATTTGAGGGGCGCTACATTTCTGAAGAACGATGTCTCTTCCTTGCGCAATACTGCTTCCACGCCTACTTACCTTGTAACTTGTGCCACCATCATCAGCACGAGCTGCTTCTCTACCTTCTCTAGAGGGAAGATCTTGATCCAGCTAATCTAAATTATCAGATGATAAAATAGGTTCCTCTCCTTCTCGTATCCACTCATCTAATATATCATCATCATTAAAAATATGATTCAGGTCAATTGGATTGTACAAATCTTCATCGCTTCGTTCTTGCATCAAATTCTTAACTCAAAGTCGCACATTGTAATGGACATAAACTAACTTATGCAACTTTTTCATTGCCAAATGATTGTGCAACTTTGTGTGAATTAATGACCATGTGCTCCAATTTCTTTCCCATGACGGATAAGAAGAACATGTTTGAACAAAACTTTGACATAGCAATCTTTTGAAGATGTGGACCTTCATCACCATAATTGTTCCACCCATTTAGTTATTATTAAAAAAAAACAAATTAGTCACAAATATATATATATATATATATATATATATATATATATATAATAGAAAATGATGACAATTTTTATTTAAAAAAGAAATAAATATAGTGAGTACCTGGAAGAGAGTGATTTATTGCTTTTCTGGTTAGTGCACTTCCAAATTCTCCTTGGCCTTCAACAAACAATTTCACCTACATTGTAATGTTCTTTACTTTATTAATGCACATTATACATACAAAATATATTATAAAAATAACACAAGTTATTGTTATACCTCGTTCCAAGCTTTTGCCTGCCTATCCAAATCTAGCTCTAATATCTTGATAACCTCCTTTAGTCAAATTTTAACTTCCGGATTGTGGGAGAATTAATTTGAATATTGAAACATTGGATTTAAAAAATATGCTGACAGAAGTAAAACAAAATTATTAGTTTATAATACTTTACCTTTAAATAAGATAATAATAATTGTATAAGGAATTTTTTATGTACCTACAAGCGTGCAAATGTCTATACGAGGTGATTTGGCCACCTTATGTCAGCGCTTTGATACCTTTCCGATGTTTCACCCGATGTCTTTATAGCGATTTGCTTCTATCCATTGCTTCATAAATGATTGACGATTATTGGGCTTTTATCGCGTCGACCAATTTCAAAACTTTACAGAGGTTCCATGATGATTTGGACTTCCTTTGCCTTCTTCGAAACGATAAGTTAAGATAGGTTGGATATCTTATCTCATAAACTCTTTTTGCTCAATCTTTGTTGAATTCATATCCGCTCATTTTTATTTTTATGATCTTCAATCGCCCTCATAACGTATAAGACACTAAAGTGAAATAAATTGATGTAAATTAGGTTGTTCAGGCGCAGATCTCTATCGTAGTGAACCAATTTCATCAAATTGACTACTTTCAAGCTATAATAAATAAAGCTTTTGTTCATCTTTACTAGATCTAAAGTCTCCTTAATTTGCTTCATGTTTCCAATATCTTCAAGCATTAAATCAATGTGATCTGTTTGCACAGGAGACAGGGAACAAATGTTTGTGCTTCTCCATCAACAACATATCAGTTGCTTTAAAACTTGCCTCATTATTAGTGACTACTTGTACAATGTTTTCCTCCCCTAACCTCCTCAACCATTATAAAACCCGAGAAAATTCTAATTTACGAAGGTATAATTTCGGTGAAATCTGGAATTTTTAGATGCCGGATGGCGAGAATAAGAAACGCGTTGGAATTGTCTTGTGGCCTTCTGGCGTCGAATTTCGTCGATTAAAACCATTTCGAAATTTTCTACGTTTTGGTTGCAAAATTAGTGCGGGACACTTGACACATTGTGAGTGGCTCAAGAGGTGCCACGTGTCATATACAGAATGAGTCAAACATGAGCTCAAGTGTGGGCCATAGGTGACATGTGGCATCATGCCATTGGAGGGAAATCCATGGTAGATGGATAAGAGGATAGGGAAATCCAAGTCAACCAATGGGAGGTTGACATGTGGCAAGAGAAAAGACAATTCTCTTGACCTATGCTTGACCAACCAGTTTGGGAGAGGGGAGAGCAAATCGGGAAATGAGGGAGAAAAGTTATCTTTAGAGAGAGAGTGTCTACCTTATCTCTAGATTTCCCGGTGATTGGTCCGTCGAACCCTGGCGAGACATGAGGTAAAGTTGATTCCCACCTCAAGAGATACGCGTGTAAGACCCGAGAAAATTACAATTTTCTGAAAAATGGCAAAATCGTAATTTCGGTAAAAATCCAAAATTTTTCTAGATCTCGGATGATGAAACGGATTTCCTGCGATTGGAATGGAGTCTCGAAATCTAACCTCTGGCGTCAATTTCGTCGAATTCGAGACAATCGGAATTTGCGTTTCGAGGAAATGGCGTCAGACGGGACTGCCAGGCATTTTGGGTGGCACGGTGCCACGTGTCAGCTCTAATTGGAGTCAAGTTGAGCTCAAGGTGGGACTCACGTTGACATGGCATGATGCCATTGGGTTGAAAAGTCAAACTAATGGGAAGAAGAGGCATAATTGTAATTTTGAAATTTTAAATGAGGAAAAATGAAAATAAGCCATAGTGGTAATCTCCTGTAGAGACGAAAGAAAATGTGAGAGTGAGACATTTCTTCAGTGGAGGCTTAGGTTTGGTTTTAGAGAGAGAAGGACCTCATTCTCTCTAAGATCTCGAGGCGATCGCGTCGGTTCTTCGGTAGAGAGAAGGAAGAGTTGTTCTGCTCGGCGAGACGACGCGTGGAGCTCCCAGTTTTAAGGAGTTTCGACAAACTCCGTGAGGTAGGGGTTTCATCCTACTTGTTTTATTCTTGGTTTAAGTGCTTTGTTGATGTTTTTGTTGGATTGAGGCCGTGAGTGGCCATTTGATCGGTCCCAAATCTTGGAACCGAAATGTTGGAATTTTTGAGACCCATTTGTGCAGTCCGTAGCAGTTTTAGGGATTGTTTTGGGTGTTGTATGATGATTTATTAAATAAATTGTGTTTTGGTGAGTATAAGGCCGGAAATGGCCAAGGAAATTGGTTTCAAAAAGTGGAGAGGCAGGAGTTGGACGTCAATGGGTGCCAGGACAGCCACATGCTCTGTTTTTGGGGCCCCAATTAAAAATCTGATCCGGGGTTTGTGTGAATTGGACCAAAATCGTCCATATATTTGTGTGTAGATTATTAGGAAATGAATGGCTTGGTATGTGTGGAAATAGATAGGTTAAGACACATGATTTAATGTGTTAACCTATTGACACAATTATATGGAATAAAAATTGTGTTGTAAGCCGATGGAGATGATATTGTAAATTGCTCAAGTGAGCTGGTGGGAAGTTGGTTGATCAAAGGAAATTAATAAGTTAATGCTTGATGTGTTAACCTTGAGTCCGCGATTATATGGAATATAATTGTATTGTATAAACCATTGGAGATGAGATTGTGATTTGCTCAAGTAAGCTAAATTGGGTGATGGTTGATGTGTTGAATTACATGTAATGTAATTATGGTGATTGAGAATATGCATATTGACATATTGTATAAATGGTTTTGAAAATGGCATAATGCATTTTTCATATGCAACTGGGTAACACAGAAGTTGAGTGGTGCATGACATGGTTTGCCAAAACAGCGGGCATGGTTGCGAAGGAATTTCCGCGAGGATGATATTCCGGAGAATTGGGTTAGGAGATGGACCAACAGATCATTTCGGATTAGGACCATGGTATTTGAGAGCTCTGACCAATTCGCCTCGGTAGTCCCATATTTTACCGACACTTGGTAGTATATTTTCAAAAACAACAAGTTTTGTTTAGAAAATGATTATTGCCCTGCTCCCATGGCTTGAGCAGAGTGTGAGTGAGTCGGTGAGGACTCGTGACATGGGAGTGATCATGTAGACATTCAAGTAGGATCACGTCTTTACTTGAGTGTGTGTTTATTTTAGACATTGCATGTGTGCACTTGGGTGGAGAGTAACCCGTTTAGGGTGATTCCTCTTGAGCAATAGCTCACTTTGTCGAGGGGAATATACTTTTGGTCACGGGGCGCTCGGGGAATGGCTCATTTAGAGGCTATTTTGAAGAAAATAGGGTTGTGGCTTTTGTGCTTTTGGATATAACATGTATTAGAATTTTAGATTTTAATATGTGTTTGTATGTAAAGTGTAATCAACTATTGAATTATTGGGAGATAATTGGAATATAGTTGGCTTGCTATTTGTTTTATAGTATTGGTTTGCGAGCCCAGAGGCATTTTTACCGAATTATGAGTCTGCGATCTGAGACATATAGATTTTCAGCGGGTTGACGGGTGATGGCGGGACCCCGGGGTTTGGGGGCGTCATGACGTAGGCGCCGGCGTATTGCTGGGTTTCGACAAACTCGGGGAGGTAGGAAGTTTTCTCCTACTTGTTTTATTCTTTGGCTAAAGAGCCATTTTAATGAATAGGGATATCTTGAGGGCTGGATGGCCATGTTTCGGATTCAAAAGATTTGGGCGAGGTGAAGAAATCCACACAGAGTGGTTTTACTCCCATGATCCCGAACTGGCCGTGGAACATTTGTGTGTGGTCTTGAGTGTGAATATGTTATTGCTTGATTGAATAACATGTTATGTTATTTGTGTGATGCTATGGGCAATCCCAAGACGGACTGCCGGATTTTATATTAGCCTATGTGAGCTAATTTTATGTTAGTGCTATGTATGAATGAATAACAAGATGATTGTGGATGAATTCTGTTAGTATATGCATGCTTAATACATTAACATGAATTGTTGTGAAATGACATATTGCATTTCATATGCACTGGGATAACCTAGAATAATAGGTGTGAGTGCGCGGCATGGCGTGGTTGCTAAATGGATTCAAAGGAAGATTTTCCAAAGAATTGCCTTGAAGAGTTGTCCAACAGTTCATCTTGCAGGAAGACCCATGATTACATTTGGAGTTATCCATCAAATTCACACCTCGAAGTTGTCGATGATTTCTGAAACTGGTATTATGTTTCAAGAACACGCCAAACCTTGTTTTAAGCGGTGTTTCTCACACTTAGCTTAGGCATGCGTGAGGGAGTCAGTGAGGGCTCGAAGTGTGGGGAAGGGTGAGTCACATTCTCATCTACAAACATTTCATGTGAACATTTGGTAAAGGAACATATATATTTGCTTGAATGTTGGTTTGCCATTGCATGAACACTTAGGTGGGGTAACCATATGGATAATTCCACTACTAGGCATTACTCACGCCTGTCGGGGAAAATTATTTCAAGAAATCTTGAAGGTTCTGAGGATCGTGGGACCTTGTCAGAGGTCTTAAAGCAATGGCCATATGTGGCCTTGTTATATATTTTATAAGAAAATGGGTAAAAGACCTAGTTTTGGAAAATTTGTAATCAAAACAAATTATAAATTAACTTATTTTTGTATAAAATATACATTTTGGTGAGTATGGATGTATGGGCCGACGTGGCCATTTTTATTCACATATGGGTCATGATACCAGAGACACCTACGGGTTTCCTTGAGGTTGTGGTGTCAGCGGGACCCTTGGAAATTTAGGGCATCACAACCATCTTACACCTCCATAAGGAAAGATGTAATATGTGTCTTAAGAGTATGTTAGTGAGTGTCAAGAAGAAAGGTATATCATGCTTCTATCACAATAAACCATGAAATTGATGATAGGCTTTCTAGTTCGAAACTCCCTTCATCACACATGATGGTGCATCCATATACGAGCCATTTGGCCTTCCAGCGTGTTTATATATACCTCGAAGCTCTTGCACCTCCTCGCCAGGATATCGATTTCTTAGATTTGATCTATACAGGACCCTTGATACCCGGACATGCTTTTGCTATGGTATCAATCATAGATTGATAATAAGGCCCACTATGGTTGTTAGGTATTCCATTGAAGAGAAAAATTAGAGATAGCACCCACTTTCTTTGCACCTTCAACGAAGCAAACTTTTATTGATTTTGTTTTGAAGGAAACATGTGGAATCAATCCCTTTGGGGAGTATGTTAGCTCCTTCTCTCTTATCTTTTGTAGCTTCATCGGGCCACGCTTGATCTGGAGGCCACAAGGTTGTGAAATTACCACTCCTCTCATGCCCGTATCTACCTTCTTCAAAAAAACGATGACTTTCTCTCATTGCATGTTTCATTCGATCACCTTTGAGGAAATCAGTCATCTCGCTTCTATAACTCATCATAATCGGCCTCATCAATTTTATAAAAATGTTCTTCATTTAAAGAACTTATAAGTCGTTCCTTTTTTTTTTCATTTGAATTTTTTTGTTCGAAGCATTAGACATATACAATCTAATGCTTTGTGACACTTCCGCAAGTACACTTCAACATCCTTCTACTTGTCCGGAGATATGTGCAATGTGTTGATTTAATCTTGTTATACCTCCATGAATAACTTTTCCACAGTACTTACATTTAGGGGTTCTTCTATTACCACGAATGATTACATACTCTAATAATATGTATTTGAAACCATTCCAAATGTTCACCCAACCATGTATAAAAGTAAAACAAAATATCTTATAATTAAATTATTTTCTAATATAATTGTTCTTCAACAAAAAAATTAAATTTCTACCGGTGGTAAATAGAATTTACATAATTTCCATTTTCAATTAAGTAAATTAAAAGTGTTATTTTAGTTAATTTAAGAAGAATTATAATAAGTATCTATATTGTTTTTAAAAAGATGAATATTTTTTAGTTGCAAACTCAAAATTAATGAAATATGGGAGAAAAATATCAATAAATATTTACAATTATTTATCTTATTTTATCTTATTTTATTTATAATATATTACCATATTCATTTAATATTAATGCAATTAGATTAATTATTCTTATTTATGCTTGTTTTTCATAAATTATGAATTTTAGATTAATCTTATTTATTTTGTGATAAAATAAAATAAAAAATATTTATATTTGTATTTTATATTGTTCACAAAATATGATTTATGGTTTTGTTAACTTATTATTCTTATTTTATTTATAATATATTACCATATTCATTTAATATTAATACAATTAATTTAATTAATCAATCAATAATAATATATGTTACCATATTAATCTTTCCATTATTCTTATTTATGCTTGTTTTTCATAAATTATTAATTTTGAATTAATCTTATTTATGTCTGGTAAAATAAATAAAATAATATTTATATTTGTATTTTATATTGTTCACAAAAATATGATTTATGGTTTTATTCCTTTATTATTCTTATTTTATTTATAATATTATATATTGAAATTAATTAGAAGTTGCTAAATACTTTGCTAAATATATTTTTCTATTGGAAACATGGAAAACGGGGCTGGAGGGTTTGAGGTGCTAACATAGTTTCGGAGCTAGAACAAGATCGCTGCTTCCTTTGTGAGCCAAACGACTCATTTTAGCCATCATTATTTTTTAAAATTTTGTGATATACCAAACGACATCAAGCTGGGATCATTTAGGGTCCAAAACGACGTCATTTTGAATCAGTTGTCACTTATCCAAAACGATGTCGTTTGGGTAAGGAATAACTTATGCAAAACGACGTCATTTTGGTTTATGATAGCCCTAAACGACGTCGTTTTATGTTGTATTTAAAAAATAAATAAAAAACGAAAATACGTCATTTTCTGTCCCACAGAGACGAAACGACGTTGTTTTGGCAATCTCATGTCCCAAAAAGAGGAACCCTTGTTTCTAGTTGGGCAGAAATGCAAAAATGCAGGGGGGGGAAGGGGTTAGAAAGAAAAAGAGGAAGAAGAACGACTGATCTGCACCTGTTGGCTGCTCCTGTTCTACTCAAATTAGATGGCGTGCCTTTGGAATTTGGAGAATGGAGATATTCGAGCCTAAGCCCTGCCCCTGAGGTTTTAGAGTGAGCGACGGGCCAGCGGCCGGTGAGCCTAAGGAGGTAAGTTAGGTTTTAGTCTTGTTCATTTCCTCCTCTTCTTCCATTCTTCATTTCCTCTTGAAATTTCGATGTCAAAATCTCAGATCCAAGAATAACGGTTCTTTTGCAGTTTGCTTTTGCAGGGCAAGGGTTCAAAACCTATCAAATTTTTTGTATTGTTGTTGTTGTGATATGGAATTAGATCACGGGTGTTTTGGCTTTTCAAAGGAATCTCTTAAAGTTGAAAAAATTTTCAACTTTTTTTGTTCTTCGTATTGAGGGATTCGATTTTATTATTTTCACCCAATCGACCGAGTCATCTCAGGAACTCGATCGAGTTCATCAAGTTTTACCGAGTTTTAACCGATCCAACGCTCGCTCCTCGCAGATCCGTGCTCCAGACGACGCAGGTTGCTCTAGTTTGCTACGACCCGCCGAGGGACTCGTACCCGATTTTTCAACCCCGAGAGTAAAGACCACACCCACAGGTCCATCAATGGTGATTGATGCAACCCCACAACCAAACAAGCTCTGATGAGGAGAGTTGGAGGAGGATGTCGTCGAGGACCTCGATTTCCTCCTCCCTCCTCCCCTCGTAATCGACCGAACGACAACGGCGTAAAATAGGTTATCTAGTACAATTTCAACGACGATGGTGACAAGGTCAAGATCACCACCACAACTCGCGTCCGCAAACTTGCCAATGATCCATGGCCTAAATTCGGTGACGCCATCCATGAAGATGTGGGCAATATTGGTACCTGGTTCGTCTGACCATCGAGGTATCAGCGACCTGATTTAAACCTACAAAAAAAAAGAGGTCCGACGACAGTGTGCCAGCTGCCTCTCTGATGCTTAAGTCAACAAAAGGATGGAGAAGAAGAAGAAGGTAGTACGACAGTTAGGGTTGCACACCTTTCCCACATGGGGAGCCTTCCCTTTGTACTTGAATTTCTCCTTGATTATAGGGAAGATAATCTCGTAATTTTAGTGATAAGATCTTTCTTTCCTTACTAAGGACTAGTTCTTCCTTATCGAGGATTAACGTTTTTTAGGCGTATGGGATTTGGACATTGGGAGACCCGTGGATAAATATCATATGAGTGATTTCTTCCCTAATATAGTCATCAATAACACCCTTTCCAAATGTGGTGCGATGCTCGGCTAGGGGACTCGGGATCCCAGACGGGTTCTAGGACCACACCATCTAGTCGGTTCCCGTGTGGTTTTAATATAGTGGGCCGCTTCATGAGGTGGGTCAAGCGATGGGCCTACGTGGGCGCTGGGCCTACTAAGTAGTGGGTCTGGGCCCAAAGGCCACAGTACTCACAATGCCCTCTTTTCTTCAACTGGAGAATTAAGCTCTTCTAGTCGGGAAAAATACTGTGTTTCGAGACCCCAAGTATGGAGAATTGTAGATTATTAATGCGCATATGTTCCAATGCGTCAATGACATGTGATGTCCCGATGGCGCATTCAATACGTCTTCTAAGGTTCCACCTCTATATATGTGGGGTTGAACCTCCGAAGTTTATGAAGTTGCCAATGGATTCCTCTTCTGTTAAACAAAGTCTCTCTTCACTATTGTGATTTCTTCCCCCACCTTGTCCATAGGCGAGCGAAGGTGGAGAAGTTATGGAGGGAGACTTCGTGTCTCTCGCGCCTATTCTTCTTCGCTAATAGATATTGCAGGTGTGGTTTGAAGATTCCACGCCCTGTCGACCTATTATGTCCTGGGGATGGGAGGACTAACTATGCCAACATCACCTTTCTGCAGCTCTTTGTCAAGCCTTCCGTGAGATCGCCTAGAGTCATGGACAAGGCCTAATTATGCGACGCCTCTTTCTTCGTGAGTTCGTTGTGGCTAGGTGCCCCCCGCCCTAACGCCCTCGGGGTGGGGCCAATATGTGTACGGCCAGAGGCTGAGAGTCTTCAAGCAAAGCATTTCAGATTCTTCTCTTTCTTCCACTTTTTCTTCTTCGTGTATGGTTGAGAGAAGGAGAACCTTTAAGAAAAGCGTTTCAGACTCTTAATTTTCTTCAATTTTTTCCTTTCTTCTTTATTCACGATCGGCCTGTAATGGGTCAGCTTAAACATATTCAGAATGGGTCTATCATGGTTTCGTGTTTGCCAGGTAACCACTGATGCCTATTAGCGTATTTTAATAAGATTTGGTTAACAACATACTTGTGCACCGAACTTTCTTATCTTTCATTCTTTTTGTGTATGCCAGCTAGGGTTGCAGTCGTCCTTAAGATGGCTTATGAGAAGCCTTTACTAGTCATGGAACGATTCGATTTCCTACTCGTTGTATTCTACACCCGCCAAGGGCCTCGAGCGCTCAAAGGCAAATTATAGGCCCATCCAAAGAACCTAGGCCCATAAAGCCAGCTTCTGGCTACGATAGATCCAAAGGGCTGGCGCTTGACGCCCTAAAAGACGGAACGTGTTGTGAATATCAGCGGAGAAGAGGCGCACGGCCTCCGACATCGTGGCTGACCCAGTTCGTGCATTTAACGTGTATGTGGGGTGCAGCGCTATTTCTTTGTCGTTATTCAAAACTTTTCGCCAAGACTTTACCCAAGAGTCCTTCAGCCTCGCAGCTCTCCCCGGGAAAATTTTGCCAAGGAGCCAAGATTTCGGACTATTTTCAATCTCCCAGTGGGTTTTTACTTTCGATTTCATTTGTAAGGATTGTTTTAAAAGAGCGCTTTTCAGTCGCTAGTAAGGTTCCGGTGACGGAACTGTACACAGAGTTTTAGGATACCCATTCCTGGGTGCGTCCCACTAGTTTTTGGGAAGCTTCTCGATCTAGGGTGTTGGTTCTACTTATCATTTTGCCAAGAGATCCTTGAGTTGATCCCCGTTCTTTGTTTACTTGTAGAATGATAAGAGGTTAAGAGGAGACTTCCACTAGTCAAGTTGAGCTTAGGAAGGGGTCTAGCAGGGAGTCGCCTACTGCGAGCAACCTTGTGTCTTCTATGTCCATGGAGGAACTAAGGTCCTTTTGTCGAGTCCTTTACGACATTAGTTTATAATTGTCGAATCAAGCCGCCATTTCTACTCGTAGGACAAATGATAACGCCGCTTTTTCACCCTGGGAGCAGTCATACTGATCTCTCACTTTCCCACTGGACTTCACTTCCTGGCCATTGCCAGAAGCGTTTACACATCACCCGGGCTCCTCCTAAGCTTATTCATCCGAATGTTTTTCAGATTTTAATGGGTTGTAACGTGCTTAACTTTCTCTACCAGCTGGATATTTCGATGGCAAAGATATGTTTTGTTCACACATCAAGTCGGGACCGTGGGCTCCAACACCCACGTGGGCCCACAAATTCTCGACTACACCAGAACCTGCCCCGACCCCAAGACAAGAGGGCATATAATACCCGGTTAGTCATGGTACCGAGATGCCCGGGCCTCAGTGGCCCCTTTGATACATGAATCAATCTCTCGCCCCAAAGTTGGTCTTTGTTAGGTTAAGAATCAATGTTCGCTAGATGACGTGCTGACATACATCCGTTTTCCGATGTTGACCTGTGGGCGCAGCGAGACCGCCTAGTCAATGGATAGAAGGCAAGCCTAGAGAACATCCGACGACTACTGAAGATAACAGAGGCAAAGCACAATCATGAGCTTCCTCGGCTGATCACTGGAACTTCGCGAGCCAAGCCGTCGCTGCCTTACATCATCCTCACATTCCCGCTCAAGGCTCACATAAATTACCGAGGGAGAGCACTTGCTCGCCGACCAGGACAGTCCAAACTCGAGTAGCTCTTCTGTGTGGCACCACCTCAGAAGACTGGTTGAGGCTACCACAGGGGCTTTAGTGAGGTATGTCTAGGTCACGCAACCCCAAAGTCCGCAGCATGCCCCTCGACCTGAAAAGAAAGAACAAGATAGGAAGCAGGCTCGACAAACTAAAGTAACCAGCACTGGGTTAGAAGGCTTCGTGGATTGGGCGGGCATACTTACCAGTGAATCTGCTGAGGAAGAGGAGATGTTTATGCTTGTCGCTGGGTTCGCCGCATGGATGCGTGTGTAAATGACCGCGGACTCAAAGGACTCCAGTCCACCCCATATCCGATGGGCTTCGGCCCAAGGCTACCACCATATGAAGAGGGCTCAAGGATCAAGTAATAATTCCAACGGACTCGCCTCCGAATGAGCCACCAATGACTCACCCTAAGCATGGAAGGAGTCCCAGTGGGCCTGTGGGCCTCTAGAGGTGGGGATCCTCGCTGTGGGTCCTAATAATGACGAAACTGGGAGGGTCCCTAAAGGGTGGCCACTACTCCGCTACTCCCCGCCCCAGCCCAACACAAGATTCAACAGAGAATGCCGCCCCGACCAGCCGAAAGCACACAATGCTCCTCCTATGAGAGGATCCACCCCTCCGCACAAGCCACCCCGATCAGGGTGCTCAGTGAGATCATCTCACTACCGGAGCTCCCTTTAACTAGGCGAAGCCTCCGCCGCATATGCACGACTTCATCTTAATTACTGAAAAGATTTTATGGCAAATACGTGCAGGAGTATTCCATCTCGTTCCCTATCTATATGAATAAGGAGGCTTTCCAGTCGATAGCCAAGGATGGGATGTTCATTCACAACCATGATTTTAACCAATAAGCCAAACTGGTACGTGCTGCTTTACTTGGTTACTATTTTTGTTTAGTAATTTCATTCTAACTTCTCCTTTACAAGCTATGACGGCCATCCGGAATATGGCCCTCCAGCATAGGGAATTTTAGTCCTAGCTAGATGACGCTGAGAGACTACAGCTTTATGCCCTGTGACGCCCCAAACCCCAGGGGTCCTATTGACCAACCGTCAACTTGCGGAATACTTGTGGGTATCGCATATCTCTATACCACACTATCGTGTCTCATTCACCGAGACTCATTTAGGAGTAAAAGTAATCCCACCAAGCCCTTTCAACCATACTCAGAATATTACCCAAGACTATGTCACAATAGTCCTTAAGAGTTTATTACAACACTCTTATACAAAATCATATATTAAACTATTTTCTTGCTCTAATATATTTTACAAAATGAGTATAAAGATCACATATCCCAGCTTTCTTCATAATTACAAGACTGATGAGCGCCGTCCACCTAAGTGTCCGTTTCACACTTGAAATGTTTTTTCCCATGCTGAGAGCCACGCCGCAGATAACTTCACCAGAGGTCATTTCCCACCTAAGTGCACATTTAATGGTTGCACGCTCACCCCAATCATTCCATGTAATTTCTACCATGGAACTTACATGCCATGAAAATGGATATGACCTAATCATGTACCATGCCCCGAGTCCTCACCGCCCCTCCACACAATGACAAAGCCAATGTGTGATAAACCATCATCGATGTTCTCATCCAATGATCATTTCAAAACAAAATTTTTTTTTTTATAAACCAAACCCATTGATATTGTATTTCCAATGATCTTTTATTAACAAAACATGTGTCTTGCGGGTAGGCAAATTTGTGGTCTCATCACAAAGCCGTAATCTTCTTACACTTTCACTGACTTCTTCATCAGTTTTCGACACATATGAACACATATGTATAACCAAAAATACTGGGGCTTTCACCCGAGGGGGTATCTATCACTGCTTGCTACTACCCGACACAAGTTTTCATGCTCTACGAACAGTGGAACTCCGTTGAACTTCGTTCAACGTATTGAGCCCACTCATCAACCACCAAAGATGGTGTGTGATGGCACTATGCACTTACACCCATTCAATGAGATGTCCCCATGCATATGCAATGTATGGGCCATTACTGATAAACGTGTAGCTAGGCAGCTTCCGAACCAAAAAAATTTATAAACCTAAACCTTCTACTCGCAGCCTAGCCAACAAGCAGTGATAAAGGGTTTCTTTGGTGGCCGAACTCAGGGATGAGTTTTCTTCGCACAAATGATTTACAGTGAGCTCAAAAAGGTGAATTTCAGTTTGGATTTTTGGGTTTGATAAAAACAGTAGTGTATGGTGGTTTGCAAGCTGAAAATAAAATAAAGAAAAATAAGAAAAAGAACTCCTTAAAGCATTGGGCTACTGAGTTTGGGGTCCTAAGGCAACAGAGAGGTCCTCGGATTCTTTTCCTCGCGTTGGGGAGGATTACCTATAGTCATTTCCCGTATCGGATCTTCATTTGGTTATGAAAACTAAACCCTAATAATTTTTCCTTTTGAAAGGTAACATTTATTGAACTTAAATGCTCCCAAACAGTGAAAATTAACCTCTTTGATCTACCCTACAGTGACTCATAAAAGACAATTAACTCGACACGCGGATCTAGCACAAGCATCCACTATACTCCAAAAAGACGCCAAGTACTAGTCAATCAAGGGACATCAATGGGGTTTAAACCTGTGGTGAGAAATGTGGTTATTAAATGTTAATAAATGCAAACATTAAAACGAGAACCGTTAGTTTACTTCGCCTAAAGCCCAAGAGTCTCTCCCCTTCAAGGATGAGGGTTTAGCCAACCATCCCTTGAGTTGTCATCCTCAAGGGGTGTTTGGCAGCCGAGAAAGTGAGAGAAAATGAAAGAAAAGAAGAAACTGGAGAAAGAGCGGGAAGAGCTGAAAGCTTCCTGCCCAAATGTTTTATTAGTGAGCAAAAAGGTCTCCCTATTACAGTGCACTAAGAGCTTATATACTGCCCCAGCTAAAGCAAAATTATATAAAAAAAAAAACCAAAACCAAAAGCTGTTACAGGGATAAACGAAGAAACCAAAAAGTGGAACAAAAGTCAAAATTCAAACCCGGCAAAGCAGGAATGTTGTCGCAGGTTGAAAAGTGAGCAAGGCTCGTGGAGGTACAGAACCTCGCTAAATTCATTAGCCAAGAACCCCGCAAAATTCCTACAAGGGGTCTTAATTTCCTTGCATTTTCGTCTTCTTTCCTTCCTCGGTTTCGATCCGCACACCAGTTCGACTCGAATTCTTCTCGTAGCTTGATCGACTCAACAATTTTGGCATAAATAGTCATAAAACTACAAATTTAGCCACAAATGCACCAAGAGAATAGCAGGACCTTAGTGCCAATCAAGTTAATTACACTAATTAGTACATAAAAGTGCCTCAAACCCGCAATAAACAAAGGTAAATAGCAATTGAGCACTAATCACACCCCCAATCGACACATTGCTAGTCCCTTAGCAAATGAAAGAAAGAAAGAAAGAACATGCAAACAATATCAAAATTATAAGTATAAAATGATATTTCAAAAAGAGTGTGAATGAGTAATGCCCAATCCTCAGTAAGAATCACCAAAACCCTACCCAATAACCATCTCGAGAGAGTGAATGCCATACAAAATCAAGCATCAAAAGAGTTTCCTTCTCCAGAGAATCAACCTAGAACTTCCACCAAAACCTAAGTGTTTATATGATCAAGCCAACAAACCGCCAAACCGCACTCTCCTCCCCAACCAAGATACCGCTTACCAGACACTAACCAACCTAAATAGATCAGACCCACTCATTCCACAACTCTTTTTTTTTTTAGGTGCAATGGTCGAGAAACGACCTCACCAAAGTCCATGTAATGTGGATCTACCGATGACTCCTAACCACTAAGGCTTAGGCACCAAGTCATAAGGATTTTTCAACCACAAACTCTTCTGTGTTTCACCCTGGATTTCGGAATGATTTCAGGACTCCAACACCTACAACTCATGCTCACCCATCCACCCATGTAACAGCAACTGTTTAATGACTCCAACCACTGGGCTTAGGGCACTCGGGCTTTAAAGATTCTCACCATATACCCTGACCGTGCTCTGCTTCAAGGCAAAGCGCCGCGACTTTTCTTTTCTTTTTTCTTTTTCTTTTTCTTTTCTTTTCTTTCTTTCTTCTTTTTCTTCTTTCTCTTTTTCTTGTGCCATACATTGGCCTTCAACTAAAGGGGTAACCTATTAAAGATGGTCAATAGTGCTAGGACAGGTTTTTGCAAGGTTTAGGAGGCTAGGCAGTTTCTTAGCTTATTGTTGAAACCTAATGTGCAAAGTGTGTGGTTAGCTTGAGTAAGAAAACACGATGAACAGATTTCAACTAATCATCCACTTAATCAAGCATGGAACTAATCTAACATCAATAGAATTGGACAGTGTTTCAATTTTTCAAACTGCAGGCTAGGCAAAACACAAAAAAAATGGATGTGATTTTGAAGTCGTAAATATAAGCTGTATGGTATGTATAAAAGAAATGTGACTAAATTTTCAGTTTTACAAACAAAAACTAACAAATTACCAAAAGGATAACACAAGCCACCGGACATCACAAAATGGGCTTGTTCAAAATAGTACAAAAACATGTATGTAAAAGCCATTTCCTTCGCTAACTCTCCCCCGAACCAAATGTCACATTGTCTGCAATGGGGCTCGGATTGGAAAGTTAGAGAAGGAAGTGATACCTCATTGATGAGATGTACCAGTATTTGGATAGGAGACTTCGCAAGCTTTCCACCGAGACCTTATTCACTCCATTTGGGCTTCAAATGAACAAGGTTAAGAAAGAGAGGAAAAAAGGGACCAGTTAGAGAATTTGAAATTACACCTTCATCATAATTTCAAAAGTATTTTTGGATATATTTTGGATTCTAGCACCTCTCAAGCTTCCAACTGCACTCAAAAGTACCAAAAACTAGAGTTCTATTTAAAAAAGTTACGGTCAAAACAAAATCGAGCCGCAAAACGAGGGAGTTCAGTTATGATTTTTTTTTAATAAAAAATATTTTCAAAGACCAAATTTTTTTTTTTTAAATAAAAAATATTTTTCAAAGACAATTTTTTTTAAATATATTATTTATATATATATATATATATATATATATATAGTGAAAGTATATATATATATATATATATATATATATATATATATATATATAAAGAAAAGAAAAAGTTTTTTTTGGAAACATCAAGCATTTTTTTTGTCTTCTTCAGCCGTTCGCTCCAGACGTACCGCTATAGTGTGGTCAGCAAAATTTCAGACAAATATAAATTTCGCTCGTTGCGAAAATTTCGTTGCTTTGTTTCGCTCCCGTGATCTCACCGCTCAAAATTAAGCACATATATGCAAAAATAAACACAAAAAAAATTAGAAAAAATGCAGAAAAATGAAAACTAAGCTAGAAACAAAGATTAAATTAAAATTGGAGGAAATCTAAAGAGAAAAACTAAATAAATCAAAATAAAATAAGAAAAATCAAACAAAAAGCTGAGACTGAGTCCCAAACCACCCCTCACTTTAGAGGTTGTCAAAACCGGTGGAGCTTAGAAATGTCGAGGCCTGTGTGCTCCACATCCGAATCCAGCACCCGAGCCATCCGTCGTGCGCAAAGAGTGATAACACTAAAGTCTTTGATGTAGTGACACAAGTTTGAACATAGGCCACTAACTTCTCGGGAGATGCTTTACAGGTAGGCAAGTGTAGATGAGATGGCCTCGCGAATAGTTTCTGTGTGCTAAATGTGCCGCAGTGAAGGTAGGATGTACCTGTCGATAATGCAAATAAGGCTCAGGGCTTCGGGCAGCTGGCTCGGGGGGCTCTTCCCCGCTTCTTCCACTAATACCTCCCTTACTAATCAAGGGAGGATTCTTCTTTTCTCCTCCTCCATGGCCCATGAGACACACATAATTATGGGGCATCCTACTAAATTCTCGCGAGCTTCAGCTCGGTTCCTCTTTCAATCTCTCTCGGTCATAGCCAGTCTGCTTCACCCAAAATAGTGTCAATCGTGCACTCTTCCTTCGTAGATTCTCTTCCTGATGATCATGCCGATCGTGAGCCTGAAATTGATTTCCTTCAAAGTTGTCAAATTCGATCAATTTAGCTTTAGTCCATCAAATTTCGGTCTAAAGAGCTCTCCACTATGTCAATTTTTCCCTCTATTGTGTCAATTTTTTTGATCGGCCCGTGCTCACCGCTTCGCCTCTATAAAAGTATCCACCACTCTACTTCAAGTTCGCACGCTTCGCTTCAACCTAAGAAGTTAACTCGTGGTGGTCAGGGTGGCCGAGGAGCGAAGGACACACAGAAACAGGGAGCGATACCACACGGGGTCTCTGCCCCATGAGGACTGGGGTGGTTCCCAACTAAATGTAGTACCGCCATATATGAGTAGCCGGGAGGAACCATGTGTGAGGTGCATCACCATGAGGCTTATATAGTCCCTCATGACCATATGCATTGAAGCCTTTCTCCATTAGGTACCCACACAATGTTTCCCTCTAGGGTGTTCCATTCCATCAAAACTATTCAATTCAGACCGACTCTCAGAGAACACCCGACTTTGATCAACTCGCTCTTCTCGACTTCTTACCCACTGAACATGTTCTCCCATCGCAAAATGGCAAATACCCAATCTGACCAAGAAACAATCCTACCTAAAAGGTTATGTCACTCTAAAAAAAAATAAACTGGGGAACCCAAAACTAAGAAGACTAATAGTAAAATATATATTTAAAAATGATAAAGAAATCTCACCAGACTCTGATGAGGATAACAAGCATTCATCGTGTCATCATATGCACTCGTGCACCAACATCCCCATACAATCCGCGCCATTTGTCTGGGTATCGTAAACATGTAGCTAGGCAAATTCAACCAACAAAATTTATAAACCTAAATCTTTCTACTGTCAGAAAGCCTACCACTACAATATGCTGGGCTCTAGGTTCGAACTCGTGATAGTTTTCTCCAATTAAATGATTTACAATGAGCTCAAAAGGTGAATTTCGCTTGGATTGGTTTGATAAAAAATAGTAGTGTATGGTGGTTTCATGTGTCGAAAAATAATTTAATAAAACAAGAAAAAGAACTCCTTAAAGCATCGAGCTACTGGGTTTGGGGTCCTGAGGCAACTGAGAGGTCCCCTGGGTTTTTCTCACAAGGTGGAGGATGACTTAGTCATTTCCCCGAACCGGATCTTCATTTGCTATAAAACTAAACCCTAATAATTTTTCCTTTTTGAAAGATAACATTTATTGAACTTAAATGCACTCCTAGACAAGAAAATTAACCTCTTCGACCCATCCTACAAAGGACTCATAAAAGACAACTAACCGAATATCATGATCTAGCAATAAGCATCCATCTAACTCCAAAAAAAGATTGCCACCACTAATCAAGGCACATCAAAGGGGTTTAAACCTAGGTGAGAAATAGAAGCATAAATGCTAATAAATGCAAACATTAAAAACGTGAGAACCGTTAGTTTACCTCAGTTCTAAAGCCTAGTAGCCCTCATCTTCAAGGATAAGGGGGGTTTAGCCAACCATCCCTTGAGTTGTCATCCTCAAGGGGTGTTTGATAGTAGAGAAAGTGAGAAAATGAAAGAAAAGAAGAAACTAGAGAAAGAGCGGGAATAGCTGAAAGCTTCCTGCCCAAAAGTTTTATTAGTGAGCAAAAAGGTCTCCCTATTACAGTGCACCAGGAGCTTATATACTGCCCCAGCCAAAGAAAAATTACAAAAAAAAAAAAAAACAAAACTAAAGCTAATACAGGATAAACAAGAAAACCAAAAGGGGAACAAAAGCTAAAAATTCAAACTGGCAACAGAAATGCTGTCGCAGGTCAAAGTGAACAAACAGCAAGGGAGGCGGGGCCAGAACCCGCAAAATCGTGTAGCGAAATTTTCACAACCTCGTAAAATTCCCGCAAAGAACCCAATTTCCCTCGCATTTTGCCTTCTTTCCTTCCGGTTTCGACCGCAATGAAGTTCCACTAATTCTTCAGGCTTTCTGGATCGACTCCAATACCTTTGGCATAAATAGCTTTCAAAAACTACAAAATTAGCCACAAAATGCGATCAGTAGAATAGCAGGGACCTTAGTGTGCCAATTGGGTTAATTACATTGATTAGTACATAAAAAGTGCTCAAAACTTACAATAAACAGGGTTAAAAATAGCACTTTTTGAGCACTAATCAATTACCTATTTGTACCATACATATATGATGAATGCTACATGAACAATTTTATCAAACATGCATATCACCAATGCATCCTGGGTAATTATATCGAACATGCATATAATTTCCCTACATTAACTCATTCATGTCAATGTATCACACAAGCATATATCAACATCACATACAAATCATTACTTGGTCAAGTAATGAAGCACTTTATTCTCTAGGAAAAATTACGACATAACATGTCCACAAAATAGCCTACAACATGTCTACACATACAATTTATCACATGTCAATATATTATTACACATATCAACATTTCATCAAACAAGCATGTCATGCCATGCAATTAGTACACTTGGTGTTATGATCAAAATTTTGGCAATGATGTGAACACCAAATGGTACTCACTAGCATATGGCTGGATTCTAGACTCAAATATCTTTTCATAGAGTCCAAAAACACACGAATCGGAGTTCGGACGAGAAAGATATAGTCGTCCTAAGTCGAGAGCACAAAGACACACTATCACGCCAATCCACAACAATGCGGTCTCGATGGTTACTGTAGAGCATTTTGAAACTCCCGTAAATGAAATTTTCAACCCAAATTCATTCCCCGGTAAAGAGCCCTTTTTAAACCGGGCTACAAACCCGTCCCATACCATTAAGATGGAACAACATGGTTCCAAAATCAACCCAAAACACAAATTTCAAAGGCTAGAAGTAAACCAAAGTAGAAGAATCCTACCTCTCAAACGTAGCCCTCGCCGACCCCCACTTTCTTACTCCGGTCCAATGAGTTCTCCGATCGTTTAACGCCAATGAACTGAGGAAGAAACCGCCGGCCTCCTTCCTCTTTCTCTCTTTCTTTTCCTTTTCCTTTTCCTTTCTTTTCTTTCTTTTCTCTCATTTCTTTTTCCTTTCTCTTTCTCTCCTTTCCTCCATTTCTCTTTTTTCCTTTCCTCTTTGTTGCTCCCCTCCTCTATGAACTGGTTGTGAACTCCTTTTTATAGCAATTCCATGCTCCATGCATGTGGACACATGGCTTGCCATGTGTCACCCGACCTCTGTTGCCTCGAAAAACATGCAAATTCCTTAATGCCCGGAATTTAACAAATTTGAAGGGGTAACTCAGATTTCACGAGACAAAGCCAACTAGTGAGGTCCGCTTCGCCATCCGAGATCTAGAAAATTCTAGGTTTTCAACCCTCAGATTGTAGCTGCAGAAGTTCATCAGGTTTTGCCTTTTTTTTTTTTTTTTTTTGGGAAAAGTCAAATTTACTTAGGTTTTACACGCCCAATTAGCCGTTTCCAAGCACCATGCCTTGGACGCTTCTTTGGCCAAGGCGAAATCTAAGGCAAATCTATGGAAGCAAAGTTAAGCCAAAGTCTGCAAGTGAGAAGATTGAACTCGTGGAGAAAAAAGGACGAGGTAAAGCAGAGGCTAACAGAGTCGTCCCGTAGCCGTGAGCAATCGCCGTGCCAAGGCAAAGGCAAAGGATGACCTGACTAGGGTCCGAGATGCCTTGGTGGTCGGGAAGCGAAGCATGGGTGCGCGGTCGGAGGCCGAGATTGTCTGCTTCACTCCGCCGAGCTTAATGTCGCCTAATGGGAGCTCGAGGCATCCAGAGATGAAGTGTCTCGCTTTTCTATCTGTGCGGATGTGGACAAGGCTGAACCATGGCAAAGACTACCAAAAATCCTTAGAGCAAATTTTCACTTATGGCTACGGATGTTGTGCGTTCAAACATGGCATTCGCAATGACCGACCAAGGATTCTAGATGGCATGCCTAATTCTGCCGACCTACTTCCTCCGAAGTTTTTTGCAAATCTGGGGTGCCCCCCGGCCCCAACAACCATCGAAGCCAAGGCTACAGAGGTACATCTAGTTAAAACGGTGAAGGATCCGTGGAGGGTGTCTTTGTAGAGGAGCGGGGCTGACTTTTTCCCTTATTAGTTTTGGTTATTTTAGGAGATTTTTGTAAGGGGCGCTATTTTTCCACCATAATACATATTATTCCTTGTAATCTTTAGAATTTTTTAGAGCATTTTAATGAGATATAGGAGGTGCTAGTAAAATGTGAGTCATATTTGATAAAAATCCCTACATGGCTACATCCATGTCTGGGCTCCCATTTTCTTTTATTTTGAAAATTCCAACAGGGCAACAACCATGGCTGGGCTTTCTCCAGTACAGAACAGTGGCATCAACTTGCTCAGTTCTTACTACAACAGACATCAACGGTGTCTGACTTTTTTTTTTTTCTTTTACGCGCAATGTGACATCAAATCATGTTTGAACTTTTAGAATGCTAGTAGACAACGAATTATCCGGACTTTAGAATACCAGTAGACAACAAACTACATCCGACTTTTAGAATGCCACAGACAACAAACCATATTCGGTCTTTAACGCCAATGTATAATAATCAGGACGAACTTCAGAGGAATGCTAGTACGACAATAACCATATCTGGACTTTTAGAATGCCAGCAAGACAACAACCATAGAATGCCAGTAGGACAACAACCATATTTGGACTTTTAGGAAGAAGCAACTATAGGTTTTAAGATGAAATGTGTAAAGGATAATCTTTTATTGATGATAATCTCCTCAAAGAATACACTATTGATAATACTTCTTAAACTGTGTGGCATTCCACATCCTAGGAACAGAAATCCTGTCTGGTTTGCTCAATGCATAAGACCCAACTATCCCTACTCGAACCACCGTGTGGTAATGGGTCTTTCCAGCTGGCCCGGAACTTCCCTGCCCGCTAGGTCAGCTTCATGTTTCTGAAAGACCCTTAAGACTAGCCTCCCGCTTTGAATGTACCCACTTTACACACCCTGGGCTGTAAGTTTGTCAACCTCATCGGGTATGACACTACAGCACAAACCGCCGCTTCCTAGAGTTCATATGCCTGTATTTAAGCTCAAGTTATGGCTTCGCATTGGCTTTCCTTAAGAATTTCTCGTTCGAATGGGCGGAAGATCCTGATTTCATGGGGATGATAAATTCCATTCCATATGTAAGGGCTTAATGCTGATTCCCATCTAAGTTTTTACCGTCGCTCAGAGGCCTACTAACTCCTAAGATTTTACCCACTTTCTTTTCGGGTCGAATGCATTTTTTGAGAGTTGACAGAGAGTCTTTATTGATGCTTTTTCGCCGTTGCTCAGAGTACCGCTGGCTCAGCGCTGCAGCCTTTTATCTTTAACCAATCGCAAAATTCCTATATACCCTACTTCTTGAATTGTGGCTCATTTTCACAATAGATCGTATTCCGACCAAGACACAATGTTATTCCATACGAATTGAACGACATATTTATCTTTGATGGATGCGAAGGCTTCGCCATCCATTTAATCTAGTTACCTGACAACCAAGAATGTAAATTTCTTTCGAGTCGCTTATAGGCAAGACCCCACTATGTCAATAATTCCCACTCAAGAGAAGCGGCCCGGCTTGTTATGGTTGTTAAATTTCGCCAAGAGCTTCTGAGGATTCGGGTCACTACACTGGGGCAGCCGATCACATTCTAACACAAAGCGGCAGATTCACACACATGGCTTCCGGGCCAATAAGAAATTTCGTATAAGCCTCTATGTGCCAACGTCCCGTTGCCTCGGATGATTTTACATCCCACATGGAGTTCTCGCTTAATATATGTACTATCTCACAAGCGAGGCACTTAAGACAGGGCCACTGTGGACCGCTTTATATATCCGTCGTTAATGAGGGAGAACCGAACTGCCTAGACTTGGATCTTGTGGGCTTCAGCTTTGTTATCTAGCAATTCCCCGAACTTAAATAGCAGGTTATTTGAGTCATCCAAGAAGGACCCAGCTGGCTTCATTTCCCATTCCACCCATTGATAGTGATCGACTCGCTCCGTCGGCAGTACACTCGTAAGCAGCATCTGTTTTTATCAGTAGGATCGCAGCCTACGACCGCAAAGCCGCCCACCTTTCTTTAGAATTTCTCAAGACATGTTCTAGCCGCTAAGTTTACAAGTTTTCCCTAACCATAGGTCAATTAGACTCAATATACTTGGTCAGCTACCGGTCCTCGCTGCTTCATATTCGATGTTTTACCTCGCCCACCACTAATCGAGAGCTCACTTCAAGATGATTTTTTCTCAAGATACGAAGACGCGAGGTCGAGCCCGACTCATTATTGCTTCATACCGACCGTTGTCAAAGTGGGAACCAAACATATGGTCTATCTCCATTATTTCCCTACTGAGCCCTAAGCTCGTAGCCCCCAGCCTGTCCCTGCCTCACACGGCGCCATCCACATCTGTGGATCCACCAAATGAGTTGTCTAACTTCGTTTCCTACTAAGGAACCTCCGCTAAAAAGTCAACCAATACTTGCCCCTTCATTGCTAGACGAGGTTTATATTGAATACCGGTCCACTCAAATTTCAACTCCTCTATCGAGCCATCTTCACTCCGATTGCATCTGGCTTATGCATGCTCCTGTAGGAAGGTTGGTGAGTACAATGATGTGGTGCCCTGGCTAGTGGAAGAAGTTTTTTATACACCAAGCGCCAGTTGTCACCTTACTGAGATGTATATTGAGTTTCTCGCCTCGATAGACTCAGCTATAAAGAATATGGGTCATTTCGGTTTTCATCTTCTTTGAACAACGTTGGACTCACTGAGATTTTGGAGATTGCCATTTAAATATAGAGTGTGTCCCCAGCTTCAAGGCTAACAAGAACAAAGCGGTTCGATGAGAGATATTGTCTATCACTGCAAGAGCCCGGTCACATTCGATTCCAAACCATTGTCAGATCCCTTAGGTGGCAAAGAACTGGCTTCAAACGATCCGTGAGCAAGATATGAACCAATCTCAGTGGCCGCCAAATACGCTAGTTATTTTACCCCTTTCCTAGAAGTTAGGATCTGAGAATCCATTATGGCTTTGAGTAAGATGGGATTAGCCTCTATCCCCCTCTGTGTTACCATAAAACCTAGAAATTTTCCCAAGCTGACTCCAAATGCACATTTCAAAGGGTTAAGTTTCATGTTGTGTCTTCGCAATACCGGTTTCTTGTAAATCTTTGTGTGGCTCATGCTCTTTTGAATTTTATGACATATCATCGATATAAACCTCCATGGATTTACCTATCAGGGGTTGGAATATCCTAGTCACCATCCTTTGATAAGTCGCCTTCGTGTTTTTATGTACTCAAACAACATTACATCAGAAAGGAAGAGATAACCGCAGGCATGACAGTCGCTTTCTCCACGTTGCGTGCATAGGAATCGATGAGACCAAGAAGGCATTCGAACTACGAATGCCATGCCCATCGCTACATCCACAAATTGATCTATACGTTCTAAGGGGAAGGTATCCTTGGGACATGGTTCATTGATATCGGTGTAGTCTACACATATGCGCCACTTACCACCCTTTTTTGGTACCACCACCACATTAGACAACCATTCGGGATACTTTACCTCCCTTAGAAATCCTGCTGCTAGAAGATTGTCTACTTAAGTTTGAATGATCTGTTATTGGTCCAGATGGAACATCCTCACCCTTTCATTTTATCGGGTTTGGCAATGAGAGTGGCCATCTACCAAGGAAGCCACTATCGACTTATCCCAACCATATCAAAGTGTCTCCAGGTGAATACATTAATGTTGCGTAGCAGCGCGAGTCGTAACTGTGATATTTCTTCATTGGACAAAAGGAAGCTGACATAGGTAAATTTCTCTAGCTCGTCTAACTCAACTTCTTCTAGTGGGTCCACAGCCAACAGGTACTTTTCTTCTGCCCTGATTTGGGTGGCATACTATGATTGCTATGCGGTGGAAGATCGTCCGGGGGAGGCTGTTAGGAATTGCACTTCCCTCCTTGTTCGTGTAGGGTTAGTCACGCATCACTGCGCGCCAGCTGGTCGCTCAAAGGTCGACTCGCCTCGCACTCACAACAGCTCACCATTCGGGCGGTACATCGACCGACAATCGCCTTCATGGAGGTAAATGTCTGGCCCATCACGCACATTATAAGGCACCAAGCCCGACGATCGAGAACCGCCGAGGATTGGCCCGACTCACGTGAAGTGTGACATCTCCCGTTGTCATTATAGTTGTCTGGCCGGGTTGTGAGAGGATTCGGGCTCATTAAATCTTAAGATGTCAAGAAAGCTTCATCTACGCGTGAAGGTCGAGTCGGGAAAGAAGTCTGTCAGACCGCCAAGATCCACCCGCATTCCCATGCACATCAAAACCATTAATATGTAGGTAAGTACTAAGGCATCAGAAGGAGGCACACGACCGTTTCATGAATCAAGGAAAGGATATGGGGCCATCTATTGGCTCAACTTCTCCTTAGCTGCTTTCTGTGTGAAAAGATTCACTCTAGCCTTAACCGTAGCTGCCCTGAAGATCATCAGCCAGGCTGCCCAATATATAATTTATGATTTGTCCTGCTCAATGGACACCGACCGGGCTACACTTCATGGCCGCCGACTCCACCTCCCGATCATCTTCCCGAGGTACCTCACAGGTGTCTCACCCGATAACCTTTCTACCAGAACTTTAAACTTCCTGCACTGGCCTGCCAGCCCATGGTCCTCGTGGATAATTGTACTGCAAGGTTTTTGTTTCTCTAAGAGGGATCCGTCTGGATGGGTGCAAGCCATTTGAAATCTAGTAGATCGCGAATGAGGGGTAACAACCTTTCGTACAAGATGTTCAAGGGAGTGAATTGCAGGGGTTCTTTTTTTTTTATGAGATTGGTCTCGAGGTCGTTTCCGATTTCCGTTCTAACCTTCCTTGGACATGGACAACTTATTTCTCGCTGACTTATCTTTCTCAACCGTCTGGTTTGTGATCATGACTATCTGGGTTGCTGCTCAGATATTGTCCTCAAGTGTTGAGTACCTATCTGCCCGCCTGTATAACTCTTCCATTGTTGTTGGCGGGTCTAGAGATAGCGAATGGAAGAAGGGGGTTGACGCCCGCTTCTCCCCCCAAGTTCCAAAAGCACTACGCCTACGTTGTAAAATCTCTATTTGCTGGATCGCTTCGCCAACCTCCTCGCAAAGTCCCAGATGGACTCGCTTCGCTGCTTCCTTCAAAATAGCTCGTAGCGAACCAATGTTCCTTTCTCGATGCATCGGCTATGTCGCGAAGATGAATGCTCCCCAAAGTTCGTTAAACGTGTTTATTGAGCTTTGGGGGAGCTTGTGAAACCAAGCTAGTGCGAGGCTACGCAGGATAGTCGGGAAAAGTTTGCATAGCAGAGGTCACACGGCTACTTCAAAGTCAGCTCGTTGTAATGGAGCATGTGACTATAATAATAGAACTGTTAAACATAGTGAAAGTTAGAATGGCAAACCCATGGGGTGGCTCATAGTCGAGGATATTTTGCCCTAGGAGGGAGGAGAGCATGTCGTCGAGACATCGAATCGTATTACAGCGCATGTAGGCGTCTATGGCTGCATCAAGGCGGATATACCGATTCCGCATGATTGCACTACACCCGTAGTAATGCATGAAGCTTTCTGCGCGCCGTTGTCATCGCTCATTCGACTCCATTTCTCTCCTACCGTAGCGGAGGTGGCCACATTTGTTTCATTGAATGCAAGGCGATGCAAGTATCTCTGGTGCAATCTAGCCCTATTGCTTTTTACCAAGGAGAGGTTTCATGAAGCACCGAGATACCACATCCACTAAGGTATCTATGTTGCCGCCGACGATAGCTTCTTCCTTTATCGCGAATGGTCAAAGCCATTCGCCGCAATTCGCACATCTTTTTGCCAAGATTGCTCCTTTCTTCAACTCCGCCCGCAAACGGCCGCTTCCCACAGATATGTTCGGGCGTGTGGATCCTTACAATTCCCCATTTGTTTTCATTGCTTCTTCCCGCTTTCTTCTTCATGTCTTGACGGCAATGAAGAAATTGGTCCTCGGGCGACTGAATCACCGGGTTGCTGGTCATTACACCTATGTCGAACAAATCAAATGTGGGTATGGGAATCATCGAAGCTACTGGTGGCGAAGGGCTGCTGAATAGATGTCGGAGCCAAGCCCTAGCACGTCGTTGATGAGACTTTTTGTTCAATTCCCACATATGGCACCAATTGTCTATGACCGCTCTTGCTTGACCACCGGTAATCAACGCACGCGTGATATAAACCTCAGAAAAATGGGGTTCCTACTACGGTAGTTTCTGCCGCTCCGATGCTTAAATCAAGAAAGGATTATAGTTAAGAAGAAGGAAATACAAATGGGCTTGTGGTCGTGATACCTTTCCCACATGGGAAGCCTTCCCTTTATACTTGAATTTCTCCTTGATTAAAGGAAATATAATCTCGTAATTTTGGTGATAAGGTATTTCTTTCCTTACCAATGACTAATTCTTCCTTATCGAGGATTAACGTTTTTGAGGCGTATGAGATTTGGACATTGGGAGTCCCATGGATAAATATCATGCTGGTGATTTCTTCCCTAATATAGTCATCCATAACACCCTTTCCATATGCAGGATGGTTTCATTGTGTGACTCGATCTTTGACTGTTCCAGATTGCCACCGCCCTGGCCGATTCCCATGCCGCTTTAATATAATGGGCCGCCTGGTCGCTGATAAGATGGGTCAGCGATGGTTTCCGCGCCGGATGTCGAGCCTCAAGTAAGTAATGGGTCTAGGCCCAAAAGCCACCATACTCACAAGTTACAGACTCACCATGGTTTCCACTAAAGAGATTTTGATCGAGAGGCCTAGGGCTCATGGTTCGATTCCCTCTCTTTTATTTGTTTTACTGATTATTTTTGGTATTTTTGAGTTGTAATGTTTGTTTTTTGTGCCGCCAATTGTGTATGCCCTATACCCTAATAACCGACCGATAAAGAAACGTAACCCTGGACGCATACACGTTGCTCAGTAACTCTAGTCTACGTCCTAATAATTGAAGAAACCTTAACCCTAAATCGTATACCGTTTAGCTTTCTTATATTTCCACTAGTCGGGTCAACAGTATTGTTTTTTTTTTCTTCTAATTTATTTGTTATTTAATACTTAATAGTGCAAAAAATCTTAATTGTTATGGAGCATAATACCTGCCCGATTCTTTTGACCCTCCTATCCTTTGCTTAATCTTCTTTCATATTTTTCAAGAGTTTAAGGGAAATTTAGCATTGAAGGGTCCCTGAGTGTTGTCTTGTCACAGAACTTCTCTTGGCCGCCTTTTTATACATCTCTGTGTAAAAACGAAAAGTCTAGTTCCCTTAATTGATACTTTAAGTACACACATGATTAGAAAGAAAGAAGGTGAAATTGGTTGAGTTTAATGATTTTCGCTGGGATGTGGATTTTGATTTTGCAGCCCAATGAAGGATTTTACTTCTTTTGTTCAATGCGACCAAGGTATTTTGCAATTGTTGATGTTTTTTTCTCCCATAGAATGATTACCATATGCTTTAGGGGTATATTGGATTAGGACTTTTAATAATATTTATAGACTTTTTTAAGATATTGATGATTTTTATAGAGTTTGATAGATTTTTAAAGACTTCTATAGATTTTTGTAGAGTTTATAAATGTATGTATCATTTTTATAGACTTTTATTTTAAAAGGCTTTGACATAATTTTGTATATATTGATAGACTTTTATAAAATTTGTAAATGTAATAATGATTTTTATAGACTTTTATTTTAAAAGACTTTGATAGAATTTTATAAATGTTGATAGACTTTTATAGACTTTTATAAATATTGATAGATTTTTATAAACTTAGATAAATACAATAATTAATATTTTTAATAAAAATAAATAAAAGTAAAATATCATAATTAAATAATTTTGTCCAAAAAAAATACCAACCCTATTTAAAATAGGTTTGAATAAATAAATTTTCATAACTTCTTTTATTTCAGATTTTCATAAATTTTTATATAGACATTTAAAAATAAATTTTTATTTATTTTTATATTTTATTTCATCTCAAATTTTCTAGTTCCACTACTTCTAAGTTTTTTTCACCCCAAGAATTTCAAATTCTATTTCTTTTTCTCCTTATTTAAATAATCAAATTTCCTAATTTATCAAATTTAAAATTCTTACCTAAAATTTATCAATTTATGAAATACAAGAAAGATGTATTTTATGTGATTTAACATCAACATTAATGATGTAAAAAAATTATTTTTATTCACATATTTATATGAAACGATTCAAACAAAAAACAATACATATGTGATTTTATGAACAATCAAGAATTATAATTCGAATTAAAAAAATCATATTTTATTTCACCACATGCAATATGCATATATGATTTTAAAAATCAGAGTAAAATTTAAAAATCAGATTAATCAAATTACTACAATACTAATAGATCTCGGGTTAAACCTTTATTTAAAAAAAATCTATTATATACAAATAACTGATAATGAATAGATCTCGGGTTATACGAATAGATCTATGTTGATAATGAATTGAGAAGACTAAAACAATAAAAAACTGATAATAAATTAAGAAGAAGAAATTTTGTCGGGTAGGATAAGATGGAATGATTAGAAAGCAGATGAAACTTTGTCTTATCCCTCAACTGTTCTTCCTTCATGGATGGTAAATGAAAATCGTAGAGAACCATATATTTATATAAATTTAGGCGTTGTATATTTGAATAAAATTATGATTCTGAAAAATCATAATGAGTGTGTCATTATGATTCTGATTTTGATATCTTTTTTTGAAAATGATTATGATATTTTTAGTTTTTAAAATATCTTATTTGTATGTAAAATAATTAAAAAATAATAATTCGTATGTGATTTTAGGAACAATCATATTTTTTTAACTTTTTAGTTCTTAAAATATGAACAATCAAAATATCATATTTTGATTTAAATTTTTAGTTCTTGAAAAATTATCTGATTTTATGAATCGTATAAGTTTTTAAAAATTATCTAACTCATAAGGTTAAACCCTTATCTCTAAAAAAATCTTATTGACTTAACTCACTTGATGAAAAAGTCGTTTCAAATCTTGAGGAAAAGTGCAAGAGAATTTTAAAGTACAAGATTACACTCATACTTCGTAAAGTCATTAAAAATAATTAAGTTTTTATCTATGTTTATCGACTTTTCAATACTGATCTATTTTTAAAGAGTATAAAAATCTTAATTCAATACACCATGACTTTTATAGACTTTTTAAAGGTCTTAAAAAGTATTAATCGAATACACTAGAGTCTTGAAGAGTCATAATCTAATACACCATGATTTTTATAGACTTTATAATTTCATGAAAATCATTAAAAGTCGTAATCCAATACACACACCTTGGTCATGTTAATCAAGTTCTTACCTGGAGATGGCCACAAAAAGCCAAGGGTTGGAGAATAGGTTGAATGGTTTCTATCCTCTTCTCATATTCAAATGAAACTCTGGAGATGAGGGGTTACAGAGATACCAAATGAAAAAACTTTGTTTTTTTTTTTCTGAAATGCAATTTATTTTGTCTTTGATAAAAATGCAAATTATTTTGTCTTTGATAAAAGCTTTCCAATGATATCCTGAAGCTTAATTAGATAAAACAGGGTGCTAGTGAGATTCATGCGGATGATTTATGGGCTTTGGTAAATTTAAATTTTATTCAATTCCTTCACATTTTTTTAGTGTAAGGTGACTTTACGTTGTACCCTTGTTTCAATGTGACGTGATGAGTACATAATACAGTCTATGCACACACTTGCACGTTTTCATAACAACATTCATTAGCATATCTGTTTGAGGAATGAGTATATTTCAAGTGCTCCATGTATTGTTGTGTTCTTCAGTAGGAGCTTACCCATCTGCAATATGTGGAACCCAGTTCGTTGCTGGGTTCATATAGACTGACACACTTCAAACTGCTGTTATTCACATGGAAGAATGCAGTAAGTTAGGAACATCTTATCTCCCTGATAAATATCACCCATCCAAACTCCACCCCCTCATTTTGAACTTCTCATTAGAAATATTCAATCAATACTACTCTGTCATACTCTTTTGCTTGTCTACGCTACTGCAATCTTTGGCACATGCCCCTTTTCAGAGTCAAAAGGAGAAATATATTTGTACAACCACAATCTAATGATAGAAAAAAGATACAATAGTTTTACACATCACTAAGATCAATATTTCATCAAGCTCGACCCCTAAATCCTCTCATCCCAGTGGGGACAAAGAATGAAAAATATTTACCTATAAAAAAAAACAAGGTCACTTAGGAACTAGATTGTAAGAATTGTTATTCATGATCTTTTCAAGATTACCATCTCCACACACAAAAATGAAATGTATGTTTTTTTGCTTGTTCCGCATCTTTTCATGGTGGAACTTTGTTGGACTACTCATGGAAAACTACTTGTGGTTATCCTTGTCGAACACTTGTTATGGCACCTATCTTTAATTCCCTCCTCGGTACTGAGTTAATTTTCCCTTTTTTTTTGGCGTGTACTTTACATTTTCACTCGTTTTAATGATGGAACTACAAACAGGTAGCAAAGCAGAAACCAATACTGTGGGAGGAGATTCCCTGGCACAGCTTGGAAAAGGAGGTGAGGTACTCATGGTGTGCAGGACTTATGGGAAGAAGGGTGATCACTGGACATCTAGGTGTCCTTATAAGGATCTTGCACCTCAACCTGAAGCCTTCATTGACAAACCTACTGCATCAGATCCCACCAATGTGGCTTCTTTGACAAAGGGTGCTTATGTACCACCAAGCATGAGAGCTGGTGGTGAAGGAAGCAGCGGTACAGATATGAGGCACAGGAATGAAGAGAATGCTGTTCGGGTCAGCAATCTCTCAGAGGATACTCATGAGGCTGATTTGCGTGAGCTATTTAGCCGTTTTGGGCCACGAACTCGTGTTTATGTTGCCATCCACCATGACTGGTTTGAGCAGAGTTTTGGGTATGTCAATTTTGCTCACAGGGAAGATGCTGAGAAAGCAATCAATAAGCTCAATGGATATGGTTATAACAGTCTTAGCCTACAAGTTGAGTGGTCCACACCAAGACCAAACTAAATATATATATATATATTCTTTTCATGAAGGTTAGCTCTAGGGATTCCTGTTATAGGAGAGGCAGTTGGAAATCCTGGGGAAGATGGGGTTTCTGTTGAATTTACAACGCACAGGAGACCTGGAAGAAGTAGAGCATATTAAATAGGATATTTTGTTCTTGTTTAAGCAACTAAATTGTCTAATGCGCTAGAGTACTGCAACCCTTAGTTAAGTTCTATTCTGAAATATTCTCCCAATGTTTGGAAGTTTTTTCAATGCCATTGGGTGTTTTGGTGGTCCAACAATGCCTCATTGTGGTATTAAGCAATTTGACAACGGTCATTAATTGGAGATGGTAATGGGTTCAAATCAGGCAGGTGAGACATTGGTGTTAACCTGAGCTGTGAACACGATATTTCTGGGATTGGGGGACATTGGGGTTTAATCCTTTGGAACCTCAATAATGCTAATGATGTACTCAATCTCCTCAGCAGCTTCTTTCATTGAAGGCCGGTTCTGCCTTCGCTCGTCCAAACATGCTGCTGCCAGTAACCCCAACGCCTTCACACTCTCCATCTCCATCTTGCTAGCTCCCTCTTTAATCACCGGATCAATCACATCCATCAACTTCTCTTCTTTCATGATCTTCTTAATGTACAGCACTAGGTTGACATCTTCTTCCTCTCTGTTAAAATCAATAGCCTTTTTAGAGGTCAACAGTTCCAACAACACAACCCCAAAGCTATAAACATCACTCTTATCAGTAAGCTGAAAGTTGCGATAATACTCGGGATCAAGATAACCCAAGGTTCCTTGCGCACAAGTAGTGATATGACTGGCATTCGCCTCTGAAACAACAGCCAGCCTCGACAGCCCAAAATCAGACACCTTGGCGTCGAGCTTCTCATCTAGTAAAATGTTGCTTGACTTAACATCCCGGTGGTAAATGGGCGGCACGGCAGATGAGTGGAGATAAGCAAGGCCTTCAGCAGTCTGGAGGGCGATAGAGAGGCGGCGCCGCCACGTCAGCACCGGCCACTTTCTGGAATAGTGGCCATGGAGATGGTCAAAAAGGGTGCCGTTGGGGATGTACTCGTATATCATGATGGGTTGTTCAAGCTCCACACAACAGCCAAGAAGGCGAGCCAGGCACCGATGGTTCACTTGGCAAAGAATTCGAACCTCATTCAGAACTTGATCGGTACCTTTGGTGTTTCCGAGCTTGGCACGCTTGACGGCGGTTACTGTCCCGTCCTCAAGGATGCCTTTGAAGACCTCACTGAAGCCTCCAGAACCTAAGAAATTGTCTTTGGAGAAGTTGTTTGTTGACTTTTTTATTTCCTTCCCGCTGAAGATTTTGGCCATTTTACCGCTGTTGTTTGCATTCAACATGTCTTCTCGCTTTTTTATTAGGCTTCCGTGGGCTTCTCTCTTAAGGTTCTGACGATGCCTGCATACTAGAATTCCTACCGGGACCAGGATTAGAATCGCAGCCACCGCTGCTACACCTGAAGAGAAGGAGAAAGAATAGTGAAACATATGCATGGTATGATTATTTAAGCCCAAAGTGGATATTCCCAATAATTTCCTATTTTAACACAAGTAATTAAGGCTTACCTCCAAGAAGTGGGGTCCGTGACTTCTTTTTGCGCTTGCAAGATTTTGCGTTTTTACACTTCAAATCTACAAGAAAGAAGAGTTATTACAAATATGGGCGTCACATGAGATATGGTCCATGATTTTTCCAAAAGGGAAATAATTGCTTCTAGTTTGGATCAAACTTGAAGGCTATGTTTAGTTACCGAAAAATGCTAAGATAAATACAAGGGTATAAAACAGGGAGGAAAAGTGGAAAATAAAAACGGAGGTAAATCTCATATATTAATTTATTATTTTTAGTTGTTGTTTTGCTTATGCTTTAAACAAATTTTATTTATTTTAACTCATCAATATAAAAATTAAATAGTTTAAGAATTTGCAAATTTCTAAATAATTATATATGTATTTGATTTTCTTTTAAGACTCCATTTGAAACTCAGAAAATATTTTTATATTTAGTTTCATCATGAAAAATATAAAAGAAAATAAAATATAATCAAAATCTTAAATATTTTTAAATTTTTTAGTGGTTATATGATAGAGAGGAACAAATGAAATGAGTTTTAATAAACTGAATTAATTTATTAAATTTAAATATCTTTTCTATTTTTCTCTTGATTTTCTATGTTTCCATTTTTCATTTCTATTTTTTTTCTTAGTCTAAATTTTTTTTGTTAGGCAACTAATAAACATGTTAAATTCATTTTTGTTAGTAATTTTATTTTATAACGGAAAAGTGTAGTTTGGAAAGAAGGATAGATAATCAAAGTACTCACTTTGACATGATCCATTGAGGGGGTCCCAACGGTACCCGGCTTTGCAGAAGCACCTCCTCTGTCCAAGGGCTGCCCCATCCGGCAAACATACAGAATCCAACAAGTTAGAGCAATCATTGGGGATTTTGCAAAATGGTTCTTTCGGTAACGTCCACTCTATCTCCAGTCCGGGCTCCGGCCACCTCTTCACCGGCAACGAAGTGGCCAAGTTTACAAAACTCTGATACGCCATGCACCCCTCATCACGAACCCCAATTTTGTACGCATTCAGCGGGTCCCCAGCCTTGAACCAACAGCATTTCGCCCCACTCCGACACGCCGCCGCCGCCACATTCTCGCTGATATAGGCATGACATATACTCTTTGGGGAGCAATCGAGGGATGAATTGAGCGCTACATTTGAACAATTCATCAACATGATGGTGTTACTGCTAGTTATGATGTAGGGTGAGATGCGGTCAAGCTGGATTCCCCCAACTTGGCTATCGGTTGTGATGCACGTGTTTGCTAAGAGGCTCGCTGGTTTGACGATCATCCGTCGAGTCATTGGGTTGATTGACGTGATTACATAGGAGGATTGGCTGAGGGCGTCGAACCACAGCGTGCCGGCATTGCATCGGACCTTGTAGGACTGGTCGCCGCACCCTTGTCCAGTGCTGAGTGGGTAAGGCACAGGAATGCGGCCACAGTCTCCGCACCGCAGGAATGGTCGTGGTGCGCACTTTGCTGCCCTGGTGCATAGTAGCAGTAGCAGAGCCAGTGCATGCAATTGCCACCCCAGCAAAGAAATCACATTCTTTTCCATTGAAGGACAGAATGGGCTTCACCCTGCAGTAAGAATGATTTCCGCTCTAAGTTTTAAGTACGCGCATCTACTACTATTATTATTATTATTATTATTATTATTATTATTATTATTATGGGAGAATTATGTTAAGTACACCATTACCAAAATATATAGATATAGAACCAAATTCCCTCAAATCACCCTCCTCAAATGTATTATATTCAACTATATAATAAAAACATGCAACGGTGACAACAACAGCCCTTAGGAAACAGAAATGCCATTATGTGTTTTGAGGGCCAAGTAGGAGAGAGACGGTTGATATTTCATAAGTCTTCCGAAATTAAAAAAGAAATCCTAAGTGTCTACTAGCTCTTTATGATATGTAGGAGAGGACTTCTGACATGTAAACAATCTCCCTTCTACGTGTACACAAATGAGTTGAATTGGTCAAATATATTAAAGGCATTTATGTTCTCTTAAGAGTATTTTCAATATAAATTTTCATTTTTATTTCAAATTAACATATTTTCTATATTTAGAGATAACGAAGTACAATTTTTTCATTTTCAACTCCAATCAATAATATCTAATTATTATTATAAAAATAAAAAAGGGTGAATAATGTTTTACTATTTACATCTCTAAATTTAAAAATGAAAATTAAGGATGATTGGATTGGATTTATGAAAATATAGTAGAAAATAGAGAATGATTAAAGTTGCTCTAAGGAGTGTTATTGTTACAATACACGTTTTTATTATATTATTGAACATGATATATTTAAAGATGATTTGAGCAACTTGAGGTTCTATTTTCTTTAGTTTTGGTGCAATTGTGCACCTTAACATTATTCCTCCTATTATTATTTCCTTTGATAAAGTAATACGTTCTCTAAGAACAACAAAGACTAATATTATTGTAATGGAGCATTTGGCATGGGTTTTGAGATCGAAGGGTCCCCTCCGTATCAAATTGGGGGCTGATGAACCGAGTTGGCATCCGTCAACATAATCTCTTGACAAGAATATAACTGATCGACAACGTTGTCTTCCGGAGATTTTTATGTTCGGAAATCAGGAATTAATTAATAGGAGTCGTTAACATAGTGCTCTACAAGTACATTGTCCCTGCAAGATGGGCCTTGTACGCTTCTTGTATGCCACTTTTTCCAATGTGACAAGTATAGTTTTACTTTTATGAGATAGAGGCCAAAATATATATTGGTTAGTGAATATATCTCAGCCATTCACCCATTCATGCATCTGCAGAAGGATCCTTATCATGGTTCCTAGAATGAATAAGTTGTAGGAACTATGTAGTACAATAATATAGTAATGTGGGACTACAATAAAGAACTGATGGGACCAAAAAGGAGAATTTAGCTGATCAAGGAAGAAATAATTATCAGACCTACAAGTATCAACAAGGATATGGCTTGGGTTTCAAAAATTAAAATTTCACCCTCTTTATGTCTCCTAATCTCTCTCTCTCTCTCTCTCTCTCTCTCTCTCTCTCTCTCTCTCTCTCTCTCTCTCTCTCTCTCTCTCTCTCTCTCTCTCTCTCTCTCTCTCTCTCTCTCTCTCTCTGAAGTCAAAATACATTGGGAAAAAGATGCACAAATACCCCAACGTTTAATCGTATATTTAGTCTAGTTCTTAACTTTTTTTTGGGTCCAATCACGTCTTTAACGTTTTTGTCATGACATACGTATGCCCCTATCATTAATGGATTTAATGGATAGACAAAGGTGTATTAATATTGCTTACGTGACACCCCTCACGTGTATTTTTAGCGTATATGGCAGTTTTGTATGTGATTCATTAAATCCAAAAATTATTTTAACAAAATTGCCTTTATCCCTAACCTCCCAATACCCCCATTGCTCCCCTGACTTGATTTGGAGTACACCTAGAAGCTCTCATTCGATCCAAAATCTCCAATGCCTCCATCGATCACACCTAGAAAAACCTAATAATTCAAAATGAATTCCCAACTTGCTACTGTTTGGTCACCAAGAAAATGAACAAAGATGAAAAGAAAAACCATATAATGTTACCTTCGTTATCTCTCTCACTTCATTTGCTGCAAAATCCAAAACAAATAAATCAAAGAGTCATATGAATTGTAGGCAAATTCCTTTTCCTCTACTTTGTAGCCCTAGATGGTGATATTTTAGATTCAAAATTTTCTTCCATTTTCTCATTTTTTCTTAGTATCAAAACAATAGTCAATAAATGAGAAATTGATTCATTGAATCGGTAACTGAGATTGAAGCAACACCTAGAACACAAAGTTGATCGAAGTGCTACATTGGGAGAAGAAATTATGGACAACCTTTGCATAGATAGAAAAGGATTTTACAGATAAAATGTTTGAAATGGAAATTCAAATGAGATGAGAAGATTGAAGTCGATGGAGTTCCGATACAGATCTCCTAGGACATCTACAATTGGTTGTTCGACAATATAATGGAGGGACACGTAGTGTTCATGTTCATATTTGAAAAACCAGGGTTCGAGAACGAAGACAACGATCTCCACCACCACCATCAGTTGTCGCCGTATTTGAACAAGATGGGGCTATGCGGGTTCGATGAAATCAAGAGGAAGAAGATGAAGAAGTGTATGTTGAAAACTACTTGGAGCTCGGTGTCATCCAACTACAGTTCATCAGGATGAAGGTAATTTTGTTATTATAATATTTTGGGTTTAATGAATCGCATGTAAATTGTCACATAAACTAAAAATGTATGTGAGGGGTGCCACGTAAGCCACGTAAGCAATGTTAACGTGTCGTTTGTCTATCTGTTAAATCGATTAACGACATGGGTATAGGTGTGTCATGATAGAAACGTTAGGGACATGGTTTGACCGAAAAAAAATATTAAGGGTCAAATTGGATACACGGCTAAATAGTGGGAGTATTTATATATCTTTTCCCAAAAACATTAGAAAGTGAAAAATAAAATAAAAAACAAAAAGAAAATAAGTATTTACTGGGTGGAGTTATTTTTATATGATTTATTTTATTTACTGAGCATATTAAGGGGATGGGTGTACAGGTTCTAGGTGTAGAGTTCTTATAATAACAAAGTACATGTAGTGCAAATTAAATAGAGCTAAAAAAAATTATTTATCCCTTTATTTCTTTACTTATGTTTTTATTGCATCATTTTTTTTTATTTTTTAAAAAAAAATTTTATTAATTCAAACTAATAATAAATCGATAAAAACACATAGTCGATTATTTAAAATATAAAAAATAAAAGCAGCATCCCAAATTAATAACATGTGGAATCATTTTAAATTAAATAATCTATTAATTTTAAAAATACAAATATAACAATTCCATAGTTGGGCAAAATCTTTTTGAGTTCACTTGTTAATTATTTTCTATTGATCAGTATAGAGATTTTTGCAGCCAATGAAGCTAACTCAATCGGTTAAAAGTTAGATTTACATAGGAAGAAAAAGGGTCCAGGTTGTTCGAATCTAGAGAGGACAAAATACATATTATAATACAATACAAAGTGAACAAATGTTTAAAAAAAAATGGATTTTTGCGTAATTTCCTTTTCCAAAAAGAAGGGTCTCAAAAAGGTTCAATGTGAAAGCGTCTGTGAGTAATGTGATTGGATTGGTTAATTAATTAATTTATTGCTTGGAGAAGGGTGGAAAGACTAGACTGGCCTTGGCCTTCGAAGAGGATGTTCCCAGGCGACAATATCACCCAATCCCAATAGGTCAATAGGGAGGAAAACATGTAAATTTGTGCACTCCCAAATTCAATTATTTTTGGGGATTAAAGCAAAAGCTTACACGCGTGTAGCTTTACTATGCAGTGGCACCATTAACGAGCTTCTAATCACGTTGGAAAGTACAATGATATTCCGAGATCAGCGATCACGATGCCTCCACATCACATTTCAATTACAACCTATCTCTCTCACATATCTGATATCTCTCTATATGCCTTCCAACTGTAGCACATACCCTGTTTTTGGTCACTACACCAATCAAGAATCCCAGTTTAAAATGCAAAATAATTCTTTAATTTGAGTGATGAAAATTGTTTCCTATTTCAATATACTTGAAAATTTCGGATTGAAATATCTGAAATTAACCAACTTCGTATACTTTAATTTTAAAAATATTTGATAAAAAAAATAAAACATTTTATAAAGGTCTAATAAACCTTTATTCAGATCTTATTCAAGTCGTTGTACCTTACTCATATGATAATATTTAAGGTTTACTAATATCTTATCTAAAATTTGTTTGACAATTCATCAAATGTTTTATTATTTTTATCAAAAAATTTAAAATCAAAGGGGCCTGACTTTCATTCAAGGTCTTTTGGTTATAATTTTTCTAATAAATTAAAATAAGAACCTCATAATATAATTTTTCCCAAACTTTTATATAAAATGCGTTTGGTAAGATTTATTTCAAATGTTCAATTTAAAAGATCTACAACGATTCTCAATGTATTGATGGCTTTCTAGAAACTTTCTTCTCCTACCACCAACTCTGTTATGATTTTAAAATTATTTGACCGTTTAATCTCAATGTATTGATGTTCAATTATTTTATCTTCCTGAATTTATAATTGTTTTCTGTGTATAATAATTTCTGTCAAAAAATAAAAATAAAAACAATTTAAAAAACCTCAAATATGTTTATGAATTTTTTTTATTCTAAATAATAAAAGATAATTGTCAAACAAGATAATTGTTTTGCTTAAACTCATCTTTTTTTCTTAGTTTTTTAAAGTTATAATTTTTATTTCCTTTATAGCAGAGGTCAAGGGGCAAAACCTTGGAAATGGGTAGGAGTCACTGTCTGAAAAGAAACATAACAACTTCTAAACTTTACTGTAGAGAAACCTAACCAAATCACAATCATCGAATGCAAAGAAATACAATTCTACTATGATAACTAAAAAATGATGAAATCTTGGTAAGGAAGCTTTCTCAGTAAACAAAAAGAGGAAGGAATAAAGGGACACAACTAAGACAAGTAAGTTACTTTATGTATATAATAAAAATTGAACTGTTTATGGAAGAAATTTAGGTTATGTTCGGTAAATGCTTTTTGAAATTGTTTTTTAAACCAGTTTATGAAGACTTTTTTTTATGATATTTTATAAAATAAAAAATTACTTGAGTTTTATTTTTCATTTTTAAAATAGTTCTTTATTTTAATCATTCTCCATATTTACATAATTTTTTAAAACAATCCTTCAAAATTAAATATCAAATAATTAAAGATTTCTTTAAAAATGTATGTTTCTTCTATTTAAAAAATAAAAAATGTTTTTTTATGTTGAGGTTGATTTCTTTTAAATTTACTAAAAAGAAAAAAAATATTTAATTAATTATCATATATTCTCTTAGCATCTTCAAGGAATAAGCCTTAGACGTGAAAATTAATCTCACAATAATAATATTTTTTGTTATTTATTATTTTTATTTATCTATTGGTGTTAGACTTTATATGACCAACTTCATTTAAGAATATTTGGTTAAAATGATGGGGAAAATGAATTTTTATGATTTAGTGAGAGAGAGAGAGAGAGAGAGAGAGAGAGGACGTTTAAAGTTATAACAACCATGAATCATGAATGAGTTTTGAGTTGTGAATATAGTTTTTTTTTTCCTAAATATGCATGATTGTATTGATAATGGTTTTCCTTTAATGATACTTCCTAAGGTATCAATTGGGTCTTTTTAAGGTTTTTTTTATTTAGGGCTAATTCCGAAGGACTTCCTTTGTTTTTTCTATGTGAAGTTCTTGAATGCTGATTAAAGAAGAAATAAGTATCATTTTCCAACACCATTCATTCTAATCCACATGAATAAATCAAAATGATTTATTAGACGGCATTGGAATTTCATTGCAACTTCAACCACGTCTTGGACTCTGGACTTTAACATCTAACGAACGGCCCATTAGGACAGGAGCGTTAGAGGCGATATTCAAAAATATGCCACCCGCTGTCTCACCCGACCCAACAAAATCTTAATTTTCGGGTCGGATCAATCGACAACCATTAAAAATAAAAATAAACTTAATGACATGTGATCTGATATGGCAAAATTCTCCATCCTGTTTGGCAGAATATTTTAAAAGATAAAAGAGGAATAACTTCTTGTTGAAAAACTGCCTGAACACACTCAATTATTTTATCTTCATATGTACTTTTATAATCCGGATTTCTTGCCAGTTGGTGAAGGGTAGGGTAGGACCATTTCTCCCACAGACTGATCCGCCTCACCCCTACCCTAAGCAAACTTGGGGGAATCTTCTCCAAATCTTAAACCAAAAAGGTGTCCACACTGAACCACCATTCCCCCCACCCCACCCACGTCACTCCTGCTAGAAACTTCATTTATTATACATATAGAATAACAGATTTTCAAACTAATCAATATGACAATGTGGAATCAAAAAGTAAACGGATATTATCATGGCCCTTTGGGCCTTAATTAAAACATCAAATATTCCGAAACACAACAAACAATATTTACAGAGACCTAGCTAGCTTAGAATTTTTTATCATCTGAAACTTTGATTTCATTTCACACTAACAACACAAAGCGTACGGCTCCTTTGGTATTCCGCTCGCTTTTTTAACTCCAAAGTCCACACTAAGAAGCATTCAGAGAAAAATATAAGAAACAATATCATACACAGAACCCCAACCATTTATCCAACTAGTTACGCGCGCCTTCGGGTTTCCTCCCACGCGTCACACAGTACGTAGTACCATCACTAGCGGAACATTCATGTAACAACTCGACGAGAAGAAGTCATACGACGAGCCGGAGACTGAACTCCGGCGGAAGGACCCATTGAAGATGAAGAAGTGGTGGGGAAAGCATAATCTGAGCGGAAAAGTTGGATATCGGAGGTCTGGAAGCGGCCGGAATCACCAGGGAGTCGCATGTATGAGGCTGAAGGCGACTCGCTCAGCCACCCCCCCTGCCCGCCGTTTTTGTATTGGACTATGGCCCTGTACACAAAAGGAATAAGACCCTCCATTTGAGAGAGAGAGAGAGAGTGTTTGTTTAGTTTATGATTTGAATGAAGGAGGAAGGGGGTGGAAGAATGGTATAAAAAAGAGAGGATGGAGGTGATGACGTGGCGAAATGGGTTGGATTCCAGCTACTCACGCTAAGCCACGCAGATTGTGAGGGAGACTTCAACGCAAGCCCGCACGAAGACCTTGATAGGTATATCCAAACTACATCCACCTTTTACTACATCCCACCAAATCTCACTACAATCCTTTATTTTTTTTTCTACCTTTTATTTAATTGTCTACTTCATTTCGTTTTTTAATAATTTTCTTTTTCTTAATGGAATGGCCGGTTTAGACCTATTCATACTGAAAGATCACTATTTTCTTCTTTATATATTATTCTTTTTTACTTCTTGTTGGGCCATAACTCTGATGTGAAACATGAACAACAATAATAATAATAATCACACATGTGCTTGTAATTTCTAAAAATTTGGATTATATTTTGGAAGTGTATTCTAAGTATTAGGTTGACGTGATTTTGTGATAAGGTTGTGGGTAAAGTGTAAGAAAAGCCCAAAGGAAAACTCATAAATATAACGAAAAGGAACCCCTGATGATTACTTTATTGTTAAATACTTGCTATAAAAGATGCTTCAATAAGGTGCAATTTTTCCGGGTCCAATTAATGGCTAATCTGATGACGAAAAGTCTCCAGATCAACAGATAAAAGGATAAACAAATAAACCCATAGAGAAGGATAGTGCAACAACTTCCATGTATACACATCCATTCCCATGTTGAAGAAATATTTGATTAAAAAATATTAAATAATCCTAAACTTGTGAATATAATTTTTCATAAGTAAAATAATTTATTTTGGATAAAAATATATATATTTTTTATTTTATATATTATATAAATGTCAATTTTAAAAAAGGAGGGTTATTTTTAAAAAGAAAGAATATTTTTGTCAAAATCGACTCAAAATGAAAGATGAAACTTTCAAAATTAGATTTCCAAAAAATCAAATCACCCTAATTTAAAATTCAGACATTAGACAACGCGGTTCACGCCAAACACCATATAATATCAATCCACAGGATATGACACCCGCCTGCCCGGTTTTTGAATGGGGGCTGAAAATAATAGCCATTTTTTTTTATAAAGAAAGGGCCGTTGACATGAAAGGTTTGCTTAGCTTGCTTTCTATATACAGTACCAACTCCGTTGTTTCCATGGTTGATGAGGTCATTACTTGCATCATTACAATCATCCAATGGTCAGAAATTAAATTAATTAATCCATTTTCCGTCCCTTTCTTTTTCCAATTAAAATTTTAGCTTCAAAGCTGAGATTGATACCACCCCAAGTCCCAAGATAAAGCAAATACTGCGTGCCCCTGGTATTATGTGTTACGGGGTTAGGTAAAGATGAGAGAGAGAGAGAGCGCTGGTGTCACACATTCTAATTATTTTCCTCTTGAAAATTAAAACCAGCAATCTCAATACCATAAATAACTTGTACGTATATATCGATGGCTTTCAGGTGCCACACATGTGCACCTACCTCAATCTTCCTGGTGGGTTTGGGGACCCTAATCTTTCAAATGCCATGATTCTATTAACTATTATTAGACCTTGAATTGCTGCAAATTAATTCCGGATATATAAACTAGGTTTGCATCTGAAATGAAGGATTATAAGTTATTAAGAATTGATAATATCTTGGACTCAAGACCCAGAGTGTGGATAATATCACGTTAATATGAAAAAAGATAAGATTCATAAGTTTTCCAACAATGCATTTAATTCCTAATTTACGAATCAAATCTGTAGATTGATTATGTGCTGAAGTGTTGCCGAAGTTAAATGTGTGCTGGATCCTTCAGTGTTGATGCAATTTTGAGCTTATCTGGGTGTGAAGGTGATGGCTCAGTTCAGTGAGAGAGTTTGCTTCGCTGGGAACTTTATCAAAAAGCTAACTGGATAGAAATAACCGAGGGGGAGGGAGATGGCTTACCTAGATTATTTTAATTAATTAAATTAGAAAATCATCATCAATGTCTCTATCTCTCTCTGGATTTTTTAATCTTGGGCTATTGTCTTCTTGTTAATGGAGTACTGCAATTGTGTTTTACATCAAAGCAGCCATGAAACAAGCATTGACTGAGTGACAAGTGGCACAAAAAAAAAATGATAAATATTACCTTTCGTTTTACCTTTTTTTAAAAGGAAAGAGGAAAGTGTCATTTTATGAATTCTTAAATAAGCTTGTGAATTGGCCTTTCCGCTGCGTCATCCTTCCCGGATATACACTTGGAAATAAAACTTAAAATAATTGAGGGAACTTGAACTTATGCCTGCTCCCAAGTCCCAACCCAGGTGGCGCACTTGTCATTTTCTTTTCCTTTTCCAATTTTTTTTTCTTTTTTTTGAATCCATCAAACCACTTAAATTAAACATAAGGACATATATTTTGAGAGACAAAAATACCCATCTTTCCCATACAACTTCCCACCCCTCGCAACTCCTGAAACCTTCACTTTTCTTTTTTTCTTTTTTTTTATCCCTGGGTGGCTCACCCTCTCCAACGCAACCCCACTTTTTTTTTTTTTTTTTTTGCTTTTTCATGAATTAGATTTTATGATTTTTAATTAATTCTATAAGATAATATATTGTTTTCAATTATTTTTATTTTTTAATTAATACAAACTATTATTTTAAAATTTTATTTATTTATTTATTATTTTCTTGATTAGATTTTGTTTTCTTTATTTTTAATGAATAAATTTCAAAATAAATTATATTATTTTGAATTAAATTTATAAGATAATGTCTTATTTTCACTTATTTTGAAAATCTACTTAACTAAAAAGTTTATTTTTTGAAATTTATTTATTCATTACTTTTTATTTTCTTTATTGGATTTTTGTTTTGTGTAATAAATATATTAAAGTAAATTGACTTTTAGTATTTACAAAAACATCACCTAATAAATAATTTAATAAATATATAAATAAATACTAATATTTTCTATATAATATTTAAATATTTATAATTTAAGTATTATAATCTTATTTTTATACTTTTATATTTTAAATTTTTGCAAACCTAAAATTAAAAAATATATATATCCACAAGTCAAACGATTTTTTAAATAAAAATGAAAAAGTAATATAAAAATATTCACTATTTAACAAAAAAATAGTAATAATCATTTTAGTATTTAATTTAAAAGATATAATACTAACCCATAATTTTAAATTATAAAATATGAATGAAAAATGATAATATAATATTTATCATTTAACATATCAATCAGGTTTGAGTATATTAACATATATACTCAAAATGCCTAAACTCTAAAAAAAATATCATATAATAATGTTTTATGTTGGTGTATTAGTATATGAATTATATAAGAGATTTTGGATAAAAAAACATTCAAATTCTATAAGAAATATAAGTTTGTACACCCTTTATACAGTTAGTATATTTGCATTATATAGTAAATGTTTACCTTATATATTATAGAAAACTTCTATTTTTCCTTATTAAAAAGTAATATATATATATATCCATGGTATTGGTGAAATAAATAAGAAAAAAAATTGAAATCAACCATGTTTTTAATTGTGGAAGTTTATGACATAAATATATACTGGGTTATTAATTATGTATGAGCTATGTATGACATCAATCAATGCGTATAAAAAATATCATAAGTTGATGTATTAACGTATGACCCAAGAAAGAGATTTTCAATTTAAATAAATATTTAAATCTTATGAGAAATACAAGCTTGTATACCTCTTATATATTTGGTATAAATGTCTTGTCTAATCATCTTGTATAATATAATAAACCCTTATTTTTCCTGATTAAACGTAATATATGGATATGTCTATTGTCTTGATGAATAAAATAATAAAAAAATAACATCAATTATATTTTCCATATTTTTTGAATTATGGAAGTTTATGGCGTAAACATGTATCATTACATATAAATAATATCCTAGGTTGTTGTATTAGTACACGGAAAGAGATTTCGGATAAAAAAATATTTAAATCTTATGAAAAATACAAGTGTACATCCTCATACAATTAAAGATATTCGTTTCTAAAAAGCTGTACTCTATTTGTTTTTTTTACAATGAACGCCGAAAAGAATTTGCTTTCAAAGATTTAGCCATTTGTTTTTTTATTTTTCACTCACTTGTCATTGAATTTTTTGAAAAAATAACAAACAAAAAGTTCAAAAAATTTAGCTTTTTCCATCTCGTAAAAGCTCACCCCACTCACGATTTTCATCTTTCCTACGCAAAATACCACTCACTTATTTTCATCTTTCTATTTCTCACAAGTATGCAAAGAGAATATAATTTAAAATTTCTGCATTTTATAATATTATTCACAACAAAGTTAAGTAAAATTATTTTGAAAGTTACATGTTTTCTGGGATAGTTTAAGATAAATAAAATAAGTTTAGAATAAAAATAATATATATATATATATATATATATATATATATATATATATATATATATATATATATTTTATATAATCCCTCCTAATTTTCAGAAACCAAAATAACTTTGCATAAGAGTGCTTACCATCCCACCTCTTCTCAAATCATTATTAAAAATAAACCCGATTAGCATTTTTTGATTTTATATAAATTTTCAAAATCCAAGATTTATACTATTCATTTGTATTATTTAAATTTATTCTTTACTTTTTCATCTCACAGAGGGATTAAAATTTATAATAATAATAATAATAAAATTATTATTATTATTATTAACTTTGAATAAAATAAATTATAAAAATAATTATTGTAATCAAATTAACTAACAATCTAATTCTTAATGTAGACATAAAATATTAAAAAAAAACAAACGACTCTAATACTTAATGCTATTAAGACTATTCAAAGATGTCTCCAAAAAGTTATATTCAACATTCAGCCAAAAAAACAAACGCCACCTTAGTGTTATCACCTTGTACCACTATAACAAACCCTTATTTTTCTTTATTAAAAATTAATATATACACTTTTCCATTATTTTTTTATGGAACAAGGAAAAAGAATATATATATTAAAATCATATTATTTAAAATATTAGTACTATTTACATATTTATTAAATTATTTATTACTATAGGTGACGGTTTATATATTAAAAGTTAATTTACAATATTTATTACAATAAAACAAAAGTTTAATAAAATTGAAAATGAAAATTTAAAATAATAAAAAATTTAATTAAGTACATTTTTAAAATAAGTGAAAGTAAGATATTATCTTTTAAAATTTTAATTTTAATTTATTTGAAAGATGAAAAAATGGAAGGTAATTTATATGGAAAAAGTATGGAAATAAAAATAAAAAACCTGAAGAAGAAAAAGAGGTTAGGTAGTTGAGATGTGTGTGTGTGTGTGTGTGGGGCTAAGAGAAGGGAGGGTTGGGTTTGGATTGGGCGGGAGTTGTTTATGCGTGTGGGCCGGGGTTTAAGGTGTAGGAAGACAATTTTGGTATTTTTAAAATTTTATATATTAATTTTAGTTGTTGTCATAGGTTTTGAGTTCAATTTTAATTCTTTCATAGCACTTTTATTAAATATGGAGACCGATTCCCCCTTTTAAATAAATAAGGTTGGCTTGCAGGCTGCAGCCAGCAGGAGGTGAGTGGATGTGTGCCTAGGGTAAGCTGTAGGCACAATGTCCCCTAAATTTTTTTGTAAAAAAAGTTTCAATGGGAGGATTCATACCTTGACTATATAGTACCCGATATTTCAACTGTTATCACTATGTCCTAAACTAAATACTCAGTCTGTTAGCTCCGTCAAGCCATTTTTTTGGCTCCGTCAGTAATGACGTGGGTGTGGGATCAAGCTCAGGCTTCTATCGGATGATTTCATTTTCAAGACAAATGTTTCAAGTCATTGGTATGATTAACTATATTCTGAGTAAAATAGTAACAGACCAAATACAGCCCACCTAACGTAAGGAGGCTTATTTATTTTGTCGTATTCTGATAATTACTTACCATTGAAAAGGCAGCCTTATTGAGTATAGGTCATAAATTCCCTGTGTGAGTAAATACGTACAAATGTTGTAGAGTACATTAATAATGCAGTTGTTTGTTTGAGACAACTTGGACAAAAAAAACCAAGCACATCAAGCTTTGGTGAAAATCACCAATATAAAATTATCCATCTAGAAGGAATAAAAAAATGAGAAGAAAAAGAAAATTATCTTGTACATTTGATGCAGTGAAACCCCTATATGATAGGTCAAATTCAGGCAAATGTTTCGTTAGGATGGGCCCATGATGTACTGAAATGGTCATTTGATTAGTTCCCAATTGGCTGGGAATGAACCCACGCCTCTATACTGTGGGCTGCTGGGAATGTCAGAAACAAGATCATGAATCTTTGAGCATGTCATGTTTTGGACCTAATTCTTTTGCTATAGATAGAGATACAGACCTTTTCCTTTTCTTTGTACATTCTACATGCATCCGTGATTGCCTTTCCAGACACACAGAATGGGACCTCATGATCTAATTTGGCAGTCACTAATTCCACTGGGAGGTGGATGTAATAAAACTTGTAATTTTCTGGATTGTATGCATATGATTTGAGATCAAGAGCATGAAAAATGGGAAAGGCTTGGAGAGGAGTAGAAATAAAGATTAAAGGGCTATTTCATTTCTTGTTTTTGAAAACGGTCGTAGAAAATAGTTTTTAATATCACAAAGAATACTATATCGATATTCTTTGAAATTAGGGGTTTTTGGTTTTTTTGTGTTTTTTATAACATAAAAAATGTATAAATTTTATTTTTTTAATATAATTTTTCTATAAAGAAATATTAGCCCCTCTACCCGTTTCTCTTATCTTTTTTTCTTCTAATCCATTTTTCTTAAATAAGGAGTAGTAATTTTTTTATCATACTTGAGCTAAAATCACCCTTTTATATATTTTTCTATTAGTTTTTCTCAATAAAATAGTTCTTTTCGTGTAAGTTTTGGCTTATTTTTTCAAGTTTTCTGTATGTTCATATATATATATATAGAGTATATATATATATGGTATATATATATATATATATATATATATGAACCCCGATGATACATTTGATCCACCTTCATGGATCCATCCTTATCACTATCCTAACTCAGACCCCAACGGGCTTCATAAGCAGGCCCCCATTACAAATCACCATGTCCAGTGGTGGCCATTCCTGAGGTTCACCCGTATCATAGAGTTTCTTATCAGTAATCCATAAAAATCAGTCAAGCATTTTACTTTTCATTTTTTTTATTCTCACAATAACTTGATATAAAGTATGTAAGAACGTAAGAGACGGAATTGATCACAGGATAGACTATGACGCCCTAAAACCCAGTGCTCCGCTAACAATTGCCTAACTCTTTGTATCTCGCGAATTTCAAGAACCCGACACCACACCGCTGCTATTCTCATTTATCGATCTATATTTTCACAAAATCGATTGCAGCTCTTTATTCTAGCCTCACCCAATATACAACCCGTATAATAAGATATTTACGACTCATCTGTCTCAACAAAGTAGAGAATGCATCACATGCGCCTATCCGTCCATATCCCCAATATACTATTATATCACAATACGATAAAAGTTTATTACAACACTCTTGAGGCTGCAATACATGTGATACACGCCAAAACAACTACCACCATCCCGCTTTCTTCACAATTAAGCTTCTATCGGGAAAGACGTCTCCGCACCGCCCGCACTAAATGCTTGGCCCCACGACGGATGCAATGTTCTTCGCAGGTAAATAATTCCTTACAAAGCAGTTTACTCCTCACCCAACGCATTACGCAATACCATTTCACACATTCAAGAAACATATACATTCCTTTACCAAACGCTCACGCAATCGATGAAAATGTGACTCACTGGCGTCTTGGCGCCCGAAACATCACTTCCTCACACACGCACACTGCCGCTGAAACCGCTATTTGATGCTCCATCAATGACTACTTTTTCAAAACAAAAGCTTTGTTTATCAAATCAAACCATCGACAAACTCTCTAACATTCACTGCTTTTGCTCAAGCCTCGCATGCTTTACAAGAATGACGCCTCACCGTTGCGCCGCACGTTTTCGATTAATTTCGCGAACTTTCATCGCTTCTGACATGCCTAACCAAGTTAATATCGCTTTTTCACCAAGCAGAACTATCCTTACTCGCTATACCCAACACAATATTTTTCATTTCCTTTTCTTTTACGCAACCATAACACCTATTTTGTTTCATTTACTGAGCCCACCATCGAACACCAAACATAATACGATCTACCACGCACTGCAAGACCCTAAATTCCAAATTCCTAAAAGGCAAAATCGCAATTTCTGCCACAAAATCAGAATTTCTGCTAAACCGAAATTTATTCTACGTATCTCTACGACGAAACCATTTCACCGTCAGAATCGCCTCATAAATCTGAATAAAGACGTCGACCGTCAATTTCAGACAATGAAATGACATCGCCGGCGTGATTTGATTTCACACTGTAAAGACGAGATATTTGACATGAAACTATAACACGCATCATGCCATAAGTCGCATGAAGAGGAAAACAACGATGAACAACTACGAGATAGCGTCACGTCAAAACTCGAAAATAAATGACGATTGGGAATTAATTAAATTGTTAAATGACAGACAAAAATGCTACAGCGTTGTCTCCTCCATTAACCAAAGAGAAAAACACTTAAAATAGGAGAGCACTCGCGAGCGGCGTTGAATTGCTTTCTGTGAGAGAGAAATGTCTTTCCTTTTTCTCTAGACACGCAAACCGATCGCTTCGGCGTCGCTGAACAAGGCGAAGTCGCTCTACGCCGGAGAGATCTACGCTGCGGATTATCCGCTGAGTTTTCTACAACTCCGCGAGGTGCCCTTTACTTGCTTTACGCCGCCAAGAAATTTACGTTGACAAGCTTTGCCGGCTGAGTTCAATCCATTATTTGATCGGGTCCCAAAACTCGGGACCTAAGTGTGAGAAACACATTCCGATTTCGGACACACCATTAACGGGTATGGACCGCTTCGCGCACGTGTGATAAATCAGGCAATAATTCATGTAGATGTGTGGCGCCTAAAATACTCGTGAAATTCCGTCTACTACGAACCGATGATTTATGATTTGTCTTAATAAGAATCGAGGGTTTCACTATTCCCGAGAATAGTGTTCACAAATAATTTTTCAGAACAACGCCATTTATTAAAGAATTCAAATCGAGTTGCTCGTGGTTCGATTATTAGCCAACGCAAACTAATTTTGACGTGAATTATTATGAAATTACGACATGTTCGCAAAAGATTTAAATTACTAATATACGACGACATATTTGCATGCGTTATGAATCTGAATTCGACCGCATCATGCATTTTGATACGCACCCGGGGCATCCTGTATCAATGGTGAATGGAAGGTAATGGCGCGATTATCGAGAGAGGTTGACTAAATAATAATAACTATAATATCATGGTAGTCCATATAAAAATATCAATCGTCTGGCACCCACCCACCGATATACACTGGTGGTAAATTCACTAAATATAATATTTGAGACACCACTATTTTTACCTGAGGCAATTCACAAACGATAACAAATAAATTCAAAAACAATGTTTACACGAGGCTTAGGCAAGTGTGAGGGAGCTCATGGAGTGACTGGGTAACGAGTCGCATTGTGCAGACATTCAAGTAGATCATGCATTTCCGCTGAATCGCGGTTAAGCATTTCGGAAGATTTGCGATATAATTGGGTGGAGAGTAGCCCACTTAAGGTGATTTCTACCATCGAAAGCATTAAATTTCACCCCGTCAGATGGAACATATTTTCGTAGTACGTGGAGCAAGACGACGGTATCGACCTAACTTAAGCCGAGTCTGCAGTGTTTCTGTCAGGCTTTGATGATTTTAAACATGACAACTCTATGCTTGATATACGCCAGAGCAAGAAAGAATTTTATTAACTCTCAGAATCATGGCAGATAGTCATATATTGATGAGTATCGTTTACGGGCCCAAGAGTCCGCTTATTCATACGATCATGTGATCATGTCGGGACAAAGCACGATTCCGCAGAGCTCCGCATTAAAAAGGAGACTTTCAGCCTCGATTTGTGAGAGAGGTCGTCACCCGACATTCACGAATATTTCACAATGACTTGATAAATAACTGACTTCTGGATTCGGCATTACAAAGATTTCACGACATACCATCAAACACCAAATACAGTGTCGATCTCTACCATGCACCCACACCCATGTCATACGATGTCCCGTGCATAAATGCAATGCAATGCCATTACATGTATCTCATGCTACATGCACAATGAATGCCACTTGCAACAGTTCAAAATCATACTTCATGGCAAGTATCATGGATAATCATATTTAATACATATAATCAAGTTGTGAAGTTGGTACCAGATCTATCAAGCGCCAGGTAATCATAAACCTAGGCATTGTACCAAAACTGCATGTCCTAAACCCATGCCCATCAAGCCCTAGGTGTTCGTATACCTAAGCTTTGATACAAAGCTGTGAAATTAGTATTAGATGCACCATAAATGTCCTGGCCTAGGCCCATGCCCGTCAAGCCCTAGGTACTTATATACCTAAGCTATGATACCAATTTATGACACCTTAAAACCCGAGGGTCCAATTGACAACCCATCAACCCGCGAAATTCCCTGTGGAATTTCAAAAACCCAGATCACAACTGCTGTGTTCAATATGGGCTTCCAGATCCATATTTTCACAAAATCGCTAGAGTCTCATTTGTTCTGTGTAACTCTCACTCAACATACAACATGATAACTATATATCCACGACTCCATCCAAGGTTTCAATGTATGCGATTGACCACACAGGTTCATCCATTAACATCTCCAATATACAACTATATTTCACACAAATTCATATAAGAGTTTATTACAACACTCTTATACATAACATATAGATACATGTCAAACAACTACCAAAGCCACAACTGCTTTTTTTCACACCGAGGCCTCATCAGCCACGCCCTCTCTAGTACATGTCCTATACCTGAAATGTGGTCCTACGAGACGCTAAAGAACTTCAATGTAGACAATTCCTACAGCCGATATCAATCTTAAGTCCACGCAATGTCATTTCACACATCCAAGTAAAAAACATACACATTTCTACTCAAATGTCTACATGCCACTACGCACGCGACTCACCTCGCCCCATGTCCCGAGTCCTCACCGACTTCACACATGCACTCCTGCTGGCTGTGAAACCGTCATTTATTTTCCATCAATGACCATTTTTCCAAAACAAAATCTTTTTGTTTCATAAATCAAAATCCATTGGACAAACTTCGATATTTACTTGTTTTTACCAAGTCTCGTGTGTTTTTGTGGGTAGCGAATTTCTGGGGTCTCACAATAAGCTTAGTATGCCTTCCAATACTTTTGCGAACTTTTCATCACTAGATACATATGTCTAACCAAGAATACCAGGTTTTTCACTCAATGGGGTATCTATCCCTACGTGCTATACCCAACACACGTATTTTTCATTTCATTTTTCTTTTATGCAACTGTGAGACTCATTTTGGACGTTGTCCCGTTTTACCAAACTCACCATCAACACCAAACAACAAGCAGCACCTCTACCACGCACTCACACCCATGTCATGCGATGTCCCGCATAAATGCAATGCATCATTATCGTGACGATCTCATGCCACATGCACAATGAATGCCACGCGCAAGAATGCTTAAAAATCATACTTCACGCTAAAGATTTCAGCGATAATCATATTTAATACATAATTATTTCATTTAATTTCCATATGTCTAACATATCTCAAATACGCTTTCACAATACAATAAACATAAAAGTATTCACTTTCATGCATCTCAAGCATATATAACACCAAGTATCAATCATACAAGCAAGGATAACTTGGTACCCTTTATCAATTATGGAATAAGCAATGCACACAAAACAATCCACACATCAATTTTTTTACAAGAGCAGGAAAACACCCAAAACTGTGAGCACCAAATGCCATTCACTGGCATATAGTTAAATTCCAGACTCAAAGAGCTTTTCATAGAGTCCAAGAACGCACAACCTAAGTTTAGACGAAAGCAGGGTCATACGGTTGCTCGCCGACCAGACGGTATGCGAAATCATCAAACCCCAAAACCAAGCACTGCACTGACGACTACAACACTCCTACCAAATTTAAACCACAAACAAATTCAAGTTTAGTCTTCAGACTAATCAACCATGGAGTTACTTCTGGCAGTACCGGATGTCTACCACGCCCCAGCTTCCAACCAGTGCCACGAGAGCCAAGAGGTTCAGAATTTATGTCTTGAAACACTGGGTCCGGTCCTTGACCGTCAACAAACACAGCCCTAAGATTAGAGCTAAACCAAAATAACCCTTACATGGCCACTAGGCAAGAAATAAGCAGTGTAGGAGAAACCCCTACATTTTGGAACTCGACAAAACCCGTAGCTCAGACCCACGCCGTAACCTCATCGTAAGGGAACTCAACTCGTTCTTACCACAACGCGTTTCGATCGCCGATTCGCCGAAGATCGCGAAGGAAAGTATCGTTCATTTTTTTTTTTCCTCCTCTCACACTGTCTCTTTACCCTCTGTCTCTCATGCACTCTTCCTCTTTTTTTTTTTTGTCTTTTCCCTCTTTGTTTTTTCCTTTTGTCTTTTTTTTTTTTTTTCACCTTACCCATGGGAATTTTTTTTTATTTCCTTCAAGTGAGAGGAGCTTCCTCTCACTCTACTATTCATCTTGCCATGCGTCACTTTTTCCATGGTTCATGTGTCACTTTTTCCATGGTTCATGTGTCACATGGACATGTTCTGTGCATTCTCCACCACACGACTCCTACGCCACGCTAGTCCTTCTTACGGTGTTATGCGCGATAGCTTCCTAATACACGTGAGATCACCCTATGTGTCACCGACACCTTGTTCAAAACTCAAATCTTGGCCATTCCTGATCTGAACACCCTTGACAGAATCAGATTTCATGAGACAAATCTAATCCGCAAACTGCTGCTATCCGATATCTTAAAAGTTCCGCATTTTCTAATTGCACTATAAATGATAGAATTTATTTGTTATTATTTTTCAAAAGTCAATTTTTCTGATTTTATATAGACAATCTGCTATGGTCCTAGAACAAATAGACGCAAGATATCATTTTCAAGTGGCTACAATTTATACGCATTTGGGAATACATGATTGCACTTTGTTTTTTCTGAGTTAGGAATTAGGATTGAGTACAGATTTGAAAATTATTATTGTCAATCAGATTTCTAAATCAAAAAATCGTATTTCTCGTTTTCAATAAAATGTAATCATGATAATTTAAATCAGACAAAAATAAGGTTCATACTCCTGCATCCAAACCTAACTCAGATGGTTCCTCACAAACAAATCCCAATTAAATTTTTGTTGGATTCAACCAACCATTAGATGTCAATATGGCAACCTAGCTATATATGTTACAGAAGAGATATGCAATATGAGCAATATGGTTTGGAGATTGTTTAAACGACCATGTCTTTAACACCCGACCTCTTTTGTGGTTCCATCCAATGAGGAGATCGCCTCGCTTCAAAGACTGTCTTGTGGATAGACTTTGCTTCGTGATAAAGATTAGTTATTTTAATTATTTAATTTTAGTTTTTATAATTATCCTTAACCTTAAATTTATCCTTTAGATTTTGAATTAGTTTCCTTAGTCTCTTAATTATCCTTTATATTTTGAATTAGTTTTGTGCCAATTTAGGAATTAATCTTTATGTTTTAGTGATTCGAACGATAAACAGATTCGATCAAACAAAGACATCAAGTCAAATTATGGTCGATAATATATTATAAAACTGAAGTTATATGTATTCTACCATCATGTAATTATCAAAACTGCAGCGCTATGTGTTCTGATTCATTACGTTATTAACTCTGACGTCATATCCCCTGCAGCTTAGCGACCTGATTATATGTTTTTATCAAATGTATTATTAGTTTAAATCAATAAAATTATTTTTTTTTTTTAAAAAATTAAGAAATTTTCTTTTAAGTAGTTTTCTTATCGGTTCAAAAAATTTACTTGCATGTATATATATTTCAGACTTTTCAATAATATCATCATGAAAATTTATGCTCCAAATTTCTATTATGGCATTTCAAATACACAAATGGGGGCAACAATGACCTCCTAGCAAACCAATCTTAAACCACCCACTTTTCTATGAACTAAAAGCTCAAATTTACAGAATTTAGGTTTAATATGAATATTATCATTCTTCACTAAGTGAAGAGCTGGTGATAGGTAGCTAACTTTCTGTTGGATAAGTTTTCCGATTATATATATATGTAAAATTCCAGTGTTGGCTGTGTATTTCGTTTAGCTAGATGCATCTTGTCATTGTTCTCTCCCTTCATTATAATTGAGGGCCAAGTCTCCAAATATGGTTGGTCCTGCCCCCTTTCCTTATGGGATTGTCTACCTCATTAGATATCCTCTCAAGCAAGAACTTCCAAATTGCGGACAGAATGTTAGGTACCAGTATTGAATCTAGCATCTCATCACACCCCCACCTTGAGTTTGTCGGAAGATAAGGCCAGGCCCCTGCTAGTACTTCCATGTGTGAGTATGTTATATATGCATATGGAACATCATTTTTTTTTTATCATAAAGGCTACATTCCGTTCTTCCCCAAACTGTTTCCTAAACTTAATCCTGTTGCTGCTAACGAGTATATCGCGTCAAGTAATTATTGAATCCACAACTCCTGACTATGATGCTCAATTATGACAATACCTGGCCTCAATTATATTCTTCAGGCATTTAATAATCGATCTACTTCTTCTTTTACAATCTTGTACCTATCTTAATGCGATGGTATCATTATAAATTCGATTGCATTCATTAGGTGATCTACCCGTTAACCTCTGTATAGCTGAGGCCATTATCGATGCTCTTCATCATAATACCAATTGTTTTATCGATCTCTCTTGTTCATACTTTTGGACATGGCGGGTGGTGGCAAGATCTAATTCACTTACGCCTCAATGGATTAGGTATGAGTATTCCATGTATGTAATTGAAAGCTATCTTCAGATTAATAGAGGTATCTGAGCTAAAAACAGGACTTAATTTATCGTGTTATCCAGATTTTTACTGGCAATCGACTAAGGAATGTCCCACATACACATACACATACAGATACACATACAGGAAGGTAATAACAACTATTTATGTGTTCTATTTGATTTCTATGTCCCTAGTGGCACTCATAGGTGTTGTAGAGAGACCCATTACACTATCGAGTGCATTCAAGATAGAGCTTGGAAATGAATCATAACCTTTTTTTTTTTTTTTAACCATGCTCATAATTGTCCTCTAGCTTTGCTTTTACCCAGGCCGTGTTGGCACTTCGTCCTCCTTTCGCTATTAAAGAAGTCCTTTATCAAATTTGTTCCTACCAATAGATCCTGACCGTTTGGTCTATTAACTATATTATATTATTATGAATCTCTCATATTGGAATTGAGAAGGTTTCTTGTAGGCAACTTTATTCGAAGGTTTACTATTTTTCCTGTCGAGATTGATGAAAGAAAGCCCCACACCCCACACCCCTACCCTCACCCCCACCCCCACCCCCAGGGTTGTAACATTGATGAGATTCTGAGAGTGCCACACGCCGCACGCGTGATCATAGCCGCTCCATCTGTGAAAATATTTCTTGTCTCATTCAGGCGGGGCGCACCCATGTCATAAAAATTTATTTGCCATATTTTAGCGAAGGTATATATCCAACATTATCGCCATGCTGAGGAGTGAGGAGTGAGGAGTGAGGAGTGTGGAGTGTGGAGTGAGGTGCAACTGCAAACTCTTACCTATGGCCTTTCTTCTAATATCATATGGTTCCGAAGAATAATAGAATATATACATACTGTAAAAGCTAGTAGCTAGCTAGAATAGGATTGAGTGAGTGTATGGCCACTTAGTCACCAGTAGTTTTGCCCACTGCAGGGATCATCCAGTCGGTAACTGTCGGTATCAATATGGTGGCATTGCACTCCACAGTTCCAAAAGCCGTCCGTCCCTACAGGGTCCTGCAGAGATGGTCCCCATCCGTACCCTACACATGGAATACCTGTCCCCTTCAGTGGTGGGTCCCTCCAGTCTCTCCTCCCATACCCCATACCTCACCTTCAGCTTGGGCACACTGCGGATCCTCGTTTTCCCCTTCCATCTCCATCTCCCATCTCCAACTCCAAATAAATTTACTTCTAAGAAAAATCAGCTAGGATTAGCTACTTCTAGCTAGGAGTTAAGTGTTCCGAACTTATTATGTGCATCCGTGAACATAAGCTGATGACTTTATTAAAGACCAAGCGTGTTGATGGATTTGAGCGAAATAATGTGAAAGTTTTTCTGAGATGCATGCAACTGGATTATAGATGAAGCTATTCGAAATTCAAGCATGCCAATCTGACTAATTTTATGAGCTTTAAAGGCCGACTTCGACGACGAAGAAGAGCGCCGATCTATCCTACACAAACTAATCTGAGCTGTGAACCATTCTCTTAATGAAGTCAAAGACGCGCTAAACCAATCAACATAAACAAAGTCAGGATATGACAGACCGGTCCCATAAAAGGCGAGATGATACCGCGACGCAGACGCCATGTTGTTGTGTGAACGAGCAGCGCATGACAAATAAGACGAGCGAGACAATAAGCTATAAACAATATGATGTTGCCTTCTATCAATCTTGGCGGTCGAAAGTCTATCTTTCTTGAAGATGCGTGGTAACTGATAAAGTCATGGTGGTTGAAGCTGCAATAATGAGGACTCATGTATGGATTTGCGTTCCTCCAGATCGCATTAGGTGCCGGTTGCTATCTAGTAGTGTGTAACAAGTGCTCGCCTACTAGGGGTGAAAGTCGAGCAAGGTGCTACTTTTGGGGTGCAAGTTGAGTGGGAGCTCCTTCCATTATTGGTGATGCCGCCTCTGGGTGATGGATGTCCTCTTGTTCAAGGGCATCGCCAGACTTTAGCGATACTACTACCGAGCAAAATAGCCTTTGAAGGCGTAAGATCTGGTGGGAGGTGTTTCGCACGAACGCAAGATATTCGTGGGGAAGAATGTCACGGACTTTATGTGTTTGTATCCGTGATCATAGCTGAAGACCTTATTAAAGATCAAGAGTGATTACGGATTTGAGCGGAATGGTGTAATAGCCATCCCATAAAGGCATAAATGACGCGCGGTTTTTCTTCGTAGCTTGCGCACGCCGACCCTGCTAAGTTTAGGAACTTGTCGTTAAGATGACTTAACTACGATCAAGGCTGGTTTACCACCCTACACAAACCTGGTTTAGTCGACCCGCTCCCGATGAGCCCAAGAGGCGAAACTAATCAAAGATGGGAGACATGAATGTGGCACAGTTGAGACGCCCATAAAATATTTCCATGTGGAGCACTATCGTACGGGTCATACGCTACGTGAACAAGTAGGACTCGTAAACATTAGTGTCAAAACATTACGAATCTAAACAAATGAATTCACGAATATACTTCTTTTTAAAATAATCATAAAACTAGTTTTTTTTTTTTTAACTCAACTAAACATTCATGTGTTTTAAAACTTGCATTCATCAATTGCAAATTTAGATTAATTTTTAAAATTGTTGACTGTGAATGTAATTTTAAAGTTAATTTTTAAAACTTTAATTAGTAAATACGATTTTAAATATAATTTCTAAAACACCTAAATGTTTAGTTGGATTCAAAAATATTAATTCAATTATTATTTTGGAGAGAAGTCTATTTATGTTTTTTTAGATTTGAATTATTTTTACATGAAACTCTTTAATTGATAAGATTATATCGTGTGTGGAAATTTATAATTTACAACATATTCCATATATTTAACTAATTAATTTAATTATATAATATGATCTTATCCCAGATTTCAAAAGTTTAATTGAAAATAGTTGGGATTATTGTTTAGGGAATTGTGTTTAAATGTAATTAAGGAATCATAAGAAAAATAGAAATTTGATTTCTCATATTTGAGAAACATGTACGAACATAACAAGAAGGCAACATACAGTGGAAGCAATAAACTACTTTTAAGTATAATATAGAGCCCACATTCTCATCTTCTTTCTCTTGGATGACCATCACTTTCTCTCTTCTTTTTCTTTATCCTCTCTTCTTTTCTCAGCTCTTCTATCTCATCTCAGTTTTAAGAAGCATAATACCACATAACACTCTTTAAAATTATTATAAATAAATATATTTATAATAAATTTTATTATAAATATATTTATTTATAATAATTTCAAGGTTGTTATATTACTAATGTAACTCTTAAAATTTATTATAACATTAAGTATGACACAAGACAATAATGAATATGAATACAAAGAAAAACATTAAATTTACGCGAAAACCCCATTTAAAAAACACATGTTATATGAGAAGTTTCACTATAAATACTTAAAATTACAAAAGTCTAAATTTTTAACATGGTAAATTAAGCAAAGACAACAAATTTTTTTCAATCTTTTCACAAAAAGTCGTGACAATCCGGCATTCTGCCTGACATTAACACAAAACCAAATTCGGGTCACAAATCAACAAATATATTTATAATAAAATTTATTATAAATATCTAAATTTATTTAAAAATTAAGATTTTTTTTTTATTTTTCATTGTTTGTCAAAAGAAATTTAGATATTTCATTTAGTAGATTTAAAAATTAAAATAAAATTAAAATAACAAATAAAATATTTATATTAAAAAATAATGATACTTTTATTTTTTTTAAATTATATTTATCACAACAAAGGTTTTATTTCTATACATTATTAAAAAATTTACTTTAATTTTTTAAATTTACTAAATGAAAAATCTAAATTTATTTCTTATTTTTTAAATAAATTAAGATATTTATAATAATTTTAAAAGTGTTATGTTAATGTTTTAAGGGTGTTACATTAGTGTTGTAAATCCAATTATAACGACTTGACCCAACCATATAGATATTGTCCGCTTTGTGGCCCATAGGGCCCTTATAGCTTTAAAAAGCGTATATTGGATTGAGAGGAGCCAATACTTATATAATGTTAAGAAATTTACCAGTATCGGAGTGTGGGATGTGAAATATTCTAGGGCATGCGTACACAATTTCCTTATTGTATCTGTTGGGACTGAGGCCAAGCGGTGAAACCTTTATACGTTGCCAAAGCAGACAGGCTCCCACATCGAGATAGGGGGATCGGCTCTGTCTGTGTGTATGACACAGCTTCAACCATGTAGATATTGTCCGTTTTGGGCCCGAGGGGTCCTCAAGGCTTTAAAACATGTCTTTTGTAACAACCTGGCCCAACTATGTAAATGTTGAGCTTTAGACCCAAGGGGCCTAGAATGAGATAAGTCTAAGTCCACATGCATGACACATGAACAACCCGAACGACTTGGAAGCTCAAGCCCAATCTCGTAGGATTGGGCCCAATATATATTAGGCACACATTGGGCATATGGCATAAGGAGGTAGTCCATCCCTCATCAGGCACATTAAGAACCGATCTAGCTTGCTTAAGCTGAATAGACTAGGTCACCTTGGAAGCCGCAAAATCAATTGTATATGGACTTGGGGGGACACGTGAGCGATTGTGGATTTCATTTACTTGATCCCCCTCACGCATTACTCTACCACGATGAGTATCACGTTGAGGATTGCAAACCAATTGTAATAGGCCATGTGACACCCATAAGTAGTATAAATTAATAGGCTTGTAATGAGAAATAAATGAGATATTGGACAGAGCAATTAGAGAGAAATATAAATTATTTGGGAAGTTTTTTGCTTTTCCATTGGCATCGTCTGTGGGAAACTTGTTCCCACTCATCTCTCGATTGCATCAAGGCATTTGTTTTGCTTCTCTAGAAGTAGCCTAAAGAACAACGAGGAGTCATCGACCTTGACTTGCCTTTTTCTTAACAACTTGATGCCGCCTTAAGGGCGACGTCACTTCCTACATTTATTCTGACCTTGCCTTGACCAGTCTCGCCAAACACGAGATCTCCGACGAGTAGGCCTCCACCAACGAACCTCCTACTCAACCATTTCATCAAAACAAAACTACCATCAACAAGAATCGAACAAACAGGACCCCCTCACATCCCAAGAGCCAGGACCTTACTCTACGAGAGTTGGATGACATATCGGCCTCCCCATTTGTCCTTGCCATCCTACATCATGATGCTCCGCTACACTTCATATTGCTGAAATTTCAGATGTATGTGGAGTTGGAGAACTGCTGATCACGATGCATACGCCGTCGACATTGTAAGCAGCGGTGACACCCTCACGTAGGTGTTGAATCCAGGCTTCGTTAGGCTAGCCTATCTTGTTTCATCGCGCTTCCATAACATGAGCATCTTTTTCGTGTTTTATTCGAGAAATTTTTCACTCAATACATGTGTTCGGTCAAGGAAGCGAGTGTCAACTGGTTTTGATCACGTCTGAAATGGAGGCGATGCGAATTCGATCGGATATTTTTTTATGAAGTATTTCGAGACAACAATCACTGGCAGGCTTGATAAGCACGAGATATCGTCTTGTAAACAGTGAAGCAAGCCATCCACCCTAACACTTAGTTCTTTAACTCACTTTCACTATATTCGTTGGTAACTATGGATGAACTGTTTCAAAAGGGAAACCAATATGCCATGCTTGAAGATGACACGATCGCCGCAAGCAAGCGGCCTGTAGCCTCCATGTTTAACTTAAAGCATGATAGCAGTAGCATAAGGGGAGAAAGGTCGCAATGGCCAGGATAAATGAGGCAAGCATGAGTCGCAAGAGCCGAGACATGCCAGCTCCCGAGGAAAGGCTAGGAGGATAAGAGAATGTGATAGCGAGAACCTAAGGTAGGACAAAAGCACAAAACATGCTCGATTTATGTTAACTCGTTCTCAACTCCTCCCGATCATTAAGTCCTTAGAGGGTTTCAAATGGCCAAATCTACGAAGGGGTGACTTGGATCGAAGAGACAAGTCCAAATACCGTGAATACCATAAAGAGCACGGATATTTGACCGACAATGTTATCGGCTGTAAAGATTATTAAATTTCATGACCCAAAGGGGATATCTTCGAAAAATACCTTGAGGAGCCGAGTCCTGCTAACACCAGATCGATTGCCAGGTCCCCTTAATCAACCACATTGGTAAGCTCTTGACCCATAGTTGACACAATCCTCACCGGCCCGATGGCTCCCAATGTCCAAGGCTGACCTTCTTTTGGCACTTTGGTGGTTGGAGTTCATTATAGTTTCGACCCCAACAACGTTCGACCCATCGATGAGACTATCACCTTCTTTGAGTCCCCTTTGAGACAATTATCTACGCCTCATGATGATACTAACCTTAGAGGTTGGATGTCGCTTGATGAGGCGTATCTCGATCGATCATGGAAGTGTCGTTGATCTCCTCTTCCTCCCCGCTTTGCTCTAATTGGGTTACAAACTCAACAACCTTCGAAATCTAGGGAAATTTTTGGTCGGCTTCAACGGAACGTAGACCGCCTCGCTAGAGAAGATAGTGTTTCCAGTAAAGGTAGGTTCGATCACCGCCCTTGTCAAGTTTACAATAATTGATGAACCTTCGTCTTTCAATGCCATCTCGAGGCGTACCTAGATTCATGCCATGAAGACCTTGCCTTGTTTCTACCACAAAATGTTAAGCTTTATGACTCCACTGGGCAAGATTGATATCATAGGGGACCAGAAAGCCGCTAGAGCATGTTATGTGGTTGAATAACAGAAAAAAAATCATCCATCCAAATAGCAATGACAAATCAATGTCTGCTTGACTGAACACGACGACTCTAGAGTGGCGGAGCCTCTAAACTTCACCCCCTGTATGGGTTAAGCAGACCTAAGCAAGTTTGTCTCGGAACCTCCCTTTCTCAAAAAGAGGTTGACGCCTTCTTATCACTCTTACAGGAGTATTCTGATATATTTGCTTGGTCGCATAATGATATGCCTGGCATCTCCCCTACTATGGCACAACACCAACTCAAACTACAGAAAGGACGCAAATCAATACGACAAAAGTTAAGGCATTTTCATCTCTTGTGCTAGGAAGTAATTAAGAAAGAAGTTGACAAGCTCCTTGTGGCAGGTTTTATTCTAGAGATTCAACACCCTAAATGGCTAGCTAACGTCGTGGTTGTCCCCAAGAAAACCGAAAAATGGCGCGTTTGTGTTAATTACCTTGATTCAATAACGCCGGCCCCAAAAGATATCCCCAATTTCTGACTAACCCAGATAGTGGACACCACCTCCTGTCACGCCCCGATTTCCGAGACGCGAGACCAAATACTGGGACTTCGATGGATTTTTTTTTTTAAAAAAAAACTGACCGCACCGTGGGTATGGCTCATCTTATAATAGAATCCGTCACCAGAGTGTGTCCATCAAAATCTATACACATATAATCGAATCACATTTATACAAAACCTAACCTTTACATTTACAAATCGTATATCGCGAATCCTGGCATAAGTGAACCCTTATAAGTGTGTTGGCCCAAATAAGGCGGATGTTTGGCGATGTCTTCTCGCATCACACGGACAAAACCCGCAAGGCTTTTACGCTTAGTGGAAGCATACTATAACTTATACGATACACATGGAGTTATTCGAATCATGATAAAATTTATAACAAAACAATATCAAAATCATCATAAATCATAAACCACAATATATAACAGTCGATCATACTGGGAGAAACTTGGGACATATGCAATGGCAAGGCATCCAATTCATCTTTTGCAACTCATGATTTTCTTCGTGATTTCGTCGGGTCTTGCTCAGGTTATCAAAAATAATTCCGCCAACTCAGGCTCTGTGACTTAAATGTAATGCTTGCAGTCCACATAGATTTTATATTTATGCTATCTGATTCTTTTATAAATGTATTGAACTATACTGAGAACAATCTTATACTTACTCAGAATTGACTTATGTGCAAGACTTATCCTTTATTGACTTTAGTACTATGACAAACTTATTCTTATCCAGGTCTTATACTTGAGAAATGTCGATCTTATTCTTATTCGATTTCTTGAGATCAGATCGGGCTTATATCTCCACTTTAGGAGTTTGAGAGCATTTATATTTATCTCACGGATACACTTGTCTCTGGTTCCCGTAGGTATCACAAAGAGACATCGAACTTATACTGATTTGCTTAATTCACCTTTTTTACGGCAATTGTAAGTACTTACTTGATCAAATGTCTCCGGCTCTCGATAACAATCCTTGTGTTGGTATCATATCCCAAGTCCTAGCTTCTTCCTAACGATACCTATACCATATTTGAAGAAATTAGTACTACTGAGTTTATCCTTATCCCAGCGCTATACTAGATGCCCGTAGGTACCACAGAATCAATCAGATATAGGAGTACCCGAGGGTACTTTAACTTATATATTAGTACCGTGATTCGATACTTCACTACGTAACTCATCCTTGTCTTATCGATCTTCTACTTGTATTACGTAGCTTATTCGTGCTTTGATCTTATCCCGATTACGGAGCATATACATGTATTTCAGAGCCTGTACATGATTTAATCCTATACATGTAGGTTTCGCATTTTATACATGTATTACAGAGTATATACTTGTCTTACAAAACTTATGCAATTGTTTTACGTAACCGATTCTCGTATTTCTCGAGTTACATACTTGTCTTACTTAACTATACCTTGTTTTTTACGAACCTATTCTTGTATTTCGGGAGCACATACTTGTCTTACGAATCCTATACTTGTATACGTGACTTGCCTGGTCTAGCGCATCTTATGCATCGATTAACTTACACCAGAGCTTTGATTTGGCAATCATAGGTACATAACATTTTACTGGTACAAAGTACTGTAAAGCCATATGGGAACGCATTCAAATACAAGAGCACCTGCAGGCATCATGCGAACTTCATATTAGATACAGACTTATCAAAAAGCGGTGGAGTGCCCATAGGGTACCATGCCAGATTCTGGTCCAGATACAGAAAACTCAGAGGTACCACAAGCTTCTTATAATTTATCAGTGATCGATACGAAAATCTTTGTACTACTAGACTTATACTCTGTTTCACCGATACGAGCACCCGTGAGGTGTACCATCGACTTATATTTCATTCGACCTCCAAAGAGGAGTTATAGAGTTTCTTCAAATTGACAGGAGTACCCGTAGGTACGGCTGTAATCCTAATCCGTAGATACGTGGAGTACTGTAGTACTGGCGCAAACTAATCGGGATATATACCGGAGAACACAAATCTCCTAATCGGGGATACGTGAGGCACCCGTGAGCCTACATAGTGAAATAATAAGAGAGGTACTGTAGTGCCGAACATATACGTAGGAAATTCGAAAAGGCCCAGATCTTTATTCTTATTCGTAGTCTTATCATATAATTGTTAGACGAATCAATACTGGACGAAAGTAGAACACAAAGACAATAAGTACCCGCTGTGCCATTACAGATCGAGAGTGCCGTCGACTAATCGTGAGTACCGGCACTAGTGTGCCAAGCGACGCCAGAGTCGTAGCACTAACTAGAGTGCACCATACTAATGCCGGGCACGAGTGCCGCCGCACTAATCAGAGAGTACCAAGTACTAATGTGCGAAGCACGATCGAGTGCCGGTCATTCAATAAATCGGGTCTTTGGCTCATGACAGACGATTCCATAGTCATCGGTAGCGATGAGCATGTAATCACACCTTAATCATGTATTCTTGTTTCATGAATCTATACGCGACCGAAATTGAATTCAATCCAACTGATCGCCCAGCAAACTCAAGGTTATGGCATTTCATGCCAACTAGTCTGCCACCGATTTTACCGAGGGATAGTTTGCGATATTAATTTTTCCAGTGCCTCGCCTCGACATTTGACACTTTGTTCCAATCTTTAACTAAGGTGCTATGGTTTCATTCCAACTGAATCACCCCATTCCGAGCACTGAATCTGTTACGTCTAAACTACCCGGATTCTCTATGATTAATCGATGCAGGAAATGGGCTTGCATTATACCTACTTGGAGTGGTTTTCGACCCCTTAGAGTTAGAATTTGACAATACTTCTTAAGTTTGGTTCTCCTTGAAGTCTATTTGGCGGCCACTTGAATCACTCAAATCGAGAGCGGGTAGAAACAGAAAGTTATGCCAAAATACAAAACTCGTCAAATCGAAAACTGTAACGTTCACCGGTGACTTAACTACCGGGTAGATTTGGCCAAAATGAACAGACCGAGTTCTACCGGTAGAACTTAACTTCACCGGTAGAGCACACCTGAGAATGCCCCAGAATAAGGTGTTTTCACATTTTTCTTCGCCTCTTAATCCATGGATCATCCCACACTTCCTACACACACCCTTCTTCAAAACCATTCCAATTCACCTCGAATCTCTTTTCTATTCATAATTCATCTTTCATTTCTTATCTTCTTTCAAACCTTTCCATGAATTTCTCCCAAAATCATTTCAATATGGTCTTAACTCCATACACGCTAAACTTCAAAGGATTTGCTAGGTTTACTCTAAACCTCAACTCAATTAAGTGTTGCTTAATATTTAACCATGCAATCCAACCCTCAAAGAGAGGATTCCCTACTTTTCTTGTGTGTGTGGATTTAGAGTATTTTCCAACCCTACTCACAATAAATCTTTGATTAGGCAGGTCCTAACAAACCCCATAGATTTGGAACTCATAAACCCTCTAGAATCCCATACAAAATCCATGTGATTCGTAATAGAGTTCATATCCAAAAGTCAGATCCATACCTTGATCTGGGTTTGTTTCGACTCCTTCCTTTCTCTTCCTCCTCCTCTCTTCCTCTTTCTTCTTCTCTTTCTCTTCTCTTTCTCCTCCCTCCTTCACACGCTTTTGTTTTTCCATGAGACCAATCTTTGGTCTTCAAATCCATAAGGCCTTGCTTGGCCCCTCCAAAATAACCCATTTTAGGTCAAGTTTGCTTATTTGCTTTGCCCATAACTCATTCTATTTGCAAAGCCATTTATGTCATACATACTTTTGGCCTCTAATTTGTCAACTATGACTTTATACCCTCTTTAATTCACTTCTCAAAATTGTCCTTGCTTTAGAACTTTCCTGGGTTCTCCTTTTCCCCTGCTTCACATTTAACTCTACTCTAAATGAAGCCAATTATTATAAAATACTCAACATGTCGAAACGCATCTGTGGTCTATTTTGGGGTAAGCACCACCAAATCTCTTGTCTTTTCTAGAAGCTTCCGGTTATAATAGATTCTATGTTCTCGCCTCACCAACAAACACATACTTCATAACACGCACAGGACGACCGTTATATAATGCCCTTTCGCCTTAAGAGAAATTGCCGAGCAATCACTAAAGATATGATGTCTCACATGTCGCTTTATTGGGAAAGTCAATGGAAGCAGGGTGCAGATGATAGGAAGTCACAATACCTTGAGAATACCATCTAGTTCACCTATGAGAGGCTTTTCAACTCATGAGATTGCATCACCTACGGCTAAAACTCGACAAATGTGCCTTCGGGGTCGAATCCGAGAAGTTCATTGGCTTTTTCGGTGAGCAAAAGGGGCATAGAAATGGCGCCTAAGAAATTCATAGGCATTCTCCAGATGCAACCCCCTAAAACCAAGAAGCAAATACAAGCTCTAACAAGAAAATTAGCATCATTGAACAGGTTCATCTCTAGATACTTAGATCGTCTCCGACCTTTCTTCAAGGCTCTAAAAGACGCTTCATCGTGGGAATGGGGTCCAGAGTGCAATAGGGCTCTCCAAGATATCAAATATTACCTCGCCTCCCTTCTGATTTTGTCCCAACCCATTGAGAAGAGCTTCACCCCCTACTTGATGCACTCGACAAAGAACGATAAGCTTTTCAAATTTTTAAGGGTAGTGGTGACGGTAGACAAAGATTCATACTTTATAGAGCAAAATGCTAACAGATGTCGACCCGAGCACAGGCTAACTCGAGTGAATCGTTAGCCTCAAAATGGAAATCAAGAAGTTATTTCCTACTTTAAGTTCACAATAATTGTCTTAACTGCCACTCCGACAGCTACACCCACAAGCCTTCTCGATGCATTAGGAAGACTCTTGAAGTACACGAGCTGAGCGACTTGACATCGCGTGATTCGTCAAGTTTGCTATTAAGGTCAGGGTGTCATCGACCATTGCCAAAACGCCGACATATTTAAGGATGGCATCAACGAGCCGTTGTGGATCTTAGAAACCAATGGTTCCTCCAAAGCAGCTTTTCTGATGGAGAGCAGGGCAAAGTCAGTAGCCTAAAGGGCTTGCCCCATTGCTCTGCAACAGCTTATTTGTTGTCTCGAACAATAATTCCAAAAAAGAAAGTCGTGCTACTCGGTCTTTATGTGTCCAAGGAGCTCTTTATCAATAAACTCTGGGTCTCAGATTCACAGCCATAAGATCCAAATTGTGTGGTGATTATGAGGCTAAGAACGAATGAATGGTTCAATATCTAGCTTTCACACGTTCTTTGGTCGCTCAGTTCACAAATTTCATAGTGGCCCAAGTCCCGAGATCAAAAAACTGAATGGTCGACGCCCTCGCAAATCTATCTTCCAAAGCCTTATACCCTACCACGTGGAACTGAATTTTGTGGCACATCCTTCAATTTCTAATGAGGCGGTCGGTTTCACTGGCGAGCAACAAAGACTATGTTATTAAGTTCCTCAAGAAAGAACACTAAAACTCAAGAAGGACATTCTAAGCGCACGTCGCAGGCACATACAAATAAGATTCACATCCCAGATCAGAAAACCGCAAAGGTAATATTAGCGCTAGGATCGAGTACTCATGTTACCAAAGTCGTCACCATTTGAGCCATTTGAGGGTAGGTGGAAAAGGTTTAAAAAGAAAAAGAAAAGAAAACAAAGTAGGGTATAATCAACCACTCACAAGGAATGGAGTATTATCGTGGGATAAAACTCATGAAAGATTCCGTGGTCGACTATCTCCATCGATATCATGGTTTATTTCATTGCCGATCGAAAGTGAACGCACAATTCTGTGCATGTCCAAGGAATTATGAGGCCACACTTTCTCGTGCGCTCCTTAATTTCTCATACCACCTGCCTTCCTTTCTGCTGATCTAGGTCATTAAATGCCATACTTTCTGCAAGGCGCCCTATCGTCACCCTCGTCCAGGTATGCAATAGACTTCAATTCGGACTATGTTCCTCGATCAATCACCTCTTGGTCCATACAATCGTCACATAATGTTGAAAGGGTGCTACTTAATGAAACCATCTAGCACAGGGCATTCCTAATTTCCTAGACTTCTTTTGATTAGGTTAATTAGTATTTCAATCATTAACTAATGATACCTAAGAGATCCGGACCGATTTAATGCGTAATCCAAGCATCACCAAGGATGCCCTATTGTGGGGATCGAAGACCCAAGTCTCGGTATTGATTAATTAATTAAAACCATAATAACCCTAAGAACTACACCAACTAACATCCACACAAACATGACTTCGCGCTATAAACCAAACATCCGGTTCCACCTAACGCCGAAAATATCCTAACAGTTTAACATGTTCAGTGGTGTAAAATAGCCAATTATATTTTTTTTCACAGTTTAAATGGTTAAAAACTAAAAAATGATAAACCCGAAATTTTACAGGAGCCGATAAATTTGGTAAAATAAACAGAGGACCTAAGTAGTTAAATGAGTAATGTAAGTGCCAAAGTATAAATGAAAATAAAATGAAGGGAAATGAAATTGAAATGAAGCTTTAAAGTGAGAAATTAAATTATGAAGGAAACAAGGCTGCAAAGATTTTTTGATTATCAACATCTTGAGAGGCATTTTATATTTAGCAAAAAAGAAGGGGAGAAAGTGATAGGGCTTTTCACAGAGAGATGGAGAATATTAGTGGTCTTTGCCCATGAAATCAAGGATTAAGGTGATCAAGAGGAAGATGAAGACAGTTCTCATTCCATGAATCAAAGGATTAAGGTATCTAAGATAGTGGCATGAAGATTACAAAGTGAAAAATCAAAGATTTAAAGGTAAGGAATCAAACCCCTAACTTTCCTTAATGTTATAGTTGTTTAGAAGAACCTGGTTATATGGAAAATGATGTTGATTGTTTATATTTAGTTTAAGATATTTAGCTTTCTGTTATATGGTCGTTTAACAAAGTCGAGGAATCTTTATAAAGGAAATGTTAGGTTTGTGAGATGTTTGGTCAAAATTTTCCAAAAACCCATTTTTTTGTTTTGGCCATAACTAGTCATCATCATCCAATTAGTGACCTAAATGCAAAACTATATTTCAAGAGAACAAATATTCTTTAAATAAGTTTGTTCAAATTGGGACCATTGGTGATCTATAAATGTTTTTGTCAAAGTGAGGTTATGTTTCAAGACTACACTGCGCTTCCGATCATTGCTTTTGTGTTTCGAACATTTTTGCATTAGGCCATAAGTTGAGTTTCACTCATCCAAATTGATATCCACATTGGTGGTAACTAGACTTTAGTGAGAACAATTTCCGAAATAAGTGTATTCAATTTCACACAAATCTTAAATTCTGCCTATGGTTTCCTTTTGGGCAATTGTTGTGTTAAAATAGAATAGTCTTGATGCTTTAGACACATTTGAGTTGATAGTCTCTCGAACTGGATGATTCCATAATTTCTAATAAAATAGATTTATGCTGGAACAATGGGCTTGAAGAAAGTTAGTAAAATATGACTTATTTGTTCAAGAAAAATTTTACAAGAGGTTAAAACAATCTAACTAGAAACCTAAATACAACTAAGGATTGTATACCATTCATGAAATGGTAATGGTGAGAGTGTTAGAATTGATCGAGATCGGTGATTTGAATAAAAGCATAACAAGCTTTTGTTTGTTATTCTACCTCTTTGTTTCATTTCAGAGTTTGTGCCTCATTCAAATTTCTTTCTTATTTCCGCATAAGTTTGATTATCATTGTTCTGTTATTGAAATGATTTTCAATAAACCTATATTGAAAGTGTTAATGATTTGAGGCAATTAATTGTAAATGTTATTCATATATGAAAAATTGTAATATATTGAAAAATGAATTATTTGTATATAGATATATAAACTATTGTATTTTTGCTATGAATGGATTTGAACACCCAATATACGTTAACCGTTAAATTTGGTTAAGGATAGATTGATATGTCATGGCGGTCAAATTAGCGCAGATCGCGAACTAACGCAATGATGCCACGCCCGGTCCAGAAACGCCGATGCACATTCCAGAGGTTCACGCACTGATTTAATAACCGGGCCGCAACAAAGAAGACCGCATTTCATGTTGTAAAAACAAATGTTTTATATCGCCCAGAGCTCCGGCCAACGCAGCCGGTGACTCAAGAGAATCACATTGAAAACATCGTTAAATTCGCTTAAGGGGGCAAAATGATAAGACATTGTAAATCCATTATTTGTGTTTGAATGATTTATCAGATATGAAAGTGCACATTGAATGATCATCAGAACCGTAAATGAATGTATATATGAAATGAACATATGTATTGTATTTTGTATTGATCATTCAAAAGATTCAAAAGTATGGTTAAAATTGCATGATTTGACTTAAACTCAAATAATAGAAGAGAGTATTACATAGAACCACGGCATGAATGTTGGCGTGGTCGCTATCATCTACGCTACCGAAAAGTGAATAGGTATGAAGATGGGACCGCAAAGAATCGTGAAACATCGGGCCAAAGTCAAATCTGAGACAATTAAAGCTCCTCTACATGCATACACATGAAATTATTCGACTCATTTTGTGTACAAACACTATTATAAAAATCGAACTCGACAAGTGTTTGTAAGATTGATATATTAAGTTATCATAATGCCACATTATATGAATGATCAAATGGTCATGAATACACATATCGAATGAAAAGAGTTTTGTGGATCAAATGATGGGCCTCCCTTATGTTAAAGTGCAGCTTATGCATACATATTTTCATTAAGTATTTGAAATGTGTTTAGAAAAGCAATTGTATTTGGATTATTCAAATGTTTAAAAAAAAAAAAAAAATTAAGAGTTAGTCTACGCCCCGTCATGCCCGGCCCGGTCGGGAAGGCCGGGTAATACCGATGGTGTCATTACATTTTTAGTGGTATCGAGCTCTAGTTTAGACGAGATTCATAAAAATGATTTTTGAATGTTATACTAGTGTATCGTGATTTGCATATAAAGGATGACTTACCACGGATATTGCTTTCCACCAGTAATAGGTGAACATGGATGGTTCAAGACCCCATAGGGTCAGAGGTGACTCGGGAAGTCGCTTCAAATAGCCCCAACAGTGAAGGTGGGGCAAGCGTCCATGCTCCATTGAGTTCAGAGCAAGGTCAAGCAACAGAATTGGGAGTTATGGATATCCTCTAAGATAACTCGCACGCAAAGAGCGGCACAACCAGCTACGCTTGTTCTCAACGGCCAGCTTGAGAGAATGGAAAATATCGACCACGATACTCGAAGAAAGATGATGAGAGCCTTCCATGGAGGAAAATTGGCTCGAAGAATTGAAAGATGTCAGCCGAAAATGCATCGCATTCATAGAGAATTCTGTGAGTGTGCTAATTCTCACTTCTACAGATGGCGTTATCGGGCAGGGTTTCCGTGACTAGGACCCACTAACGGAGAGTTACATGGGAGTTCTTCCGAGAACACCAAGAAAACAATGTGGTCATATTTTATCTAGCAATATGAGACAAGAGCCTTACACTTTGAAACAAAGACAGATGAGCTGACCGAGCATCATAGATAATTTCCACCTGATTAAGCAAGTATGTTCCCGAGATGCTAGCATTGAGGAAGAGAAATGCCAAGAAGCTTAAAGATGGTCTCATTACTGAGACGCCTTCCATGTCATGTGATTTTGCCATGAGATGACTTTCTAAAATTGTGACATGTGCTTTCCAAACAAGAAAAGAGTAAAGAAAGAAGAGTATGAAAGAAGAAAGAAGACAGTGGTAAGAAAAACCCTAGATTTCAAGTTCTCATATCACACCCAGAGTAAGAAACTTGCAGGACTACAGACAATCACCCTCTACAAACTGGATCGCCAAAGTTACCGATAGTAAGACTATTCTACCCGCACCATCACTAAAAAGACTAGAGGTTCTTTCCAAGAGGATTAGCTCCTCCTTATTCCAAGTACATCAGGAGGAAACATAAAGGAGTTGAGATTGACAAGGTTGTTTGCAGATCCACTGAAGTACAAAGTAAAGGAGCCATCCTAGACTCCTCGTTTTCGCGTCGACAAAGAGACTTATCAGGTGAAGGTCACAGTATATTATAACAAGGACAAATAAGTAAGGCCATCACATCAGCAGAACAAGATTAAACAGATTATAAGATTCGATCACCACTGGGTATATATGAAGGGCATTGAAGAGAGAAAGATGCATCGGATGTGATAGTTGGTAATATTTTATATCTTTTTGAGACTATTGTACATGCATTGATAGATCCAAAGCGAACCTAATTTTATATTTTAGCCATTTGAGTTTCCTTCGTAGTTTACCGAAAAGTAAAATCGAGCAGATACTGGGGACAATCCACTTGGGCATAGTGTCATTGTGAATAGAGCTTACGTAGATTGCCCCATCGTCACGAGAGTATGAGTTTTCGCAGATTACTCCAGTGTTCATTTAGTAGTTTGATGATATCGGGATGGATCGGGTTGTCCCGACACCAAGTGGCAGAAGCTGATTGTAGAATGAAGAGAGGACCCATGACACCGAGTGGCGAGGAAGTGGCTTTATCGACAGAGGCCTAACCACCCCCTCTAATGTGATATCCACTATTGCTAGAACGATGGTTCAAATGGGTGTGAAGTCAATGTGTATATGTGATAGATACCAGAAAAAGCGCGGCTTTTCCAGTTTATCAGATTCTATAGTTTGTGATTATCTGGATGGTGCTGAGGAATTGTCGAGATTGCCTCCATAGAGAGATCACTTGGTACTGACGTTGTTCTAGGTGCCACTCCAACATCCATTACTACATCAGATAGAACGTCTGAATGGAGTTACAAAGAATTGGAAGGTTAGCTGCAAGAGTTGTAAGAGAAAGGATTTATTCGTCCGATGCCCATGGGGAGCTCCCCTGCTCTTGTTAAGAAGAAAGATGGGTAATCCAGACTACACATTACAACCTGCCTATACTTAGCGGGCCATCACATCCACAATCAACCCTAGAGGAAAGTTTAACTCACTATCAAGAACCCATAAACTATCAAAATCATCTACAGCATCCATAATAATTAAAGAGATGAGAAGAGAGTGAGAGTTAGAGATACAAAACGAATTTGAGATGAGAAATGCTCAAGGTTGAATAAGGTCCTCTAGTTGATGGATTCTTCAATATTACACCAAATCCAAAGTAGAAATAAACAAAAACTCAAAACCTAAAATGATTCAAGAAGAAGAGAGGAGAAAACCCTTAAGAGGGTGTTCTCCTACCCAAAAATCGAACCCTAAACATATCTACAAACTATCTATTTATAAGCCATGGAAAATGGGCCAATGATGAGCTAAAAAATGGCTAATTTTTGCAAGGCTCGATACCCTTCGCCTCGGCGAACTCAGAAGTTGTCTTCATGCCTAGTCATGTCAGTGAAGAGTCCCCGCTACGGCAACACCTTCACACTTTGCACGAACACCTTTTCCATGGTGAACATCTCCTGACTTCAAATGATTATAACTCTCTCATCCGACCTCCAAATGCAATGATTTTAATCTCTACAAAAAGCTAAGAGAGAGTAGAATCTATAAATATCAATCTTGGAGTCATTGAAGGCCATTAGATAGACTAAAAATGCACAAACTTTGAGGGGTGCTGCATGTGGTGTTTTGGAAAACCATTCCTTGACTTTACGGTGTCAGATCTTTTCTATCTCGAACTAATCGCGTTCTAGACTCATTGGAAAGCTCAAGAGATGTAGAACCCATCCATATCACGTAGCTCAGTCGGAGGTCATGGTATATCCAGAAATTCATCTTTTTTACCTTATTATGCTCTCTTTGCTTCAAATAATGCAGTTTAAGATGATAAAATTAAGCATTAGAGCCCTTAAAAACACCATAATACCATATGATTGATAAGTGATTAGTGGTATAAAAGAATGTATGAAAAGCACGTATCAAATACCCCTAAACTTGACATTTTGTTTGTCCTCAAGCAAAGAAACAACTCATTTTCCTTATTCAAAACTCACAAAAATGTTGAGCATGAAATTGGGATAATATATGATAAACTGCATCAAGGATATAACCTTCATACAATACAAAGAAAACTTTGAGATAGCCTTTTTTCAAAATAATAATAGATCGACAAAGAACAACCCCAAACCAAAGTTCTCAAGTGTGTGTGTGTAGTCTTCCCTCTGGTCAATTGTAGTTCGGATGTAATTAAATAAGCATGAGTGCGTGGTCGGGACTCACCACATGGTGCGTAGTAAGACCCATGTGCTTGTCAAGTATATCACCACTCAATAGGTTATACACAACTCTTAGGATCAATTAGGTCTTTATATAGCTTGTAGTGTATGGCTTAGGTAAGAGTCGTTAAATAGATTATTTAGGCTTTATTTTACCCAAAACATACACATTTTCCTTTTTTTCTCCACTAATTGGTCATCCTTTTGCATATTGCCTTCTTTTTCATTAAACCTCTTAAGCTCCCCCCCAAACTTAGCTTATTGCATCTTTTCCATCACATAGCTCCTAAACTCTGCATGATTTTTTATTCACTTCACAAGAACAATTTCTTATTTTCCTCGATTGCCAAGGCATGGAGTAGTGCAATGTTCAACCATTCTAAGCTTTCACTCACCCCCATGTGAAGCAGCTTCTTTTCTAGGTTAGTAACCCTGCATCAGTCGGCCTTCAGGTACTAGGTAGAACACCCCAAGAACTTGCTTCTTGCTCAAGATAGAAGCAATGCCAAACTTCATTCCTCCTTGCTTTATTCTTCTTTTTTTTTTTCTTTTTCCGACATTTTTCTTATTTTTTCTTCCTTTTTCCACCCCCAAAACCTCTTTCAATTAAGGCATACACCTCTTCAACTTCCAAATTAATAATTACATGTATCCATACATATATTGGCATTGAAATCAACATATTTGGGTAAACAAAGGCTTTGACTGAAAGGTATTCAACAAAGGGACAGGTCGTATTCTGGCTTTTCTTTGAGATAAAGGCTAGTATGACTCAATTAAGTTACTATGTGGACATAAGGTATGTGCAGTTAGAAAGGTACCAATCAATCCAAGGATTGCCTATATCATTTCCTAATTGTCATGTTACCTTGGATTTCACCTTGAGCGATAATTGAACAAGTTCTAGAGTCTTTAGATATCAAACTATGAAATTATCACCTAATTCTTCTCTAAACCAAGCAAAATTAACCAAAAATGGTACATGACTAGTGCTCAAATTGATAAGAGCTTTAGCCTAAATAATCAACTACAAGGTCAAACCATTATGCTTTAAGTTCAAATATATCTCATTTTCTTCATGTGAAAGAAAGTTCAATCATTATTCATCATAGGCATCATAATTATCTCAAAACAAGCTCAACCAAAACAAAAACAACCTAAAAATGAAAAAATTAACCTAAATATTGAAAACACCAAAAGGCAACTAAAACACACAAGCAACCAAAAAAAACACTAAAGATAGAATCATTGAAGTCGTTTGGAAAATTTGAAAACAGCGATTACCCCTTCAATACCCAAACTTAAATTTGTATTGTCTCAATGTATTAAATATATATTAGAAATCGTAAGACTCCCTTGATAATCAAGTGTGATCATCGGGTCGGTGGCGAGTCTCGAAACTTCCTTTAATGAGACCAACTTCAATGTCCCGGGAAAAGCAAAAACCAAATAAACACTTAAAAATAAAATCAACATGCAACACATACTAAAATTACTAAAAATAAACAACTACTACTATATGGATAAAAATCCTTATTTTTGCTTGAGGTGCCTCCTAAGAGTTGCTCCATTTTTAGAGTCCGGCTAGACTCATTGTAGAAGTCTGAGATCTTCGCTTTAGCCCTTCATCCATTGTGGTCAATGCTCCACCATCATCCCCATCGCTTGTGAGGATGAGTTCTTCCACCTCCATAATGGACAATAAGCCTGTGCCAAATCTTTGTGGGGAAAGAGTGGTTCAGTTCTATATCCCCCCAAGAGCATCCTCATGAAATCCAGTATAAGCTCTTCAAATTGCAGAAATGAGCTCTTATTTGCATGCATGTCATCTTTTGTTCTTCCTCGTGATTGGTGTGTTTTGCAGAGATCAAACTTCATTTTCTCCTCTTACCAACCAAAAGTACATTTCCCATGTTAAGCATAATCCAATACTGGATTTTATAATGGAGTGGTCTTTTTCAAAAACTTGTCGGGTTCACTTCCATACCAAATTCAAGAAGTCAATGGGGAAATTGGAACTTGTTAATCCCAACCAAAATATTGTCACTGTTTTCTACGAGTGTTCTAACTTGCCTTTCTTCCCATGAAGCTTTCTCTCCTTAGCAAGCCTATTTCACATGAAGGAAAGTATCTTTGGAATTTTAATACTCAAGCATCAAAGGTATTGTGTTCCTATCTAGTATGACCTTATCTTATTTTAATGCTGGATTCAAAATTTCATCTTCAAGGCTCAAAGTAGCATTCTCACTCTCCCTAATGTAATCATTCTTTAAGTTGCTTGGGAGTTGGCTTGAAGACTGTTCCTTTATATCTCTTGTTATTTCTCAATATAAGACGTAATTTTATCTAATATTATACCACCCATTTCTCTACTAGATTTTTCAAAGTCAGGTTCATGTCTTCATCATCATTTTGCCATCCAGTTTCATTTGTTCATGTTATTCCTATGTTTGATAACCATTTTCTAGAGCTCCTGTTATAAGAGCCACTCATCTTTCAAAGTAAGAAACACTTCCTCCATTACGGGCTGCATGATATGTTCTTGAAAGTAAGAAACTCAATATTTTGAATTTATGTACTGGAAATCTTCTTCCGTCTAGAAAAATTGCTTCATGTCCCCAACCCGAAATGATATCGTATAGCTGAGTTGAGAGACGTGAACCCGTATTATTGCTGAGCACAGAATTAACCACTCCAAAATTATAGTCTTGTTGAGTCAGGCTTGCTTTGCAGACACAAATTCTTCCATGCTGAATATTTCGGGAGCAACAAGTCATTCTGGAACATAGTGAAAAAGCTCATTTATCTCTTCTATCGAGAATACCAACACCTTGTAAAAAAAAATACAAAATAAAAGAAAAATGAAGTGTACAAAATTCAAATAAGAAACAAATAAAAATAAGAAAATAAAAGAAATTTTTTTGCTCAAATTAGCAAACTTCTCTTTTGCTAGATTATCCAAACCAAACTACATTCTTCTCGTAATATTGTTAACGGTGCCAAAACTGTTCAAGAATTGCATAGCTACCAAAGACTGTCATACAACCCCAAATAAGAAGAAATACCAAAACCAGATGGCAATTATCCAAGGTTAGTCACATAAGTAACACAAAGGACTACAAGTTCAGATATATCGATCCCATAGAAGGTGTGGGCTTTAGATTGAGTACTACACTTCAAAAGTCGCTCAATTATTTTGTTTACTAGAGGGTAGGTGGAAAAGGATTTAAAACAAAAAATAAAAAGAAAACAAAGTAGGGTATAATCAATGTACACTCACAAAGGAATGGAGTAATATCAGATAAAACTCCAAGAAAGATTTCAAAGTCGGGATGGTTCTATTGATGATTATGGTTTACAGATCATTACACAGATCAAGTGAATCCACACTGTGCTCATTCAGAATCCCATATGAGGGCCACACTTCGTGTTCCCCTCACTTTCACACCAACTCCCTTATTCTCCTTTCAAACACCTAGGTCATTGTGCGATACTTTCAAAAGTTTTCCGAACCGCTTACCATCTCGCCGGTCCATACAATAGGACTACTCGGGATTATGTTCGATCGATCACCACTCCATGTCGATCCTCAAATAATGCCAAGAGGTGCTACGAATAATGAACCACTAATACTGGGGGGCATCTCCCAATTTCTGCATTCTTTGATTAGGTTAATTAGTATTTAAATTAACTAATTTATACCTTAAGAGACTCGGGACCAGAGTTTAGAGGGTAATTCAAGCGTCACCAAAGATGTTTCTATTAGATTGACGACCTGTGTCTCCCTGATGACACTAATTAAAAACCATAATAATCCTAAGAACTACACCAACTAACATGCACATAAGCATGAATTCATAAAAACCATCATAAAAATATATAAACCAAACATCTGGTTCCACATTCATCCCTAGAGGAAAGTTTAATTACTCATTACAACCCACAAATCTATCAAAATCATGTCTATCACATCCATAATAATGAAAAAGATGAGAAGAGAGTGAGGGTTAGAGATACAAAATGAATTTGAGATGAGAAATGCTCCAAACTCAACTCCAAGGTTGAATGAGGTCCTCTAGTTGATGGATTCTTCAATATTACACCAAATCCAAAGTAGAAATAAACAAAAACTTAAACAATTAGAAAACCCAAAAGAAGGTGTTCTCCTACCCAAAAACCGAACCCTAAACATATCTACAAACTATCTATTTATAAGCCATGGAAAATGGACCAATATTGGGCTAAAAAATGACTAATTTTTGCAAGGCCCGACACCCTTTGCGGAGGCGAAGGCTCCTTCACCGCGAACTCAGAGCTGTCTTTCCTCGTGCCTCGTTCATCAAGGCTAAGGAATCCCCACCTTGGCGGTATCACCTTCGCCACCACGAACAGCCTTCCTCGACTTCAAACGATCATAACTCTTTCATCCGACCTCCAAATGCAATGATTTCAGTCTCTACGGAAAGCTAAGAGAGAGAAGAATCTATATTGGAGTAATCGAATTCCATTAGATAGACTGAAATTGCACAAACTTTGAGGAGTGCTGCATGTGGTGTTTTGGAAAATCCTCCCTAACTTTACGAGGCCGTATCTTTTTCGTTCGAACTTCGAATTGGGTGATCTTGGACTTGTTGGAAAGCTAGAGAGATGTAGAACCTATCCATATCATGATTGAAGTCATGGGAGGTCATGCTATGACCCATAAATTCATCTTTTTGACCCTTATTATGCTCTCTTTGCTTCAAAATGTACCTAGAGCCTTAAGATGATAAAATTAAGCATTAGAGCCCTTAACAACACCATAATACCATATGATTGATAGGTGATTAGTGGTATAAAAGCATGTATGAAAAGCACCTATCAACGCTCTAAACAATCTGGTGATTCTCACCAATTATTTGAAAATAGAGTTCTCGCCAAAAGGATAAAAGAGTCAAGCCGCTTATACAAAAGTCGCATCGCATGTGTGATATCATGATAAATCACATTTTATATCGCCGATCATTTTCAGGCCCATACCAAAGATGTATGCCACTTGAGGAGATTAAGCACATTATCGAGCAAATACATGGAGGCATCTGCGGTACCCTCATTGGCAAACGATCACCATGTTAAAAGATTATGACATAAGGTTTTTACTGGCTGACAATGAAATAAGAGTCCGAATAGTTTGTTAAAAGTTGCGATACTCGTCAAAATTTTGGCAATGTTATTCATGCCTCAACCACAACACTCCATTTAGTATCCATCTCATGACCTTTCTATATGTGGGGAATCGATATCGTGGGACCATTGTCTCAAACCACTGCGGGAAAGCGAAGTCTCCTTCGCTACCTATTTATTTCAGCAAGAAGTGAAGTTGGTACCGCACCTAAAATTGCCAGCAGTCTCTTAAAACAATTCCCCAGAACGGAACATCATGCGCGTCATTTGAGTCCCGCATGCTATCAGGTTCCCTGACAACAGCCATAATTCATTAGTAGGTCGTTTCAGCAATTCTGTGAAGAGTTTGGAGTCAAAAATATCTACTCCACCCCTCGATACCCCCAACTAAATGGCCAAGTTGAAGTTACGGAAAAAACACTACTCAACTACCTAAAGAAGAAACTAGCATCAGCTAAGGGAAAATAGGTCAATGAGCTAACAATCGCACTCTAGGCCTACCTACCGCACAACAACAAAGCAACCTACCAGAGAAACTTCGTACGCCTTAGCCTTCAATGGTTTATGTGCATTGATCATAATACAGAATCGGATCGATGTTCTACACATAAAGCGATAATTCTAACTCACCAGTATCGACTGTTAGAAGCTAGAAAGAGAGATCGATCCATTGTTCGAATGGCCGAATATCACTGCCAAAGGATAAAAACAAGAAACCTATGCTTGAAGAGTGTGTCACTAGATTCAAGCACTTTTGACTTAATGAAAACTTCAACCAAATTGGGAAGGTCCTCTATAACCTGAATGACTGATCAAATGGCGCTCATGAACTATAGTCTTCGGGAAAAGATCGAACCCCACCTATTTAAAGAAGAATACTTCTTAGTCTTCAGATTACTTATGTTTGAACCCCTCGCTACCAAGAAAGTTGAATAAAGATCATAGATTTTTCTCTAATCGATAGTGTACTTTTTTTTTCTCCACTCCCCTTATTAGTAGCCCTAAATGGCCCATTGCCTATGGTATCTAACCCTTGATCCACCCTAGGCCCCCGAAAGTAGCCTAATCCCCACGGGCCACTTTGCCTAGCAGATAGCGCTCACCGATGACCCAGCTCTCTACGTTAAGCCCCAATAGACCACTTTCCCAGGTGTTCAATCCTCAACGGTCTCTAAGTCTCTGCAGCCTAAGCCCCAACGTCACTTTGCCTATGGCAAACATAATCCCCACAGGCCTGCGGTTTCGGTATCCTAAGCCCCAACAGCCATCACTCACAGACAACTAAACCCCCGACACGCCTAAGACCCGCGAAAGGGCCTAAGCCCTAAAGGGCCACTTTGTCCCATGACAACTAACCCGACATAATCCTCAGACCTCGGGCACAACCGATGGCTCTAGACCCTCGTGTGACTAAGCCCCAAAATACCCAGACCCACGATAGGCACATAGCCTAAGGCACTCCCACTGCAGAGAGGTTCCAGCCTCGTGATAGTTATCCTTCACCGGGCTCAGCTCACAAATAAATGTCTCATTAATTAACCATAAAATTAGTGAGATAATAAAAAGCGATTAAGATTGAATAAAGACATGAACACTTTTTTTTTTTTTTCAAAATGATATTCACTTGAAAATAACTCAATCACGGAGGTGCACGTTAAAAACAAAATTCAAGAAGGGGGGAATCAAGCTGATAATTGATCAATCGAGACAACAACCACCGACTTGGGCTCCTGCGTACATCCCTCGCCACCCAAAAAAGGCCCTATCGAGCCTACGCTCCCCATATAGCCGAGCCTAGAACATCTATCGTGGATGGGCTGTCGATACTCCGCACACACTCATTCCATAACCTCCTAGTATCCTTCGCCTGAACTCTGCAGACACATCTCGAGGTAACTTGGAGTTGCAAGAAGCTGTAGCCCCCAGGTGACCCCTTGCCTTCAACCGAAGCTCATCTTTCCTCTCTAACCCGCTGACGGTCAGCGTAAAACCCATGCCACACATCTTCTGCTCGCTCCATCTCTTAATGATGTCACAGACTCAGAGCGCCTCAAGACTACCCACTCAGTCAAGCTCCTCCCTTCCACCCCGCAGCACTCATGGATCCACCCATGATCTATTATATAATTTTTCCAGCACCCTCACTGCAGTGTTAAAGATTGGATAAAATGATGTTATATCGCTATCGCTGTTAAACATAGCGCCAAACGCCTTCATATGCACGATCATACAAAATATAAGCAAAACAAGAAGAGTCCATATATGCATATGAGAAAATGCCTTATAGTGAAGCGTACCATCTCGTTAAGGGAGAAAATTTTTTAGCGTACTCCTATGCCCTCTCATCGCTCCCACCACTACATTGCCACCCAAGAAAAGACCTCTTCATCTAGGCCCTCCAAAGGAAGCTCCTAGAATAGAGAGGGATCAGACATAAATGCCTTGAGGGATGGGGGAGACGTTGGCTTCTCCCAAGGGGGGTGGTCCAAAGGCATGCTTCAGCTTTCTCCTTCCCCTTCAAATCGGTGGCCTCACTCAACAGCTCACCTCACGCCCCTCCACGACCTTATCTCACCACATGTCTTGGTGAGGTCCACCAGCCTCTGGGCTAATCGGGATCTCAAGCTCCTTATTTTCCCGAGAGAACACTAGGTAGTTCCCAACCCATCACAGACTGGCTCTTTGTAGCAAACACACCGTCGCTCCCCTTCCCTCGTCAACATTTAGGTTGAAGTGGCTTGGGTGGGAGAGGCAAGGTGTGATACATGCCCCCAACTCGTCTTGGGTCATTTATTCAACTATCGCTCTCACCCGAACACAACGTGAGCCTCGCACTATCTCTCTGCGTAGGCGCCCACCGACGCCGAAAATTCTAACTCCTGGACTTTCTTGGTAAGGATGAAACTCTTTCCGGGTTGTTGACGACCTCTCAGACATTCACGATGACAACAGGAGCCAAAGTCCCTCTCTCTGCTTCGAGCGAGACTTTCCCAGAACCCGCACCACGCCAAACAGGTATTCAAGGTCATCCACAAGCTTCCCAAGGCTCTAAATACCTACTCGAACAAAAACAAATCCATTAGAAACCTCAAAGGTATGAACATACTCTAATTTTCTACACCATACCTGATTCAGGATCTGAAAGTTTAAATCTTTAAAGCACTCAAAGCATCGTCCTTCGCTGTGTAACCCAAGCACCGAATGTAAGAGAACAGATGCCCTGGCAACTTGTTTTTGCAAGTATCGCATTGATGTTTGGTCGGGAGTTGTGAGCAACAGCTGATTTCCCCCCAACATTATGTCTCTTTATGGTATGCGCATAAAGGACCTCCTCTAAACCTAGGTATATGCCACATCGACTAAGCCACACGCACACCCCCCACAAAGCATGCACCCAAAAAAAAAAAGAAGGCACACTAGGTGCTAGTTGGTTTCAAAAGTAAAAAAAAATGCTAAAAAAATGATTTATCATATATTTGTGGAATACGATAAAAAAATTTAAGTGCTAATGAGGTCTCTTAAGTGATGGTTAAAGGGTTGGGCGTAAGGAAGGACCGGGTTTGAGTTTACGCTGATAGCAGGGAATGTTACAAGTTGTAAATCCAAGTAAATATATAAAAAAAAAAAAATGTTGTTTTTGGTTCTCAGAAAATATTAAGAAAAAAAAAACGCTAAGGAAAATAATTTGCTTATGTTTGATTGTCTTATAATTTTTTTTAAAGAAAATCATATATAAATAAAATTACTTAGAATTTAATTATTTTAAAATTATTTAACATTTATATTGATGGGTTTAAACAAATAAAATTGATTTGAGGTAACAAATAAAAATATTATATGGGGGCCCCAATTATATTTTATTTTCTTCATTTTCCTTTATTTTTCTTCTTATTTTCTTTCCCTTGATTTTCCCTCAAAATTTTCGGGAACAAAACATAGCCCTGAAGAAAATGAAATATAAATAAAATTACTTTAAAAATTACAAATGCGGAACTAGAAATAGGCGTTAGGGGGCATTTTAACATAATGGTATATAATTTATGAGATTTAAGGGGGCATATTTTCCTTCCCAATTGGATTCCCCTTAGAAACAAAGAAAATAAATTTTGAAAAAAATTAAAGGGGGGGCTAGGCATTGCCTACGTTTGCCCAAGCACTCTCAACAGGACACGAATAATGTTCACATGTGTGTAGATGGGATGAAGACGGGTGTGATGGAAAAAAAGTGTTGATGCACGGTGCGGATGCAAGGAACCTCGACCCCTCGATGTGGACTTAGAGCGATTATAACAAATTCTTGCATCCTGCCTCGAGCCTCCTCCGCTACAGCTCAGTGAGGTCTGCGGGAGGGAAAAAACTCGAACATTGGGAGGGAAAGAGTATTTCCTCCATAAAGCATCGGTTCGAGGCTTCTTAACGGGCTTAAGCCATGTTATAACCCTAGAGGCATCGATATGGGAAGGACAACCCTTAGAGCTAGTTGAGGACATTTTCTGATCACAGGGCCAATCGGGATTGACTCCCCTACCACCTTTAACTGTCTTCTGAGTGCCTTCGTCGTTGACATGAGACAAGGAGGAACCACTAGGGTCACTCATTTGGCCACAAAGGAAGTGATTTCCGATAAGGAAAAAAATGGGACAGAAGTCGTCGACCATTTTGACTCAACCCCGGACACCAATGGTGGATAAAACCTCTACTGATAACCATACCCAAATAAAAAAGAAAAAAATAGAATAAGGAAGCTTTGATAGTTGGAACACACCTTCACCACAATGTTGATTGCAAGCAGCATACTCCAATAGGGTAGGAACCATCGATAGAGACGATTACCCAAAGAAAATAAGAGCAAAAGAAGTGAGAAGACAAGAGCGTTACTTTAGAAGAGAAGTGATCAAAGTTTCGAGTCGAGGTTTAGGGATATTTAAATACTAAAAATTCATCATTGATGAAATATTCAAAATAACATTAAAAGCTACGTTTTTGTACCATAGCTGCAGGTCTGAAGCCTAACCCGGATGTTACCACTTGTGATCAGTAAATGGGATCCATTTGCCTGATCATGGCAATGGCACACATGTGCAAGCAACACCAGCGCTAATCAGCTAATGTCACATCTTACGATCTAAGGGGCTGAGTGGAATGGGATAGATCTAAGCCCCTGCATTGACACATTGACTGAGCGACTGGGAAAACGGGAGGCCCGATCCGTAGGATTGGGCTCGATATTAGGCACACATTGAACATATGGGGAAATATAAGGAGTGGTCATCCCTGCATCGAATCAACCTAAACATAAATTGGATATTAGGTCGCTTGAAGTCCTTGAATCGATTAGATGCATAGACATGGGAGGGGACACGTGGTCGGTGGATTCCATTGACTTGATCCCCATTTGCGCATTATACACCAGCAAGTCATCGAGTTGAGAAATACGAACCAATTGTAATAGGCCATGTGACACACATAAGTAGTATAAATTGATAGGCTAGTAACAATATAGAAATGAGATCTTGGTTAGAGAAATTAGAGAGAAATATAAATTATTTGGGAAGTTTTTTACTTTTCCAAGGCACTCATGACTTTAAAACGCGTCTACTAGATTGAGAGGAGTTCATACTTATATAGTGTTAGGAAATTTCCCCTATATCCGATGTGGGATGTGACAAAACACCTAAAAATGCAACCGGCGTCTGCTTATTGTATCTCATAGGATTTTGAGACGAGCGGACAAATACCTGCGGGGCAACGGATAGGACTCCCTGTGAATGAGAATGAGCTGCGATACCATTGTAAAGAACCGACCGACCATGTATATTTTGATGTAAGCGGCGGGAAATCTTTGATTTCCTTCTAAAGGAGAAATTTATCACATTTCCTCAAGATCACCAACTCCTCAACAAAGAGGAACTCAGGGGGAATGAATAATGTAAGTATCATAACTCTTGGAATCATAGTACTAATTCTTGTTAGAGTTTCAAAATGTCCCACCCCGAGCGGGATCAACAAGGGAATACTAAGTTCCTTGAAAGAATACAGCAAGCAGTTGATGAAGATCCTTTCCCATAGGTGGCTTACGATTAACATAGGCACTCACGGATCTAAGAAGCGATTGAATGAAAATGAGGACGAGAAGTTTTCTCCCAATGTCAGATAAGAAATGTATAGGTCCTAAACATAATGTCTGGTTTATAAGGATGAATTAGCGTAAAAGAATGATGTCTATGACCGGAGAAAAGGAAAATAATGGAAGGTATCCATACCATTCAAAACAGGAAATCAAGAAAGTGAAACCCTTCAAAGAAAAGAATGTTCCTCCAAAAGATAGACATACATTTCTAGAGGAAAGAAGCGGGAAGACGCTTGAGGAAAATACCTCGAGTTGTTGACCATCTCTGTTCCACTGAACAAAAGTGGCATGTGAGTCTTTGACATAGAAATTTCTCCAAAAGCTCACCATAACTCATAAGAGAGGATGCAGAGACTAAGATTGCTATGGGAGAAAAGAGGAAGTGCCAAAAGAAAGCCACGGGAAAGCGAAGAAACAAAAGTGCGAAAGAAAAAGTAGAGGCCTACTTGAAGAAACCCGAATTTGGAGGAAGGCTACAGTTTGAAAGTCTAGTTCTGATTTTATAGAGGAAATGGATTTGAAAACTATTATGATAGGTACATTTCTTGTTTTCTTGAAATGTTCTGTACCTGTGCTTTCCATATTTTCAGAGTCGAGATGGGGGGAAGCTTTAGTGGGGAGAGAGAACATTTTCCATAAGAAGAAAAGCACAATCGAAGGGTGATCACCATTGACCCCTCTAAAGGAAGCAGACCCTAGAAGGTGATACTAGAAAAACCTACTGTAGAGAGGACAAGGCACATAAGACCTCTCTATGTGAGAATACACTTTAATGGTAAACCAGTGTCTAAGGTATTGGTGGATAATGGATCAACAATCAATGTGATGCCATTGAGGATGTTGAGAGCTTTAGGTAGAAGCATTGGTGATCTAATTGAAATAGAAGTGTCTGTATCAGCTTTTACTGGAGAAATCTCCAAGACTCTGGGCATACTCCCTATTAACATCATTGTGGGTAGTAAGACTTTCGTATCATATTTCTTTTTGATTAATTCTACTACTAACTACAATGCTTCATTAGGAAGAGACTAGATTCATGCCAATGGGTGTGTATCGTCCTCCCCTCACCAATTTTTACTATTTTGGAAAGGTGATGAAGTAGAAGTAGTATGGGCAGACAAACAACCTTTTATTGCAACTTCAGATTTTATGGAGGTCAGCTATTATGACCAAGAGTTAGGCCCAATAAAATTCAAAGGAAAAAATTAGAAGAATAAGGCTTCAAGGGAAATATACAGGGAGTTAAGAGATACTGGTGACATCCAAGACCAAGCTGCCAAACTTTTGAAGACAACTGTTATCTTGTCTTTCAGGCCGATAAAGGGTTAAGTCATTAAGGATATCAATGACTAAGCATTCTCATGAAAAGTATGTGGCTGCTGCAGCCACGGTATTCAAAATACAAATGCAGCAAGTTACTAAAATTTTTGCTGAATAACAGTTCTAAGACATTTGTGGAGTTGAAGTGATTTATGAAGAAGAATCAAATGAAGAGGAAGAAGAAATTCAGATTGAAGATTTGGAACAAGCTCCTCTAAAATGGAAATGATAAAGCGCAGTACACATGATCACTGTGGGAAGAAGTCAGCCTCGGCCTTGTGGAAGGCAGATTAACTACATCGGTTTTTCTCTTATCCTTCTTTCGAAGGACCAGATCATATCATTGTTGCAAGAATTCAAATATTGATTTGCTTGGAATTACAATGAAATGCCAGGATTGGACAGAGGCCTTGTGGAACATCGTCTTCCCATTAGGCCCGAATTCCATCATTTCTAGCAACCACCTAGAAGAATGTCCAAGGAAGTAGAGTTGAAGGTGAAAGAGAAAATTGAGAAACTATTAAAGGCCAAATTCATCAAGCCTACAAGGTATGTTCAATGGTTAGCAAATATAGTTCTTGTGATGAAGAAAAATGGAAAACTTCGGGTATGTGTGGATTTTAGAGATCTAAATGTTGCTACTCCTAAGGACATGTATGTGATGCCTATTGCAGGCATGTTAGTTTATTTTACTACTAATAATGAATTATTGTCTTTTATGGATGGTTTCTTTGGTTACAATCAAATTCTAATAGCAGTAGAAGATATACAAAAGACCATCTTTAGATGTCCTAGCTCCATAAGGACATTGAAAGAAATTTGGTCATGCTTTTGGTCTAAAATACGAGTCTGACTTACAAAGGGCAATGGTACCATTTTTACATGACATGCTAGGCCATCACATGGAAGTATACATTGATGATATTGTACTTAAATCTAGAAGAGCTAGTAAGCAGGTAGATCATTTAAGGAAAAGTTTGAGATGGTGAAACATCATCGGTTGACGCTTAATCCACTCAAATGTGCATTTGGAGTTCGTGCTGGGAATTTCCTCGGATTCTTTGTTCACCAAAGAGGGATAGAAGTTGATCAGAACAAAGCAAAAGCTAATGCTTCATCCAATGCTCCACAAAACAAGAAAGAATTCCAAAAGTTCTTGGGTTAGGTAAATTATTTAAGAAGATTTATCGACACAGTGAAATTAAAACTAAAGGAATTCTCGACTTGGTGAAATTTGAAAGGCATGGAAGAGTTTACGTGGAAGGAACGACATCAACAACTTTTAACTGAATCGAAAGAATACATCTACAAACCATACGTTTTAATGCCTCCTATCTGAGTATCCATAAATTATATTTATCGACCGCAAATGAGTCAATAGGTTATCTTTTGGCACAAAACAATTTTTAAGGTCATGAGCGGGTTGTATATTATTTGAGTAAGGTCTTAAATCAGCAGAAAAAAGATATTCTCAAATTGAAAAATTATGTTTGGCCTTATACTTTACATGCACTAAACTGAGACATTAATACTTGATCAAGTCTCAAGTTTATGTGGTGTCTCAGACTTACCTTATGAAGTACACGCTTAATCGATCATTGATTACAGGGAGAATTAGTAAATGGTCCCTTGCTTTTTTAGAATTCACTTTAGTTTATTTTCCATAGAAATCAGTCAAGGGGAAAGCGTTAGCAAATTTCCTAACTGATCATCCTTCCTTAAATATTGGAACATAGAAAAGTGTGGAGTTGGGAATTTATGGAGCAGAAAAGGAACCTTGGATCCTCAAATTTGATGGTTCAAGCACGGAGAATTCAGCCGGTGCAGGAATAGTGATTATCTCACCAAGAGGAGTAAAGACTACATTGTCTTTCAATCTAGCCTTTGGATGCACCAACAATCAGGTCGAGTATGAAGCCTTGGTGATTGGCTTAGAGATCCTATTGGACCTGGGACAAAAGATGTTTGAGTCATTGGAGATTCTCAATTGGTACTTCGACAATTAACAAGGGAGTATAAGTACAACAACTTGCTATTAGCACCTTACTTTACTGCTGTCATTCAATTGTTAGACTCCTTTGATAGTGTGGAATTTGAACATGTGCTTAGGGAATCAAACTAGGAGGCTAATGAACTTGCTCAAATAATCTCTGGTGTAAAAATGGGTGAAGATTGGAGAACAATGACATGAATATTACTGGAGATTAGAGAACAGAGTTAAGAAAGTATTTGGAAAATCCAAACAAGAAGGTTCCCTGCAGAACGAAGGATCAAGCTCATAATTTTGTTCTACAAGAAGGAGAGCTATACATAAAAAGGATTTTATGGGTTATTACTCAAGTGCTTATCTTTCCCAAATAGCATGGAAGTTATGAAACACGTTCATGAAGGAGTTTGTGGAGCCCATCAATTTGGAGTAAAGATGCGATGGTTACTTAGAACCTGACTATTTTTTGGCGATCATTACAAGAGCTGCGTCGCCTGCTCGAGTTTGTTAACAATGCCAGAAATATGGAAGCATACAGAGGATTCCTATTGTTGAATTACATTCAATAGAAAAGTCATGGCCATTCAGAGGATGGGTCATGGATCTAATTGGAAAGATTGAGTCGACATCATGCGAAGGGGCCTGGTTCCATCTGATTGTATGAATTCCTTACTAATGGAGGCGTGATGGTGAAAGCATAACAAAAGGATGTGATTCAGTTCATCACGGAGAAGATTATTCATAAGTTTGGAATTCCCCAATCTATCACTACTGATCAAGGAACAGTGTTTACTAGGGAAAAGATGAATTATTTTTCCTGGTTGTGGAGTCCTGACTCATGAATCAGCTTCTTTTTATGCGAAAGCGATAGACAAGCATCCATGAAGTGTTGATAGGAATCCTAGAGAAAATGCTAGAGGAGAATCCCAAAGATTGGCATAGGGTTTTATCAGAGATATTGTGGGCCTATAGAACTTCCAAAAGAAGCTCTACAAGGGTAAGTCCTTTTTCTCTTACCTATGGACGAGATCTTAATCTCAATCAAATGCAATGGGTTCCCATACCACAGAGTTTCAGTAGAAATGACCTTACTCCTCAAGAGTGCAGTAAGGCCATGATTATGGAACTGAATCGAGAGATGACCAAAGAGTCTGAGCCTGATTCGGAAAATAGAGGCGACCGATATTATAGCAGGGAATCGAGGAAAACTTTGAAAAAGAAGAGCTTGTTTGGAAGATTATTCTTCCAGTTGGTCCCAATTGGGAGGGACCTTTCAAGGTGCATCTATTACTACTTGGAAACATATAGTGGCTAGCAAACCTACAAGGAGAGCCACACAAGAGGTTCATCAATGGGAAATACTTGAAGAAGTACTTCCCTACCATGTGGGAAATTGTAAAAAATTCCCAAAAGAATTAGGTCGATTCCACGGCCTTTAAATGTGTAATGTTTGGAGAATGTTCTATGTTTTGGAATAAAGTAAGCTTTTTAGCCATTGTGTTCTCAAGCATATAAGTTCTCTAGCATAGTACCTTGTTCTATTCTATGTTTGGAGAAAAGTAAGCTTTGAAGCCACTGTTTCTCAAACATTCAAAGTTTATCTAGTATGTTGTTTTGTTTTATGTTTTGGAGAAAAGTATATCTAGTAGGCTTTTTAGCCACTATTTCTCAAATATTTAAATTTGTCCAACAACATACATGTGTTCAATATATCAGTAGGCTTTGCAGCCATTATTTTATGGATCTCTCCAATGTTGTATCTGTACCTGATATACGCAATATATATTCTCAAAGAAAGTAGGTTAAAAGACCACTTTTAATCAAAAACTAGAGTTACAGCATCTTTCTACAAACATCAACACACATCAAAAGGTAGGCCTAGTGCCACCTTGATCCACTAATGCAATGTCATGGTTATAGTGAACATGTGTTGGTGTCAGTGATTTTTCCATAGATCTTTCCACAAACATCAAAAGGTAGGCCTAAATGCCACCTTGATCCACTAATGCAATGTCATGGTTGTAGTGTACGTGTGCTCGTGTCAATGATTTTTCCGTAGATCTTTCCACAAACATCAACATACATAAAAAAAAGGTAGGCTTAATGCCACCTTGATCCACTGATGCAATGTCATGGTTGTAATGTACGTGCGTAGGTGTCAGTGATTTTTCCACAATTCATTCCATAGGTAATCAACACACACGTCAAAGGTATTTGAAATGCCGCCAGTCACTAATCGTCATCGCAGCGTACCTATAGTGCGCTGTGCGGTGTAGTGCTTAATAGTCTCAATGACATCTCGGAAAAACATTCAATTCTCGTATTTTCTGAGCAAAAATGGTGACCGATGGCCACTATGAGTAGAAAGGAGATATTATACAAGAATAATCCTTGTCATCATAGGTTGTAAATCACAAGCAAGAAAATAACCTGAAGACATATAGCGAAAAAACTTTCAATTGAAAAAGAACCAAATAAATGGCTACAAAGTTCCTAAGTCAAGTCTGATCGGTTTATGATTGTTCGGAAGTGTCAGTCATGGAGAAATTAAAAGAACAGAGGGAATCCCAATATTTAAGGCAATGCCAACGAGATGCAACAATTTCTGTAGTGAAACCGTCAGATTTGTCTCAAATCTAGTAAGGAGTTAGAAATGGCCCGAGGACTCAAACTGCAGTAGATACTCAGCAGTCGTGAGGCTTTATAGCCGCCTTGCTCCATGAGGTCAGTTCATATTTTCCTTCTCTGATGCAACGAGTTAATACTACGTCGTTGTTTATAAGGCATCATAATCAATGCATTGCTCACTCAATCGTTGCATAGCTTATTTCTTGGCAAGTTGGGCTTGCTCAAATTTCGTCTTCTGTCTCTTTAAGACATCTAATTTTGAGGAGATCTCCATGTTGGATTTTACAGCACGATCCAATGCAGGGAAAACAAAAAAAGTCTCAGCTAAAGCCTCTGAAATGAAAACCTTAGATTGAGGCACTTTGGAAGCTGATGCCAACACCGCAAGAGCTACACAAAAAGCATCCTTATGGATGGTAGACAAAGAAAGCAAGTCCAAGCCAAGAAAATGGCTCACAGTAGAGCAAGCTGCAACCACTTCTAAATCACTAGAAGGACGTATTGAGGACTGGGGGAAAGAGTAATCTAGTATAGGAAAGACAAGTCCAAAGAGAAATCTATCTCTGCCTTTATCTAGAAAGTTGATCTTCGTGAAACCTGCAAAATAGAAACTATAAGGCAAAGAAAAGAAAAATACAGGAGAAAGAAAAAAGTGAAGAACAAACCGGAGAAGGAGTAGGTCGAGAAGTATGCTCATACTGGCCTTCTCCAACGGTGACAACCCTTTCATCTAAAGAGCCCTTTGTCGTCTCTGTCTCATTAGGTGCACTGCTAGTATCCTGTGAATTATCCTCACTTGAAGTTTCTTCTCCGCAGTAGGCCCTTACTCGCTATCCTCGGAGGATCTTCGACTACTAGAATTTAATGGGATCATCAACTGTGTTGGAGAAATCAAACTTATGGGTTGGTCTGTGCGATGATCGTTGTCGGTTGGAAGAATTCTTCACATCATCAGAAAGCTTAGGCTTTTTAGGCCATGTAGTTTTCTTCTCCTTGGCCATTTTGAGTTTCTTGGTAAGCCTATTAGGAGAAAAAGTCAATCTTGCAAAAATAAAAAATAAAAAAAAATGAGGAAATCAGTACGAGGTAAATTTAGGAATGAAAATGTAATAAATGATTCTTTTACCTGTAGTGGGCGAGTAAGAATTGAGAAGCTCGTCAAATTTGATATTCCACCAAGTAGAGAATGATGGAGCCTTGGATAGAGGGAGTGAGAATCGATGGAGCATGAAAGGTTTATTCATAACCCGATGCACGTGCGAACTCAAGTCTGGGCGGGCGGAAAGCGAAAAGGAGGTAAAAGATGGAATGAGCAGGTTGAAAGCGAAGTGGTGAGCACAAGACAAAGGAGCGTAGGGTTGTAGACTAGTGAATCAGGACATCGAGGATCGAGGCGAAGCAACCTCCTTAAATAAGTGCTACACAAGGAAATGCTGAGCGAAGGACTCAAAGTCCTGCGGATGTGGGTGAGGATGAAGCGAAATCTAATTCCAGGCGGGATATGTACATAATCCCGGACCCTCAAGTATAAGTGTACCAATGCACGATCTACCAATTCAGGAAGGAAACACATAGATCATCAAGGGCATTGTATGTAGAGATGTGTGACAGATACAAGTCTCTTTGTGGTTCACTGGTGAAAGCTCTGGAAAATATACAAAGAACCACATTTGAACAAACCACAAGGTACCACCAACTTTATGGTAAGACTCATAAAAAACATATTTACTCTGTGGCACATAATTTGAGGCCCAGAGTAAAGTGCCTAAAATAAGGCCGACTGAAGCCGAGGAATGTCTTCACAGTGGTAAGTATTCCATGGCGAGTTTTCTAGAGCTAGGAAAAAACACATATCGACATAGGAGAACCCATAGAAACTCAACATGCTCAGCTTTCGATGGAACCCCAGTGACATCATGCCATTTCTGAATAACAATAGAGTATGAAGTTTGAGTGGTAGAGGAAACCTTTATAGCCGGGAGAGAAAAGTCTTGAATATCAAGCAGACATAGTGCATCGACACCCTGGATAGGTAGGCCCGTGAGAATGGTAATATCTCTCAATGTGATGGAAATGAGGCCAAAAAGGAGCAGGAATGAGTTAATACTCTTGGACCAAAATTTCAGCGCAACACTCATTAACTCCGCGTCAAGTGAAGTGTTTAGAATGGTAAGATTAATGAACCACGTCAAAGGCCTCTAGAATGCGGGGAAAACCTAGTAATCCATGCACCCCATCATTTTGAAGCCCTTGGCCATGATTTAGTTAGGTTTACCATAGGTCGTAACTTCTTTCAAAACAATTGATGGCTGATCTCGATAGGAAGGAAACTAGGTGGAGAAAGTGCTTCTCTAAAAATTAGTGAACTCACGATGAAGAAGATGCTCCTTTGGCCTTCGACTGAAGTAAAGGGAAGAAGTAGTATTGTAAAGAAAAAAATGATGACAGAACTAGCACGGATTAAGGAAGAAAGAGCACATATTTGGATTACCTCGATGAAGATGGAACTAAGCTGGAAGCTATAGAACCCGGCCACAATAGCTCTAAGAAACAAACACGAGAGGATTCTGGTCATGACAAGGGGTGAAATACGAGAAGCTCTGAGGAGTCGAAGCATTTAACAGGGCAAAAATCTATATGGCAGAAAGCTATATTTAAGTCATTTATGTCGTTAGGCAAATCAAAATTCTTTGGCAAAGCATGACCTACAACCTGCCAAAGAAAAAGCTCAATTTTAGGTCTTTCAATGTGAGGTTGTTGAAAATCATTCAATAGACACTCAAGAAATGTTCAAAATAGTCAAACGACTACAGAGAATTTTTCTAAAGGTGTATTATAGACTCTTTTCAGTGTATACACCTAAGAAAATTTACTAAATAATAAAATTTGAGCGGCTTGATGAATTTTTCGAAGGGTGCACTCATGATTATTTTAAAATATACACCCTGGAAAAAGTTCAGAATAGCCAAACGGCTTCAAAGAATTTTTTTGAAGGTGTATTCTAGACTCTTTTTAGAATCTACACCTAAGAAAATTTTCGTAATAAGCTGAACAGCTTCAATGAATTTTTTCGAAGGGTGAACTCATGATTATTTTTAAATTATACACCCTAGAAAAGGTTTTTCAAAGGTGAAATTTAGACTCTTTGTAGAGTCTACACCTAAGAATATTTTCGTAATAAGCCGAAAAACTTCAATGAATTTTTTTGAAGAGTGTAATCAAGATTATTTTCAAATTATACACCCCGGAAAAGGTTCGAAATAGCCAAACAACTTCATAGAATTTTTTCGAATGAGTATTTTAGACTCTTTTCAAAGTCTGCACCAAAGAAAATTTTCGTAACAAGCCGAAAAGCTTCAATGAATTTTTTCGAAGGGTGCACTCATGTTTATTTTCAAATTATGCACCCTGAAAAGTGTTCGAAATAGTCAAACGACTTTAAATAATTTTTTCGAAAGTGTATTATCGAATCTTTTCAAAGTCTACACCTAAGAAAGTTTTTGAAACAAGTCGAAAGCTTCAAAGAATTTTTCGAGAATGCATTCAAGATGATTCTTTGAAAAATCTATCTTTCGAAAAGGAAGTTCCGAGCGACATCGAAAAATTTCAATTCTTTGGCATCAAAGAAAGCTTGAAAATTTCATCCAAAATAGTGTCAGTCGAAACCTATATCAATATGACTATGAGAACATAACTAAAATTAACGAACATAACTATAATACAATAAAATGGAACCTGTTTGCATAAATCAGAAACCGATCAAGTCTTATGTTGGACACAATTTCCTTAAGACAATATATTGCCCTCGTAGTGGTGCTTAGTTAGCAGCAATTCGTCTCCCGAGGATAAAATGATCTCACGTGTGACAGCGCACTTCCCCAAGGTTGGTTGTCGAACCAGAACTTGTGCAAAACTCGGTCTCTTAAGATGCAGAAGATGATATGTAATGGAATTTTTCTATATTTCTAAAATGCTTGATGATGTGTCCTATTTATAGACTAGCTCATGTGATTGTTAGTCTGAGAGGCGTATTGAAGTTTGGGCATGGGTGGAGTATGCAGTACGTTCATGGCGAATGAGACAATCCAGCGTCTTTATAGGAGAAAGAGACGGCTCATTCAGTCAAATTCAAAGCAGCGGTGTTTGGACTCCCGATGGTAACTATGCTCATCATAAAAACGACATCATTTGAGTCTAAAAAAAACTTAAGGATTATACAATGACCACGACTGGGCCAGACGAAGCGGCCGGGGGGTTGGGGGCGGCGGCGACGGGAGCGCTTGTGCTAGGTCCTCCCCCTTCCACAAAACTGGGCACAAACCTAACTACAAGATAGGTGTATATATACTCTTTAAAATTCTTGTTCCCGTGGAGTATGGGACCTGGCTTTCACATGCTTAAAGCTTTTATTCTGAATTTAGTGGTGATGTTTGGAGAAGCGATTCTAATTCACTCTTAATGGTTTTGAGCAACTCAATATATAATCTTCATCTCCTCATGGAGAGAACACATTCCCATGGACCCACTACAAAGTTTGTGGGACCCATTTTAATTTAGCTTAAGATAAAGCTAATTTATTATGCTCAGTAATTTTTCCAACAATCCCCCTTCATGAATGAAGTGGTGAAAGTAATGCAAATGACATGCTAACAACATAAGAGAAGTTCAATTGGAATTTTTTACATGGGAAGGTAGCTTGGCCTTAGACCTTCCCTTGTAAATTCTATCCAGTTCTTGATTGATTAGTGAGCGCTGGTGTCTTGAATAGTTCGATCATTTTGTGTAAGCAGAATGATAGCATTCACACAAAATCTTTCCTGACATAGTTGGTTCTCACGATTGTGTTCATTTTGGCCTTGAACAATTCCTGGTTTCATGAGTGCTCCTAAAGAATTTATCATTCTCATAGAGCAGAGCTAGTTCGCTCCATAGGTGACTTCTTATGGGAAGGTGTTATAGCATACCCGTTTGTCTTTAACAAGATATAAGAATCATTAGCGTGGCTTACCTATTCAAAATTGCGGGCATCGCTATTCGATCATGAACTGAGTAGGAGATTTGTTCTCGTAGTGATCTTCGATGAGTCACCTGAATTTTTGTTGTCCTTTGAACCTAGATCTTGGGATCTCCAGTCAGCTAGGTTGAGTTGCCATTATGGCGACTCTTTGGTGTATAGGCTTTAAACCCATTCCCTCGATGATTCTCGCGCTCTCTTGGTCATACCTTTGGTTAGCGGTTGTAATGTTCTCTTTTGACCTTATGTATTCAATGGTCATAATACCATTAGAGAAGTTGTCTTATGAGTATTATGTCATCGACGAATGTCGAGACTTACCATTATACGTATGACTCTACGTACTCTACCCGGTGTTGATTATTTATCGCTTGATGAATGCGGATAAGCGGGCACGAGTTATGGCCCACATTGGAATATCTTCTAAGAAATGGCGAAGCCATACCTTAACCGCGCGACTTTATACGATCTCGCTCATATTCCATACGTGGATCACAGCGATGCACATTTCTTAGAAGATTTCGGACATCCCTCCACCACGGTATGAAATAGATAGCCACTTGTGGACTTGAGTCTTTGGTGTTGGATATCGATTCGATCACGGTATCCTTCAAGTGCTGGCTGGATATTTTGGTAGTGCAATCCGTAGTTTTAGGCGTATTTCAAATACCTGAAACTACAACTATTGCCTTCGATAGTCGGACTTGGATTACTTATGTATCTACTGATTGTTGACATTGTAAATTTGTCTTCGGGCCCAGGTCTGATTCATGACGTACATTAGGCCAATTGCTTGTGTATATTCTTGTTGTGATATGCTTTTGTCATTATTTTTGGATATGTAGTTTACATCTGGTGTTTCGTTAATTGCTATCGTCTTGTTTAAATTTCTTAAGAATTTTCTCAATGTAATGTGATTGAGATAATATTAGTCCATCTGATGTTTTAGAGATCTTTATCTCAAGTATAACATCGGCAACACCTAAGTCTTTCATGTTAAACTTATTGTTGGTAGTTTTAATGACTTCATTATTACTACCCATAATAGGCTTATATGTAACCTTAGAAATGAAGTAATGCGAGAGACCCAGCGTTCGGTGTTTCTTGACATACACATTTGTCACGCTCGTTGATTTTGAAGCCATTTGTGTCATTACAACTATATCAAATTTCTCATGCCATTGCTTTGGTGCTTGCTTTAATCCATAAAGGGTTTATGGCCAAACATGAACTTCTTTTGTGACTGGAACAATAAACCCTTCGGGTTGTTCCATTATATTTCTTCATCAGTCACCATTTGAAAGATTTGTCTTTACATCCATTTGATGTATCTCGAAGATTGTGTATAGCTATGATAGCTATTAACATTCGAATGGATGATATTCTTATCTTGGTGATTAGGTATCAAAATAGTCAAACCTTCCTTTTGCTTGTAACCTTTGATAACCCGATCGGCCTTATATTTATAATATATAAAATACCTTTCATTTCTTCTTGAATATCCATTTATATCCTAGAGGTTTTGAGCACGGTGGAAGGTCAGCTAGTTCTCACGTATGATTTTGCAAAATGGTTCATCGTTTTATATCACTCTTTCGATATGGAGCTTCGGGGCTTGACATTGCTTCTTTACAGCTTTGAGGCTCATCTTCTAACAAATGCATGCAATCTGGACGGATTTTGATGTTCTAGTTCTTTGTATGTCTAGGTTCATCATCATTGTTGGCCTTGACTCTTGCTTATTGTAATTATCATGGTTCTTTTACTTGAGTTCGACTCCTGTGTGGATTTGTAAGGAAATACATTTTCAAAGAAAGATGCATTCCTTGACTCGATAATAGTATTGACATGCATATCGAAAATTTTTGATTTATGAATCAAAAAGTGATAAGCACTACTATGATTAGTGCCCAAAAAGTGCTATCTTGAGCCCTATTTATTGTAGGTTTTGAGCACTTTTTGTGTACTAATCAACCGAATTAATCCAATTTGCACATTAAGGTCTCGGCTATTCTACTGATCGCGTTTTGTGGCTAATTTTGTAGTTTTTGTAAGTTATTCATGAGTTGTTAGTCGATCCAAGCACGAAGGAATTGAGTCGAACTCGGCTGTGCGGTCGAATCGAAGGAAAGAAGAAGAGCGAGAGAAGCGTGAAAATGCAGTGCATAAAATTTTGGCGAAATTGCGAACATTTAGCAGCACAATGAAACTGCGAGATGCGACATTTCGCCTACGAAAATTCGACACGCCTAACCCCCTGTTGTCCATTTGACCCCCCATTTGACTTCCTTTTTGTGATTTTTCCAATTTTGCCCTTCATGTATTATGGGGTATTGAGGGTATTTTTGTATTTTTGCTTATTTGAGCACTATATAAGCTTAAATCAAATCTTGTACAAGGATCCTCATTTTTTCTTTGCTGGAGACAGTTTCTAGGCGGGAGTTTTCCCACTGCTTTTCTTTTCCCTCATTTTCTCTCCCTTTCTTCCACTTTCGGGTGCCAAGCACCCATAAGGATAATGACTCAAGGATGGTTAAGCTAAACCTCCGCTATCCTTAGAAGAGGAGGTCTTTGAAATTTCTGATTTTTAAAATTAAGCAGTGGTTCTGCATTTTTAACGCAGCGGTTATGAGCATTTTATGTTTCCATCTCACTCTAGGTTTAAATCTCTTAAATGCCTTGATTAACTTTTGTATTTGGCAAGCTTTTAGGGTTCAGTGGATGCTTATTGCTAGATCCACTAAGATTCATTAGTTGCCTCCTATTAGTTACTGTAGGGTAGATTTAGGGGATGTGTTTTTACTACCCGGGAACATTTATGTCCCATAAAAGCTATATTTCAAAAGGAAAATTTTTAAGGTTTAGTTTTTATAGCCAAATGAAGATCTGGTTCGGGAAATGATTATAGGTCATCCTCCCGACTGAGGAAAAAGGACTGAAAACCTCTCTCATTTACCTTGGGATCTCGAGCCAGGTAGCCAAATATGAGGTGCTTTTTATTTTACTTCATTTTATTTTCAATTTCCAAACAATTCAACCCACTGTTTTTACCAAACCTTAAAATCCAAAACAAATTCACCATTTTGAACCTCACTGCAAATCATTTGTGTGAAGAAAACCCATCCCTGTGTTCAACCCTAAAGCCACTATATTGTAGTAGCTATGCTACGGTAATAGAAGGAATTTAGGTTATAAATTTTATTGATTCCGGCACACCCTATTGCACTCGAATCATACTATTATGTGCATATCCAATGAAAACACAATCAACTGTTTTTGGTCCTATTTTAACCTTTTTAGGTATAGATCACAGCCACTTTAATATTACCCCGTACTTTAAGTATTTATAAAAGGTCTTGACCTTTCCCTGACTCATAGAGTTTATTTGTTTTCTTTTGAGGTATTAGAGTTGAGAATATAATTTGCGGGAAGAATTGATTCCCCCTGAAGGTACGAGGTGCTCAGGAACTTAATAGTAATGCATTCATCGATTCTTTTAAAATTTTGTTCTTACATTCAACAACCCCATTTGAGGTGAATAGGGTCTTGACGGTTGGTGTATTATACCATGTTGTGAACAAAAATCACAAGGTGCTTCCATATTCACCTACCTCTATCACTTCTTATCACCTTGATTTTTTCTATCAGGTTGGTTTCTCCACCTCATTCTTGAAATGTTTAAACATTTCGATGCCTCAAATCTTTCTTCTATCATAAGTAAAGCATAATAGGATCTTGTGCGATCATCGATTAATGTAAGAAAATATTTCTTACCACCTCTCGTTGAATAAGTTTGGATCAGAATGTCTGAATGTATTAATTCTGGGGTTCACTACTTCTTTCAATTGATTGGAAAACTCTTATGGATTTAGATTCCACACAAATCTCGCATTTATGATTTGGATCTATTTTAAATTTAGGCAAACATTCATATTAATTAATATAAGTAATGTCATAATTAACATATCCTAGTCTACCATGCCACACATTTGAAGACTCAAGCATATAAACGAAGACCAGCGTTCTTATTATTAATAATCTTAATAGGAGTCTGATAGTCATTACATTCATTTGAAGAGCCCATTGCTTTCATGTACCCCTTCCATACATCCATTTTGGTGAGGATGAAGTTATGCGAGACAAACACTAACTTGAGCTCTTCTTACTCAAGCATTGATCCGGACAGATTCTTCCAATTTCGCACATCTGTGATACATCATTGAGAGTAGATTCTTGCGTCATCATCTTGATACTACCTTCCCTTGACCTTGACGGAGGAAGAGGAGTTGCCCATAGAGTGATTCTATCATTATCTATGCTATGATATGATGAGAACATCCTTGTTATGCAGGCGAACATGGCCAGATGGCCCACAGTGTCCACCACCATTCTTTGGTATTCTTCGCGATGAAGTTCACCTCGAACGTGGTTGAGAGGTTCATGTGCGAGACATCGTCTAAAGGCCATTCGCCGATCACATTGAAGCGAGGCGTTTCTTCTTTAGATTCCTTAGTCTACTGTATGTGATCATATACGATGCCCTTGCCCATTGCACACATAGCACACCTTGGAACTTTTAAGGACGCTGCTTGGGACCATTGCCATTGTCCTTCTGCTTCTTATTCTGCTGTGGGAGGTCGCCTTGTTCCTGACATTGGCGTGGATTCCATGATGGCCTTAGATTCCATGATGGCCTTGTCTGCCTTCTTTTTAGATGCATGGTTGTCTTATCAATTCTCGACCTCCTTATCAAGTCTTGGTATCGTTTCCTTGAAACATGCTTTGTTAATTAGCGATTCTTTCCATAGTGGTGGCAATTTTTCAATAATTGCAGCCACTTTGAAGGATTCACTGAGAGACATCCCTTCTACATGTATGTCATACAAAATCACTTGTAGATCTTGAACTTGGCTGATCACAATCTTGGAATCAAGCATCTTGTAGTCTAGGAATTTTCCTACTACAAACTTCTTGAGCCCTGCATCCTCAGTCTTATATTTTTTGTCCAAGGATTCCCACAGTTTTCTTGTAGTATTGAAGGTGCAATACATATTATATAGTGTGTTGTCAAACCCGTCGGGAGGTAGTTGTGGCCTGAAATCGGCATACTTCCACAGTAGTGGTAACCACTTATCGATTTCATTTTCCTTGATACGGGAGCATGTCTCGAAGAGTAAGGCTTGGAAATTAAGGTGGTCAGTAGACGACGTCTTTTGTTGCCACCTGTGAAATTTGTCATTAAACTTTTAGAACCTGCCCATGACTCCACAGTGCATTTGGTGTCATACGAGGCGTTAGAGGCACCACAGTAGGAGTAGAATTAGTAGCCATTCTTTTGTTGCGAAGCAGTATATTAAATTTAAATAGCGAACCAAATTACGAGCATTAAAAGCGATTATTAAATCAAAACGGTGTACTAGAAGTTCTGTAATTCTTACATAAACCAAAATAGTAAAATGGAACGAACGAAACAGAATTGTAGTTTTGAGTTTTGTATATCAGATCTGTAGTTCTATTGATTTTTCCAGTTCTGAACTTTAGAACAAGAAGGCAGAACCGAGAGATTAAAAACTGATATATATATGTAAAAATAATATATTGTCTTAAGATTATCGATTCGAAACCTATGACCGGTGTATTTAACAGAAACGGAACTAAAATTCGCAGACATAATTTATGTCTGATAAAATGGAACTTTGTTTGCTGAAATAAAAGCCAGGCGTCGAGTCTTGTGTTGGACCTGATTTTTCTTAAGACAATATATTTACTTTCATTAATTGGTGCTTTGAGTTCTTATGCGTCTCCCGGGATAAAATGATCTCCTGACACAAAGAAAGCACTTCCTAAGGTTGGTGTGAGACGGAACTTGTGCGGAACTCGGTCCTCTTAAGATCACGAGAAGATGATATGTAATGAAATTTTTCTATATTTACAAATGCTTGATGGTGTGTCTACTCGCGTATGTGTGGAGAAGGCGCCCATTCGACAAAGCGACAGCGTTTGGGAATTAAGATTAAGGATATGTATGCACGGCCGGCCTCTCGGGCAAGGCCTGGCAGGTTTAATGAGAGCGCGCGTGGCCTGCGCATGTGTATGGTGAACGAAGCATGTGCTAGAGTCTTACTCCCGGCCTCTACTTCGGTGCCACTTGGGGCCCAGGCCAACTTCTGAGTAGGTGTATATATACTCTTTAAAATTCTTGTTCTCATCCAGATGTGGGACCTGAAGGCTTTTCTAAACTTAAAACTTTTGTTACCATTTTCAAGTGGTGATCTTTGGAGGCAATTTCTAATTCACTCCTTAATGGTTTTGAGTAACTCAATATATAATCTTCATCTCCTAATGGAGGAGAACATATTCTCATGTGGACACACTACAAAGAGTTTGTGGGACCCGTTTTAATTTTAGCTCAAAGATAGCTAATTTATTTTGCTCAAACCCATTTTTTCCAACAAATAGTTTCTTTACTAGAACCCGATCGAAATTCATCAATCGAGGAAATCCAAAAAATTTGATCTTTTTAGTACTCTTATCAACAACGAATGGCCAGACAAGTGTCGATCGTCTTCTTGCGAGCAGTAGTAATGAGCCAAAGGTACACGGCGAGCCACTTGACATCACAAAGCGTGTAGTTTGTAAGCGCGACGGATGAAACGCGTTAATTGGGATCCAGCTCTAATATAAACCAATTAAACCTTTGTCGCCCTCAATGGTGGCATTGATTCTCTTCATAGTAGCAATTTCGATCAATCGACAAGCAGCAAAGGCAAAGGCTTGACGATCTTTTCTATCGATAAGTATGGCTTGGCTCTCTTATGTTTGTGTGTCGACAAGCGACGATCTTCACTAGCAATAATTGTCTTGATAATATGCAGATGTTGGATGAATAAGCGATGGCGACAACGGTTTGATCTACCGCGTAGATTTTACGATTGCAATGATAGCTCGATCATGACTGCGGTGACTTTATTTTGGCATTGGCGTGAGCAACATTGCCTACGATGGCGTCTCGTCGACATCGGCGGCGTCATTCTTAAGCGGCGTTACTTGAAATGACGGCGGTAACAGTCGGCAAATCCGGCGGTGGTGACAACTTGAAGAAAAGATGATAAAGAAGTAAAGTAAAAAAGTTTCATTTCTCCAAACAAGTGGGGGTTTTTTTAGAAAGCGAAAATAAATTCTTTTTGGGAAAGAAAGAAGGAAATCCTAAGTTGTTTGCAGGAGAAGTCGAGTGGGTATTCTTTTGAAAGAACAATATCCTTTAGTGGAGAAAGAAAAAATGTTTGAAATTTAAACTTGATGATGGCAGGAACTTTTTCTTTGGCAATCAATAATTACTTCTTTATTCGACTTAGACTTAGCTCAGTTCTTAGTTAAAACTACACATTATAAATTTGAAAAATTTGGATTTTGGGTTTTCATGGTTGAAATAAATGAAGAATATTTTTATGGGATTTAATACATGTCTGATATATTGTAGGCCGCAATGTATGCAGGGACAATTGTTTGCACCAAAATTAAAATTTTGGCTTGATCCAGTAATGTGTTAAGCCTAAGCCTAAGCTCATAAATAAAGTCAAGTAGGCTCCGGATCCATTTGTATGCAGCCCGTAGAAGTCCGGGGTATTTTTGAAATTTTTAAATTTTGATGGAAATGAAGCATTATCAAAGGTGTGAAAAGCGGGCGATTATGCTAATGTGGAATATTCTTAGGGAACAAAGTCTATAGAAGAAGACGTGGAAGAATTCTTGAGAATTAAGACTCTACAATAGGGACATGGAGGAGTTTTTGTGGAACAAGCTTCCTTAATGGAAGATATGGGTAGTTTCTTCAGAAAGTGAAGATAGTGAAGAAATATAAACTTGGGTAGCAAGTCTTTTACGTCTTTAAAAAAGAGCAGAGAATGATGAAGCAAGAGACAAACAATGAACCAATCAACAAATCAAAAAAATCAATAAATCGAAACCTTTCGATCAACTTCGATATCAAGTATTTGACCAAATCCACACATTTTTGTGAATTTTAGCAAATCCAGAAGTTTTGACAAGCTTAGCGATCGACAAATTTAGCACTCTATTTCCTGGCTTTAGCCAAGTTTTTGGCAAATTTTCAACAGTGTTATTTTATTCATTCTTAGTGAATTCAAATATTTTCTTTAGCAATTTCAGCATTCTAGTTATAAGTTCTGATGATGCCTTTTTCAACCGGAACTGGGCTGGAGCGTGTTGGGATCGATGGGCCGGCCCGCTAGCTCTGGACATTGCGCTCCCCTGCCCAAAAAACAAAACAAGAGAAGTTAGCGGGGCTGCGGATTTGTAACCCCAGTGCAAGTCCAGTTCTCTCATGTGGAAAGAAAGATCAAAATTTGTAGAGTGATTTTCTGCGTACCTTTCACCGATGGGGTGGCCTGGTATTTATAGTAGATGTTTTTCCCAATTTGATGGTGATAAGGATTCCCTCTTATTGGATGGGGAATTTTCTGTCTTTATCGCTGTCAGATTAATAAGGGATAATTAAAGAGCAGTTATTGAGAATTATCCTACTTCCCTTATTGGTGAGATTTGATTTGATTTGTAAGATATGGGCTTTTTAAGCTGTCCTTGTTATTGGCCCTTTGGGCGGATGAACTGTGCTCCCACTTGGGGCGTGCGAGAGCGGGCATTTCTTGGGCACCTTACAAGTCTTCTTTTAAACACTTATTGGGCAGAGTGGGCTGCCTTTATTTTTAAGCCGAATCGAGTTACCCCATTGTAGTTACGGCAAGGCGTGGGGCGAGTACGTATCGTTCTTGAATCGGGTGCGACTTCACGTGGCGCTTAGAGGAATTTTGGTTTAGTTGGGGCTTTGTCGTAGTCAAATGTCTATGATAATGATGACTTTAGACTTTGCTCATTTCTCTGTAGTTAACACCGATTCTTTCGAGAACATCCTCTGACCGTTAGCATTGTGTTCCCCTGATCTTGAAGCTTTTTTCCTTCTCTGCGAGTTCGGGCTTCCTTTTTCTTAACATTCGTCTAACCTTTTGCTCATAATCTCTTTTGTTGTTTTGTAATACCTTGCTTGGGGTCTCCGCCGTTATGTTCTGGGTAGGTGCGTGCTTTCTTCATAACTGTCTCTTAGTAGTATTGTGAAGCGCTAGGGCTAGCTTGGTTAGGTTTTTGTCTTACTATCTGATATTCCCATGGGTCCGGGTCGTTCCTCTTCTTTGCGTATAGGGGGTGACTCCTCTGCTGTATCTGATTTAGGGCGGTTGAGCAGTGAGTCCAATCGTTTAGCCGCGGTTGTTCAGAGCCACGGAGACCTCTTCATGTAGGTAAAGCGAGGAATTAAAATTGATGACATTAAATACCGTGGGATCTGGATATCTAAAGTCGTGGTGCGAAGCGCCTGGCGGTGGGTCTGGGGTTGAGCCTTTTGTAGGGAAGTCTTCCTGGTGATAGGCCCCAGTTTAGCGTTGAAATTTGGTCTCGACCTCCTCGTCGTTGAGTGCCCAGATGGTGTAAGCCGCGAGGTGGCCTTAGAATGGCCATCAGATTTTCCCACATCCTTTATAAAAGGGTTTGCGGCCGCCGAAGTTTGTCCCTCTTAGCTTTAGCTAGTGCAGGGTATTTGATCGGTGTTAGTTATCTTTGGAATGAGGGCTTGGAGTGTTCAGTATGGCTACGTTCTGGACTCTTGACGTGAAGGAAGGCTGCTTGAGGGCTTTCTATTTATCTAAGCTCGGTGCTCAGTTGATCATCGGATCTCCCATGCGTCCTTAAATTTTGGAAGACGTTGCGCATAATTGGCCCTTTATTGGGAGTATGATCCGTGTGAGAAGACACACTAGGACGATTAGGAGTCTAGACCTCCAGAAATCGTGACTTTTTTGCTTTGGTTGAATTACAGTCTTCATGAGTTACTTGAAGCACCTAACTGCCTTGGTACGTGTACTCTCTTTGGAGTATCATGCTGAATATCTTAGCCGAAGACGGTCGTGAAGCGAGTTAGCGAATGTCTTCCACGCCTCTGTCAGGTCGGATATTCTACGAGGATCTTCGGGTTCGAGAGTCCCCTCTGGGCCTACTACTTTGAGGCCTTCCCTCCATTAGTTATGAAGTTCTCCCGATGGGCCTCTGTTGTGTCGAAGCCCGTTAGGGAGGCTTCAGGATCGAGATGGAGCGCTGTCGGTCGAGGCGCGTGAAGCGAGCCTCACGGACTCCCTTGAGAGGGCCGTAGGCTGGGATAAAGTCAGGGGTTGGGGACGTCTTCTTAAAATCACCCTCTTGCCCATGTTCGAGTGCGGGGGCCGTGTGCCACCTCGGTAGGGGTTCCCGAGGCGCCCAGGTTCCCGAGGCTTCGTTCTCTGCTTCTTTGTAGGGCAGATTCCTCGGGAGGGGCTGTGAGCATCGTTGGGGTTATGCCCACTGCTGGTTGGAGTCCTCCACATGCGGAAGCGTTGAGCCTCCTCCTTGATAGAGTGGAAGACTTGGGAGGAAGTGCCCCGGTGATGGAGATGGGGTTCTTGCTCTCAGTGGTGAGCTTGCTCACGGTGCGATGTCATCCGTCCTCGGGATTATGATCTCCGAGGGTCGGTGCTGCACTTTGTCGAGGAGGCTTTGGCTTTATCTCTCCAGGGGGTTGCCTCCGTAAGTTCCCATGTCTTTTTGTGTCTGCCTTTATCTTGTTTGGGTTGCATGTTGACTTTATGTCGAGTATTGGTAGGTGGCTACCCATCTCTGAAGTTGTGAAAGATTGAGTTGAATGAGGTCACGTCGAGCGCGAGCTTCTGAAAGCGAGAGTGGTTGCTCTTGCGCCACAATGAATGACTATGAGCTCGGATGTGAGGAGTAGGTGAAGCTCGAGTTGATCTGAGGCATACCTCGATAAGGCGCGGCGCGAGGAGTGAGAGAAAAGGCTGAAATGAAGCAAGAGTGGTAGGGAGGCGAGCTTGGGAGGTCGAGGATGGAACATGACGCCGAGGATCGTCTGGCGATGGTAGGGACCAATTCTGGTACATGAGGCCAGGAGAAGCCCGGAACAATCGGCAGGCGCAATCATCGAGGAATGAGTTCTTGGGTAGCCTTGAGAAGAGTTGCTTCTTCTGCCAGAGATGGGCTGCGTAATAAAAGCGGCGTTACAGATGGAAACGCGTTCTTGCGGCTTCCGAGTATGAGCTCTGTGAACCTGTGGGTGGTACCATGGGTTGCGGGGGGACTCACGGGCGGGGAAACTGCAGTTTGTTCGGAGGACGGAGGCGATAAGCGAGTCCCGAGAGATGAGGCTTGCACTCAGTGGGCTTTTGGATGGCTTGGTTTCTAGATGAGGGTTGCTAATGCCTACCCGGGCTTGGATGCTCTTTGATATCGACGAGGAGGCGGGAAAGAGTCCTTTGTAGGCTACTCTGGAGGCCCGACCACCCGGTGGGCTCGCTCCCCCCTTCTTCACTTCTGCTCCTAATCCAGCGCGACATAAGCCTCTTTGTCTGATTTTGCTTGTTTTTTTACTTTGGGCAGACCTCCGTTTTTATATGTAATGCCATTACGGGCTTCAGGCTTCGATGAATACCCGATTTCTATCTTTTTGCCTCTTTTTCCATACTTCCCAAGTCCTGATGCTACTGCTGAGGATTGACTTGGATCGGTGGCTATGGCCTTTATGCGAAGCGAGTTGAGTTCTTCTAAAAGCGAAATCTGCCAGGAGCTCAGTGGGTGAATATACGAAATTTGAGCCAGCGAGGCTATATGACCTTGTTTGACGAGTTGAGTTCTTGGCGGCTGCTGACTCCGTGGGGCGAATCTACCACAGATCAGAGCTAACAAGTGGCTATATGACCTTGTTTGAAGCAGTTGAGCTCTTGAAGCGAGAAATTTCTTGGGGCTCAAGTGGGCTGTGCCTAAGGTAGGCCCCGGCTCTGCGGTTATATGGCCTTGTTGGCTTGGTTGAGCTCTTGAAAGGCGAGCTGCGGGCTTCGTGGGCTGTCTGCTGAGTGGGCGGCTCTGCGGCTATATGACCTTGTTTGGCGATTGAGCTCTTGAAAGCGAGCTCTTAGGAGCTCCGTGGGCTAATGCATGCGGGTGGGCCGACTCTGCGGCTATATGGCCTTGTTTGGCTTGATTGAGCTCTTGGCCCAGGCCTGCGGGGCTCAGTGGGCTAATGCTGGTGAAGGCCACGACTACGTGGCCATATGTTTGAGGCAGAAAATTCAATTTTCTGAAATGAAATGAAAATCGTAATTTCGGTCGAAAATCAGAATTTATTCTCTAGATCTCGGATAGTGAAACAGGATTTAGCATTCCAGTGTCGTGCCATGAAATCTTAGGCCTAAGTGTCGAATTTGTGGTCAAAGGCGTTCGAATTTACCTAGTTTTAGAGGCGTAGTATCGGGTCAAGTAAAGCGAAATGTGGGCAACAAAGTCACTGTAACATGTACACATGTTACACATGTTGCGTAATTAGAGGGTGGAGTGATGGAAGTGGACGGTAGAGGATAGTCTTACAGATATGTCAATCGGGCAGGGCGTAGATGGCGTGCTATAAATTTGTTTAAATGATAATAAGGCAAGCATGTGTAGTGTAAGTCTCACCCTTATTAAAAGAAGAAATGAACGTGGGAAAAGAAAAGGGATACGTAGTTTTTGTGTTTTAGTGAGAGAGTATCAAGGCTTCTCTCTACATTTGCGGAGCAATCAGGCTAGTCGAATTCTTCGAACAAGAAGGAAAATTTGTTCTACGGAGAGGCCCAGCGCATGGGCTCGTTTTTAGGGAGTTTAAATGGCTTCAGTGTGGTAGGAGATTTATCTACTTGGTTTGCTTTGTTTAAGTGTTTATGATGTTCGGTTGGGTTAAAGGCCTTGAAGCGCACATCGGTCCCAAGAAAACTTTGGGGTGGGTGATAGAAATTTTAGACCCATTTAGACGATCCACGGATGTGTGTGGGCCAGTGTTAAATGGGCTGTTGGGTTGTGATTTATGCATTAAATCATGTATTGTGATGTATGAGGCGGGAAATGGCCATGAAATTCGGGTTCTAAAGTGAGCCGATGATTGGATGATAGGCGTGAGCGGTACAGTGTTTCTTGTTCCATGAATAGTGACCGCAGTCAATTTTTGTGTGAAAATGTGTTTAGTTAGTGATTGAAGATGAATTGCTGAAATGTTTTGTTGTTAGCTACGTAATTTTTGGTGTAATGGATTGTGAAATTGCATAACGTGTTTGTGTGATTTAAATTATGTAATATGCATGATGATATATTTGCAGCTGTGTTACATATAAATTGTATTGGAATTGGTATCATGCATTATATCGCATTTGGGAGCACCACCAGAGCGATAGGAGTGAGTGCATGGGGTGGTTTATTGAGAGAGTGGTTTCGGAGGGTTGATGGTAATAATAATAATTATCGAGTGTGTCCATTCTGATATCGGATAGTCCATATAAAAATTCTCCGATCGTCGAGTCGTGGATCGATTGATATCTGTGGAGAGTTGTCAGTGTGGGTGCTCCGGTCGATCCATTCTTGCTCTCGGAGGGTTGTCCACATTTAAAAACAAGCACCTTTGTTTGAAGTAGTGTTTCTCATACGTGGCTTAGAGCGAGTGTGAGGAGTCGATGAGGACTGCAGGGACATGGGTTGGTCATTTAGTCTTGATGAATCACGTATTTGCTTGAATGTGTGTTTATAGGAACATTCACAATATGCACTTAGGTGGAGAATTGCTTGCATTAGGGTGATTAAACTCTTGTGTCCTTCAGCACTTGTCGGGGATATTATTTTTCGGTACGGGAGGCGTGCGAGAGACGGCTCATCACAGGCGAATCTTGAAGAAGCCCGGGTTGTGGCTTTGGTGTTTTTTAGAATACATGTATTAGAATGTTGTAAACTTTTAATATGTGTTGTATAAAAATGAAACTTTTAACTCTTGAACTATGGTATATAGTTAGTGTATTTTGATGAAACGTTGGTATATGGGCCCAGAGTGGCCGTGGTACTCATAGTGGTAGAAGTCCCATCTGAAAGGAGACTGCACTTAGATTTTCATGAATAGTGTCGGGTTACGACGTTGCGGTGATTCAGCGGGTTGGCGGTGGTCGGACCCCGAGATTTGAGTGATCACGACAATTATCAAAGCTTGGGTGCTCTGAATACAGGGGGCTGGGTTAGATTATCCATCACCACTTGGTGTGGTTTGATGTAGGTTTAGGTATGAGATTACCTAGGATGGCACGGAACAAAACTAGGACACTGCATGTGTGTTTTGTGTGTGATCATGTGAATTAATGAATGGTTATGTGAATGGTGTGTATACCATTGTTATGTGTTGTGATTGTTTGTGTGCTTAGTGATTAGCACATAGGAAAAACATGATGTGTTGGAAAAAAAAATTTTAAGGTTCACGGTGTATGGCTGGACAAAGAAAATAAATGAAATAAATTTGTCAATTTATTTGGTTTATTGGATGACAAATAAAATTTTAATAAATTTTAAGATTGAACACTAGGTGTAGTGTAGGAAACGGGAAGTTGAAAATTTTGAGACAAAATGGTCAGGAATAAAATGAAAAAAAAATGAGGTGAAGAAAATTAATTTCTAAGGTTTTACAGTTTGTAAAACTAAAGAAAATCAAATAAAATAAATTTTTATAAATTTATTTTGGTATACTGGAGAATGAAAAAAAAAATGTATACATACATACATATATATATATATATATTTTGGGTATTTTCTAGTATGAAATGTGAAGAAAAAAAATTTGTCTTGGTAGAATGGGTTACGACCCGTTTGAGCATAGGATTTGTGTCCGTAATCTGACCCTTTGTATCGTATTGACGATTGGGATGGAAGGTTGGCTTAGGTTGTAGAAAAAATTGTATTGCGATATTCTGCTTTATATTGTATTGTGACATGGGGCTTGCCGGCGGTGGGGAGTGTCTTGCGGCAAGCGGCGCGAGGGCGCGTCTTTGGGCGCTGCGACGTGGAGCGAGGGGGTCTTGATGGCGTGACGAGGTGAAGGGGCGCGGCGGGGCCTGGCCAGCCCGGCCACGGTAGCCCGGGGCGCTGCGTGTGCGGCTGCGACCTGCAGCTGAGCCTGCGACACCGGTTGGGGCAGGCCGCCCACGGCCCGAATCAGCCACGACACGGCACGCTACGCGCGGCTATCTTGGCTGTAATTTGGTTGTAGGTTTGTGATTGCACATGGTGTACTCGGCCAGTTTTTGACTCAGTATTGTTCTTGAGTCACTTTTTGGACACTGTTCATCACAAAAAAAATTCGATTTTTTTTAATAATTAAATAAAATAAAATCAAAATAAAATGAAAACGAAATTTTGGAAAAATAAATTTTCGAAAATAAATTTTTTTTTTTTATAAAATTGATTTGACATGTGAATTAATTGTCTCGCATTGCATTTAAATCACGGGGACATAGAATATGAAGCGCGTATATCACAGTATGAATAATTAATACCGAGAGAAATTTATGTTTATCTTAGAGATGCGCATTGTATTGCTTGTCGTTTTAAATGTAGTAGATGGTTGGTCGAAGGGATGAGGGCGTGGGGCGTCCACAGAGGCGAATTCGAAGCACCATAGGCATTTGACCTGATACTTAGTATTGATCAATGAGCCTTTATAGAAATTGCATAAGTATTGCGGCGGCAACTACCGCCTGAGGTTGGTATAGTAAGGTGGTCGGGGGGAGGTCTAGTAACCTCAGGAGGTTTAGGGCACGTCATCCTCCCCACATCACGGGGGAGGAGATCCAGGTGTGGGACCAGTGGTTCATGCAGTTGAGAGGTGTTAGAGGCCATGAAGTTACCTCGGCGACCGGGATCTCGGGTGGATGCGTTCCGGCTAGGGTGAGGCCCAGTGGTGGAAATGGGCGAGACCTCTAGAGACTGCAAAAGGCATGACATGGGGCGAGTTTGAGGATGTTCGGCGGGTAAGTACTTTCCCGGATCTGCGAGGGGCGTCACGGCTCGGGGAGTTTCTAGAGAGAGGCGACGGGCGATGGCGTGATGGATTATGTGGCTAAGATTCACGGAGTTAGCGGGTTGTTGATGATTCGTGGCCACGAAATGGCAGGTTAGGAGATTGAGAATGGTGAAGTTGTCCATTCGGGCAGGTTATAGGACTTCGCCTACAGGATATGGACTCCATGGTTGGGACTGACCTGACCGTAGAGAGAGAGATGGGGATGCTCGGGCACTCGGGATGCGGTGTTGGTAGTAAGAGGAAGGAGAGTCGGTCTTCTTCCGGTTCGGGAAAACGAAGAGCTGCTGGTTCCACGGGGTTCAGTCGCGGCCGTCAGGCCGGGACGGATAGAGTTCTTGCGGTCGGGCGAGGCGGATGGTGTCTTTACCATTGTCGACAACTGGACCTGTGAGGAGGATTCCGAGAACGGGGATCGGGGTTTCGAGGCGTGCGATCCGGTCGAGTGGTAGGACGGAGAGGATCTGATGCGTTCCTCGCGGCCGTCTGGTAGAGGAGCGATTTGAGTTTCGAGGGCTACGGGCACCTCGGTTTCATGGCGAGCAGGGAGGGACGGGTTAGGGCGAGGCGGAAGGGCAGGCCCACGGGCGAGGCATCGGGGGTTCGGGCGTGTCTGCGCCATCTCGCACCTCGAGTTAGTCGGTCGACCGGAGTTATACGGGTGCGTTTTCTTTATCTACTTTATGCGGCGAGTGCCCTATTGAATTAGTACTTAGCATTCATTCATTCTTTGCAGCGATTGTGATAGAGTTGGGCTTGAGGTTGAGACCTTAGGGGCCTTTGTATGCGGGATTACCACACTGGGGTTAGAGGAAGAATAGGGATGATTTGTATCGTGGTTGCGAGTTGGGATCTTGGGGACTCTACTCCTGATGATGGACTGAGGATCATAGACATGTAAAGTTGATGTCATCCTGGGGATGGATCAGATTGACACCTTGGTCGATTGCTCCCGATTGAGCGTAGGAGGGTTCACAACACACCTTGAGACGGTACTTGTGTGTGGTATTTCGAGGCTGGCTTGACATTTTGCCTAGGATAGTTTGGAGTCCAGTGTCGGGACGAGTTAGCGGGTTGGCTAGTGGGCCTTACCTGAGGGACGGAGAGACCGGACTTAGAGCTACCTCGGTAGTGTGTCACGAATATATGGATGTTTTCCGGATGAGCTAGGACTACCTCCTGAGGATTGTAGACTTTGGTATCGAATTACATACGGCGCTGCCATCTACATGACTGCAGGATGGCACCGGTTGATTGCGGGAACTGGAGTCAGTCTGAGAGCTCTTGGATAAGGTTCATTAGGCCAAGGCACTTCACCATGGGGGCGCTCAGGTTCACAATTAGAAGAAGAGACGAACCGCTTCTCTTGTGCATTGATTACCAACGATTGAACATAGTCCGCGATCAAGAATCGGTACCCATTCACAGGATTAGATTTGTTTGATGGAGTTGAGAGGAGTCTGAATTACACTTTCGAGATAGACCTTCGCCTTTGGTTACCGTCGCCCCGAGAGTTAGAGATGGAGTATCACAAAATGACATTTAAGAAGCGTTATGGGCACTTTGAGTTTATGGTGATGCCCTTTGGATTGATGAATGCGCCAACAACATTCATGGATCTCATGCAGTTATTTACAACCTATCTAGGTCAGTTTGTGCGTGATAGCCGTGGATGACATCTTGATACTCCCGGTCGAGTGGGCGTGATATCACTTGAGGATGTGTTCTGAGTTGTTGAGACCATCGGCTATGCGCGAGTTCGATAAGTGCGGTTTGAAAAACTGCGGGTGAGATTTTAGGACACATGGTGTGACATCGGGCATGTCGAGTGGACGGGAGAAGGTTGAGGCGTGGTGATGGGTTGGGAGGCCAGGAAGTGGAGTCTTCGAGATACGTGGTTTCTTGGGATTGGTTAGATTATTCTGAGATTCATTGAGGTTCTCGGGATAGCAACCACCTGATAAGGTTGACCGGAAGGTCGAGTTTGATTGGGATGGCCGTGTGAGGAGGCATTCGAGAGGTTGAAGAGGAGACTTACGCCGGCTCCTATCTTGATGAGTCAGGCGGGAGACGGGGGGTACCATGATGTATTGTGATGCCTCGAGGCAGAGTAGGATGTGTTTTGATGCGATCCAGGGAGGGTAGTAGCTTATGGTTCAGTCGGTTGAAGAATCGTGAAGCGAGTACCCCACCTGCGCGCGACATGGAGTTGGCGGCCGTGATCTTCGCCTTGAAGATTGCGCCGTTACTTATATGGAGAGGAGTTCGGGTGTACTCGGATCGTAAAGTCGGAAGTATATTTTCCAGCGGCGGGACCTCGATATGAGGCAGCGTAGATGGATGGACTTCTAGAGGATTATGGTTCACTTTGCATTACCATCGCAGTGAGCGTGTAGTGGGCGTCTGTTTCGGTCGGAGTCACGGGAGTATTGGCTAGTATGGCTTCCGGGAGTGGCGGATGCTCGGGGGCGTGGGGCGGTTGGATTCTGATCTGGCGGGCACGAGTGCGTTAGGGAGTTTAATGGCCACCTTGAGTCTGCGTTGAAGCGAGTGATTGGGTCAGTGGCAAGACGGAGATAGTGTCATCGGGGCCAAGATGCGGTCGGGTACATGTGACGGAGTTGGGCCAAATCTACCACGGATGGTAGTCTTAATTATAGAATGGGTGAGTGATTTAATTCAGTGATTTGAGAGGAGATTCTCAAGGAGTTTCAGTACTCTCGATTTGTCGTGCATCCGGTGTACAAAAGATGTCACAAGGTCTTGTCGCCCCGATCTTTGGGTGGATGAAGAGACACGTAGGGGACTTTGTGCGGCTTGATGTGTCTCACGTATCGTGAGTATGGCCAGGCACGAAGCCCGGCGGGGCTCTTGACCGTGGGGTAGTTGGTGGAAGTGGGACATCACGATGGACTTTGTGACCACAGCTTGCCACGGACCTTGATAGAGCATGTGGTATATGTGATAGTGGATCGGCTCACGAAATTCGGCACATTTTCTAGTCGTGCGGATGACCTTCACCTTGGAAGTCGTAGGTTGTATATTGAGAGATAGTCGGGTTACATCGATCTGCATTATCCATAATATCGGATAGGACCCCGAGATTCTGACGCTTTTGGAAGAGTTTCCAAAGGCTATGGGCTTCTGGTTGATGCGGCTTTCCACCACGAGACGGATGGTGGGTCTAAGAGGGTATCGGTGTTAGGGGACATCTTTGCTGACATGCGTCACGGATCGTAAAGTGGATTGGAAGGCACTTGCCCATGAGTGGAATTCGCACAACAATAGTTATCGGCGAGTATCTGGATGGCACCATATGAGGCATTGTATGGGGCTTGCGAGTCCATAAGTTATCTTGGGTAGGAGTGGGAGAGAGTTTCTCCATTTGGTCCTTATCGTTGAGACACCTCCCCAGAAGGTGAGCTTGATGCGATAGCATCTTCTCACGGCTGGAGCTAGAAGCGGGAAAACTATCTGCGGATGGAGTTGGGGATCACGTTTTCTTGAAGGTGATGCCCTAAGAGGAGTGGTCGGGTTAAAACAGCGTGGGAAGTTATCTCAGAGATTCGGCAGGCACTCGGATACTCGAGAGGATGAACACTATGTGCTTACGATTAACTCTGCTTCAGCATGTCGAGTTGTCTGCGAAATTATTTCACGTATCCATGCTCGGGTATACTCGAGGTCGGCTCGTGGTGGATTGAGGCCGGATTGAAGTTAACACATTGGGACCTTCGAGGAGGGACGGTGTGCATTTTGGATAAGCGTGATCGGGTTTGCGTCTGGTAGTGAGGCTGGTGAGAATGGCGGCACTATGGGTAGAGGAGTCAACGTGGGAGCGCGGAGGACTGCGGGCCACTCTTGTTTAGGGATGAGAAAGTCACGTGGTTTGATCGTTTAATATTTAAGCCCATGAAATTACATGCATGGTATGGGTGCGCGGCATATGCATGTATTGTGTTTGATTGTCGAATTCGGGACAGAATTCTTTTAAGGAGGGAGAATGTAAGACCAGAAAATTTCAATTTTTCTCGACAAAGTTAAATCGTAATTTGAGTAAAAGTAAGAATATTTATTACATATCTCAAATAGCCAAGCAGTTTAGATTAGAATCGATCTTGCAAAATCTAGCTACCACGTCGAATTTAGGTAATTCGAAACGATCGGAGTACACGTTGTTCGAGGTATCAAGTATCGGGTGCCGTAAAACGAAATCTGAGATGACAAAAGTCACCTATAACATGTACACATGTTACATGTTGCTGAGTAGAGGTGATGGAAATGGAGTGAGATGGTAAATGTGAAAATGAGCTTGGGGACATAGATGAGTATAGAATTTGTTTTAAATGATAATAAAGTAAAAGCGTAATAGTGTCGTCTCTGCCTTTGATAAAAGAAGCGAGAAACGCGTGGGAAGAAAAAGGGGATCATTAGCCGTTGTGTTTTAGTGAGAGTATCGAGCTTCTCTCTGCATTTGCTTGAGCGTCAAATAGTCGGAGTGCCGGGACGAGGGAAAGTTGTTATCTGTGGAGGAGGCCTATCGTGGGCTCAGGTTTTTAGGGTTTGATAAACTCAGAGTGAGGTAGAGGATTTATCTACTTGGTTTTACACTTTGTTAAATGTTTTATGATGTTTCGGTTGGGTTGAGACAGACGGCCGTTTATCGAGTCTAAACTTGGGGCCAAAATTGTTAGAAATTTTAGACCATTTAGTTGATCCACGGGTATTAATGGGCGATGTTAGGCACGATAGGTTGTAATCTCTTCACATTAAATCATGTATTATGATGTGTGTATGGGTGGAAATGGCCATAGAGTCGAGTTCCAAGTGAGCCAGATGATTGGATGATAGATTAGTGAACAATAGCCCGAGGGTTTTCATTCACATGAATAAAGTGACCTGAATTAATTTTTGTGTGAAAATGTGTTTGGTTGAGTGATTTAAGAATGAATTGCTCGTGTTTGTTGATTAGCCCACGTGAGCTAATTTTTGGTATGATGGATTGTGAAATTGCATAACATGTTTGTGTGATTTAAATTATGTAAATATATGCATGATGATATATTTGCATGTGTTATATAAATTGTGTTAGATTGGCATCATGCGTTCCATATCGTTGGAGCACCTAGAGCGATAGAGTGAGTGCATGGGGTAGTTTATTGAGAGTGGTTTCGGAGGGTTGATAATAATAATAATTATCGGGTGTGTCCATTACAATATCGGATAGTCCATATATAAATTATCAATCGTCGAGATCGCCCGATTGATATACCACATCGGGTGTCCATTTAAAGCAAACACTGTTTTGAAGTAGTTTTCTCATACATGGCTTAGAAGCGAGTGTGAAGTCGATGGAGACTTTCGGGACATGAGTTGTCATTTGGAACATTCAAAGTAGGATCACATATTTGCTTGAATGTGTGTTTACAACAAGGCATTGCATATCACGCAGGTGGAAGTAGCCATTTAGGGTGATTACTCTTGGGCGATAAACTCCATGCCGTCGAGGGATATTTTTAATTACGAGGAGCGTGCGAGAGACGGCTCATCTAAGTAGAATCTTGAAGAAAGCCCAGGGTTGTGGCTGGTGTTTTAGAATACATATTAGAATGTTTACATAGCTTTTTAATATGTGTTCTGTAGAGTAAACTTTTTAACTCTTGAAACTATAGTATATAGTTAGTGTATTTTTGATGAACATGGCATGCCCAGTGGCCATTGATACTCTGTTGAGTTATATTGGTGTTTGAGACTGAGGTTTGTATTTGGTAGAGGTCCACAAAATCTGAGGGACTACACTGATTTTACGGTGAATAGTGTCGGGTTGCAGGCATTCCACAGTATTCAGTGGTTGACGGCTGGTTAACGGCCCCGGAATTTGGGGGCGTCACTAATGGCCTTGTTGGCTTGAGTTGAGCTCTTGAAGCCTGGCTGTTAGAGACTCAGTCTTCATCACTCATTGACGGCTGCGGCTATATGGCCTTATGCAGCAGTTGAGCTCTTGAAATTGAGTTCTTTGCAGAATGCGTGAACTAATCACCTTGTTGAACTAACTCTGCGGCTATATGGCCCTTAATACGGCGGTTCGGCTCTTAAAACACTAATTCTTCCAGGCGCGGGTGGGCTGTGCAGCAGCTGACGGCTGCTGACTGCTGGCCTTGTTTGACGGATTGACTCTTGAAAGCGAGGCAGTGGGGCCTCGTGGGCTGTGCCTTGAGGCGGAAGGCGGCTTTGCGAGCTCTATGGCCTTATTTGAAGCAGTTGAGCTCTTAAAAATGAGCTCTGGCCAATTTGAGGCTCTTGTGTTGCTTGGTCCCGTGGCTACATGGCCGATTTGACTTCCTTCTCTTGGAAAGATGCTGGCGTCTTTAATGCGGGTTTATGGAGAATTAGAAACATGGAGGTGGAGCAGGTGCGCGATTTTCGAGTGCTCAGAGAAGCCATATGAATTGCGATTCCTCTGCAATAGAGCTCATGCTTCGAACCTTCTTCCCTTTTTGGGGTGTAGTTGGAATCAAGCGTATAATGGGCGTGAGGCTTGAATTCGTCTTCGCGGGAGGAGTCCGTCTGGAGATCTTGGGTTTTGGCGTTTAGTTCAGATGGTCCCTACCTTGTAAAGTTATGTTTCCCTAGTTCCTCCCTTATGGGTTATGTTATTCCTAGCTCTTGTGTCAGATGACGGGCCCATTGCTAAGGGAATCTTTGTCAGGAGAAGGCGGTGTGTAAGAAGAACTTCCGGTACCACTTTTCTCCAGTTTCTCCTCTTTCTTCTCTTTGCTTTCTCTTTCTCTTTAACTCTTCTCCTTTTCCCTTCTCCTTTTCCTTCTAGTTCTCACTCTCTTAGTACTCTTTCTCTTCTTTCTTCTCCCTTTTCCTTCTCATTTTCCTTCTGATTTCTCCTCTCTCTCTTCCTCTCTTTCCCTCTCCTTTCTTTCTTGAGATTTTTGTTTTGAGATTGTATCTGTTCATTCTAGAGATGTAAGGATAAGCCTTCTTGGTTGTAATCAATTGTACGCTTCATTGGAATAAAGAAGGCATTTTTTTGAAGCATGAATTTGTGTGATACGAGTGTGTAACTTTCTCGTCGTTTCTTTGGTACATGCCGTTTTTCTTTTGCGAGATGCCTTCTTCTTGATTCGTAGGATATTAAACAAAGTAATTAACGAACACGGTATTATCTGGTGATGATGCTATTAAAATTCTGATAAGTCACATTGATAAGTCTTGGGGTGCTCGTGTTCCAAGAATGAGGTAAATTTTCCTTCTTAAATGCGGGTTCATAGTTGCAGTCGACTAGCGAGACCGATATAAGGGCCTTCAATTCGTCTAACTTTCCATGTCATAGGATCTTTCCTCGTAGGCAAAAACTTAAGACTAGGTCAGCAGCTTATAACTCTGAGTTTGACTTTTTAGTCGTAGTACCTTGCCATCTTCTTTGGTAGTCTTTTGTACGTTTCGAGGACTGATCACGCTTTTTCATCCCAGAGTGCAGGTTTAGGCGGAGAGCCTCTTCGTTTATGTTCCACGCTTGATTCAATCCTTGAGATTTTAATGCGTCTTGATAAGGGCTCAGCACAAGTGCGAAAGGCTAGACGAATGGGGTTTCTACGAGTTCTTGCGACTTGCGTGTAGTTTGTATGCCCATAATACCTTGGGGAGGTATTCTACCCATTTTCCTTTAGATCTTCCCGACTTGGTCTTGATCTTGCTTTAAGGGAGTTCGTGGTGACCTTACCTTGCAGATTCGTTGTGGATGATTTGGAATAGTGGTAGTTCACGATCAGAGCTCGGCGCAAAAATCCTTGAACTTAGGATTGTCGAATTGTTTCCCATTGTCTAACACCAAGGCTCTCGGGATACGAACACGCATATTATGGCACGTCGAATGAGTTTGTGTATTTTGTTATGTGATAGTAGCGAGACTCGACTTACACTTGGGTTTAGTGAAATAATCCATTGCTACGACGATAAATTTGCATTAGCCTTTTCCAACGGGCAGAGGTCCCAATATGTCTAGTCCCCCTTCTTTGGGAAAGTCGGGGCTTGTAGCTTGGGTGATAGGTGAGATGGAGGTGAGAGAGATTTTGGCGTGCTCTAGCAGACTTTGCATTCTGGTATTGGTTGTTCGTCTACGAGCATTGTGGGCTAATGGTATCCACACTTCAAGACTTTTCAGCGATTGCGGGGCTCGTCTTGATTTCCACATACGCCTTCATGTACTTCCCTCGAGTATGTAGTGAAATCTACCCTGCTTGATACGCGGGGATGGGTGTGAAAAAACCTAAAGGCCCCAGGTGAATAGTGAACTGTGGACCTCGACCTAAGCTTAGATGCCTTCTTCGGGTCGTTTGGTACTAGTTCTTCTATTAAGTAGCGAATGGGATTATATCCATTTCGGTAGGACATGACCAGGAGTTCTCTTCATTGTTGAGATCTCACGGAGGGCTCAAAAGGAACCGACCAGGCGTCCCGGTCTGATGATGTCTTCGTGGAGAAATTTGTTGCCCGAGTTTTGCTAAGGCATCACACTGCGAATTCTACACTTCTTAGTATATGCGACTGAACTCGTGCGAACTTCTTAGAAGTAATTCCGTTACTGTTTGAATTATAGAATCATTTTTCGCCTCTTTGGCTTCGTGAGGAGTCTTATTTACTTTACCCGCCAGTTGGAGTCATTTCGCATTACCTCTGGGTGATCAACTTCCATTGAATAGGCGAGGTTGAGCCGGGCTATGACTGCCTCATACTCGGCCTCGTTATTAGAGGCTCGGGCGATCTTAGCGCATATTGATATCTATTCCTTCTAGGAGATTCGAGTGGGTAGGCGCCACTCCGTGAGCATTGGCGGCCTCGTGCAAAACTTCCAAATGGAAGTCGAGCGCTAGTTGAGTAACCGGCCGAGCTCTGCGAGGTGAATTCCAGAAGTTCGCGAGATCTGCCTTATTCTTCCATTTTGGTTTGTATCGATGTCGAACTTCGCTCGACTCATAGCCAGCCATCGATCTTCTTGAGTCTGCGGTTTGTGTAGCACTACTTCGTGGGTGTGCATTGGGATTTCAATGGTATGAGCTTGGAAGTAAGGGCGGAGTTTCCGAGCTGTGGTTACCAATGCTAAGATTAGTTTCTCCATCTTTGGATACCTCTCCTCTACTCCTCTGGCTCAGTATGATAATAGACCTGAGTCTTCACTCGGTCTTTATCTGATCAGACGGTCTTGTCCAAATCTGGCCCCGCGAGTCGGAGTAAGGAGCTCTCCTCGGAGGACTTACGGAATGGAGAGCTGAATAAGTTTTTAAAGCTGCGAATGCTTCTTCGCAATGTGCATCGAATTAAGCTTTTTCAAATCACGGAAGAAAGGTGGCGCATCGGCCACAGACCTGTATGACTATCCTTCCCGGTTAAAGCGTTGGACTTTTTATTGTTGATGGCGTGACATCGAGTACGACTTTTATCTTGTCTGGGTTTACCTCTATTCCTCGGTTGTTGACTACTCTAAAATACAGGAATTTCGGTTGAGACTCGAAGCGCATTTGAGCTGGATTAAACTTCATGTTGTACTCTTCGGGATCACAGACGCCTCGGCCGGATAAATTTATATGGAGCCGTGGTAGTTGGCTTACCTGACATGGGTATGTATACCTCCATAGATGCCACTATTTGTTCTGGAACATCTGTTCACGGCATTTCCCAGTAGGTATCTCCTGGATTTTTCGGTCAGAAGGCGTGCACGATATGATAGGTCCTTGCCTGTGTGGAATGAGGTCTTCTCTTGGTGGAAATTCGGGATCCATCTTGATCTGGTTGTATGTGGGAGAAAGCATCCGTAAAATTGAGGAGTTCATGAATTTGGTTGTGGCGTCTCTCTTATAAGGTCGTCCGGGGTGGGAAGGCATTTTAGGGCGTGCTTGGTTGACATCGATTGAAGTCGATCTTGAGTCGCCATTCTTAGTTCGCTTTTTTGAAGTACGACATTGTGACAATTAAGTTCTGCCGGCTTCTCTGATCGCTTTTGCACAGACTTGCAAACCTCCTCGTGTCGCTTTTGTCTTTTGAACCAAAACTTCTTCTTTTTACTTAGCGGTTTGAAGGATGGGTGACGTTTGATGCAGCGAGTGATTATTACGGGTGATCCCTCCCATATCCTCTTGCTTCCACGCGAAGATATCCGTGTTCTGTTTCAAGAAGTGGATAAGGAGGCTTCTGAGGTCTTCTGCTAGCTTGGAGCCAATGTAGGCGAGGTGTTCAGGGTGATCGTCCATCTGTATAGGCTCCAGCTCTTCTGAGGGCTCAGGTCGGGTGTTTACCTCGTCGCGCATGTCGAGCTCGTCCACGTATGTCTTTGTCGACCAGCTTTTCAGCTTCATTGATCTTGAGAGTAACACTCCTTGGCCTACTTGATCTCCTCGAACCATTTCTACTCCATTTGTGGTAGGAAACTTGATCACCATGTGGTAAGCGGAGGGGATGGCCTTTGTGGAGACAGAGAGGGCTACTATGCTACGTTATAAGGCGAGGCATCTACTATGAGAAATCTTCTGCGTCGTTGTTGCACGGCAGAGTGCTCCCGAGTGGTATGACGTATTGACCACGAAGGTAGCACTTTTTCTCGGAGAATCCTCGTAGGTCTTGTTTGTATCTAGAGCTTCTCCGCCAGTGCCCGTCTGTAAAAAGTAAGGCGAAGATGATGTCGGCTGACTCCCATTATCGACAAGGACCGATGGTATTTTGTTAGCCCTGGCCTTTATCACCCAAAGGATCGTCGTAGGGTGTTGACATCCCTCTGGGTCTAAATCCCAAGAATGTTATGGTGTGTCAGTCGAGGGCGGTTTAGATATTTCTTCAAGCTTCCAATTCTCACGACAATGCTACGCAAATGAGCCTTCTTGGCGGAAATTTGGACTCCATATCTCTGAATCTTCACGAGATCATGGATTTCCCGAGAATTTGTTGGTCTTGAGTTGTCGTCTGTAGGGGTGGTGGTCGTGCGCTGATCCGACCTTCGGAGAATTTATGTAGCAGCGAAGATATCCCTGACGAATCAGGTATTCTATTTCCTTCCTAAGCTGTATGCAATCGTCCGTTCGATGCCCATGGTCCCTACGGAACTCACAGTACCTAGTGTTATCTATTTTGGTAGGGTCTGTCCTTATCTGGGATGGCCATCTCAAAAATTTTTCATGTTACCTCGGCGTAGGACACAATGAGGCTGCGTGTCGGGGGTGAGCCGCCAGGCTGAATCTTAGTTGTCATAGCTCGGGTTGAGGTCGGTGGTCTCGACTCTCCTAATCTCTTGAGGACCGTTCTCTGTCTCTCCTTGGGGATCTCTCTCGGTCTCTTTGTCTCTTAGGGCTTCACTCTCGTTGCTTGTCAGTCTTGCTTTTCTCCTTGTGGGTTGAAGAGCTTCCTTTCTTGGATATGAGGGCTTCTTCGTCGTTAATGTACTTCTCAGCTTTGCTTGAGCACCTCGGTAAATGCCTTGAGGATTCTTTGAGATGGAAAACATCAGCTTAATTTGTGCCTCCCCAACCCAGTGATGAATCTGCGGTGATAGCGGGCTCTCATCGTACATCTACCTTGAAGACTCGGCATTAAACCTGCAGACATAAGACCTCGGGCTTTCTTGGGTTACCTTTATGGTCGACAAGTGATAATTGGCTTCCACAGCATGTTACGGCTCCAGTAAGTGAGAGACGAATGCGTGGAAGGCTCTACAAATAGGGGCGACGATGGTGGGAGCTGTTAGACCAAACAGCGGGCCTTGCAACGTGATGTGAAGGCGCTCTGCCGTCTGAGGTCTTGATATCCGTGCGAACTCCACTCCCGGTTCTTATAGGTGTTGAGATGATCGAGCCCGGGATCCTTACCGTTCCATCGAACGCCTCTATTCAATCACGAACTGCTGGAAGGGGAAATTGTAGCACCTCGGCTATGAAGCAGGGGACTCGAGTTTCTTTGTACTTTTGAGTGTCCATGGGAGTCTGGGCTCGGCCCTTTCTGAGCTTCAGCCGTATTCTTTGAGGGCTCTGTTGAAATGCCCTTGAACCTCTACTCAGCTCCCACACACTTTCTGTTCTTGAGTCAGATGTTCCCAAAGTGTGCCGTTGCGCTCTCTGCGGGGGGTTAGGTGAGATCTGTGCCTTGGCTCGCTGGATTATACAATTTACGCCTCCGAGGCAGAGTGTGTGGATTGTTCTTCACAGGGGTGGTGTTGCTGGCCTTCACGGGCTATGTGCTTCCATGGGCGACCTTGCATCTGCACAGTGAGTTGCTCCTAATTCCTTGGGGCGTTGGTTGGTGAGATGGGTGCCTGCCTCATCAGTGTTAGCTGTGTCTCTAGCCTCAAGGTCGGTTTGTCACTTTCGCTGGTTGGTCTTACATCCACGGGAGGGGATTAGGCGTGGCTCCACTTGTATTAGCGTTGATTATCGGTCTTGAGTGGTCAGTTTTATTTGTAAAGGCCCAGCGATTACAGTGATCTCCTTTTCAGCAGGCTGGGTTGAAGTGTTGGGATGGATGGTAGGCCAGGCCGAGTGCAGACGATAAATCCCACTGCAAAAAACAAGAAACAAAGAGAGGATTGGCGAGCTCAATGGATTCCCAATAAACTCAGATCTTAAGTCGATTCTCTGCCGTGTGGAAGAAAATATCAACTCTTAGAAAGTGAATTTTACTAACGTCACATTTTCGTAGATGAGGTGGCACGAGTATTTATAGTAGGTGTTTTAGATTGGATGGTGATAAGGATTCCCTCTTAGTGGATGGGGGGTTTTATCCTTATCGATGTCAGATTAATAAGGGATAATTAGAGAGCAGTTATTGAGAATTATCCTACTTCCCTTATTAGTGAGATTTGATTTGATTTGTAGGATATGGGCTTTTTAGGCTGTCCTTGTTATTGGCCTTTGGGGTGGATGAATTGGGACCATTTGGGCGCATCTTAGGAAGCAGGCGTTTCTTTGGGTGCAACTGAGTCTTCTTTTAAAGCACCTTGGCAGGCAGGGTGGGCGTGCCCTTTTATTTTAAGCGTCGAGTTTTATTTAAGTTTTTGCTCGATTTTAATGCAATGTGTTTTCTGGGTGATTCAATGTTTACTTTGTAGTGATATTAAGTTCTGAATATTGATCTATCGACTTTTCGGTATCGTGTTATTTCGATTTCATTTATTAAAATCTGCCTTTTTCTTTAGTAATTAATTTACACAAGATTTCCATTTATGTGTTTTCCACTTTGATTATGGAGAAATGTCAAGAAAATCAGAAAGCCTATATAATTCAATTAGAAGTTTGATTTTATGAGTCATTCGGATTAAATAGCTTTAATTCACATGTATTTCGTATCTTATATTTTATATATATTTAATGTTAGATTAAAAAATCATCACAACAATAATTGCATCACATATTTGTCTTATTTCTATACTTTTATTAAATATTTGTCAAATACGAGAAACCAAATTTCTATTTTTCTTATTATCATCTCCTCATTGCATTTAAATTGTTTTGATGGTGAAGTAATGAAAACAAACCGTGAGCTTGGTTGGGCGTATCAGGAACGAGCTGAAGCCTGAAGGATCCGGGCGTATCAAATAATAAATACTGAAGCGTCATGAACCTATGGGATGGATGTATTAGAATTAATAACTGTCACTTAGTACGTTTCGGGGGGGAGTATGGGGCTGACACGTGTCCCCACGGTGAGTAAGCTGAGCCCACTCACGTGTTTGGACTGTGATTGGAAGAGGTATGTTGAGAGAATCAGCACGCTTGATTGTATATTGATAAACTCGGCTAATTCTTCTCTGACACCTTCCCCATGCGTGTGAATGCACGTGATGTATGCCTCCTCCGCCCCTCAATTCTCTATTTCTCTCCTCTCTGCAGTTTTCTGAATCACTTTTTTGTTTTTGGTAAAATAAAGTGTGAAGAAGAAAACTTACAAATTCGACAAAAGATAATCAAGTTAATCTTCAAAATCAAAATTTTTGCACCCCTAAAAATTCTTACAACCAAAATGTTTGTAACTAAATAATCCCTTCTATATAAATAATTAATATTATTTAAAATTTGAAAATCTTTAAATATCCTCTATTTGTAAAATAATTGAATTAGATAAACTAATCTTTTATTGTAACAATTTATAATTTTTTAGTTGCAACCTTCAATCTTTAGGTTTTAAAAATCATTATATGTTACAACTAAAATATCATCTCCCAAAGTTATATATTTTGTAATAATTGTTTAAGTGTTTTCTAAATGTCTATTTATCATCTTAATAATTTCATTGGAGCATATTATTAATTCTTGAAACATTAAAATTTAGTTTGAATATTTTATTAATGAAGTAGGAATCCAATCGAATCAATTTTCAATTTTATAAGGTATATTACTATCGCTGTTGGTGAATAAGCGCATTTCATGCTTAATAAAGGCATAACTGGCTTTAACGTTTAAATTAATGTATTATAAATTATTATCATCACTTAAAGAAAGCAAAAGCATCGTTATATATATATATAAAATTATCCGTTCAAAATCAAATTTTATCTCATTTTCTATGCATTATTTTAGGCTAATCCTAACATATTTTTTATGATTAATATGATCTTTTTACACATTGGAAACGTCAATCTTTTTTTAAAATTGAACCTCATCGTCGTGGGCCTCTAAATATTTTGTAAATTGGAATTAAGGTTGAATCTTTCAATGAAATATAAAAACATCTTTCCTTCAACTAAAATGAAAAAAAAAAAAAGAAAGAAAGAAAAATCAAACTCATTTCCTTATTAAAATTTTTCAAGAAGTCAAAACACTTAAAACAGGAAAAAAAAATTTTGGGAATCCGAGGATGATTAAAAGGAAAAAAAAAAGTTAAAAATACTACCGAAAGCTTTAAGATGATGAAATTGCATGAGGATTGTATGATGGTGATGATGATTTGTTTCACAACCTTTCATACGACAATCAAGTAATAATTACATTAGATTTGCAGTGATTTCAGTGACTCACTTGCTAATTACTGATGTCGTTATTATTCATTGATCTGACAATATTTTAGCTAAGGATGGAGTGGGGCCCATTTGGATTGAGATCTAAGCTTCAATTTTCCAAATTGTACCAAAACATTCTTTCCTTAAAGACATTATGATATTTGACTCCGCCATAATAAGTCAGAATGAAAACACTTAGCACTTACATTCTCATTGGCTCATAAATCACATTGTGATATCACTGCAACGTTTAGAAAAACAAAAGGTGTGGACCTGTTTTTATCTACGATTCCAGATTTATATTTATTTTGCCGGCTGAGTAATCAGATTCACTATGTCGGTATTAATTTATACATATGTTATCAATGTCAACTTGTATTTCTAAATCAAGAGTTAGAACATTTTATCACGATGTATATTTATATTATATGTTTGAGGTTTGTTACGACTGGTGATGTCTGAGAAAAATGTTAATTAAAATCATATGATAATTGACCTTTGGCTTTATGATTCCTCGATGAAATTGAGGGCAGGAGACAATTGATCCATGCTACTTCTTTAATGGTCTAGAAATTTAAAATGATTGTCTAAACGTGTAAGAGACAAAAACGTATTATGAAAATAATAAATATGGTTTTATTTCAAACGAAAAAAAAGTCAAATAGTGTTACAAAAAAAATATATCCATAAAAAGGCTGCTTTTAGTTCGGGGGCTCGATTTGCCCTTTCAAAATGAACCTCGGTAGGTGATTCGCCTTTATTTATATAAGAAATGAACATGTGTGCATTGAATCTATCTTCCTTTGGTCATTTTCATTAAAATTAGTTGTACACAGGGAGGTGTTTAACTGCTACATTAATCTTTTATTGAATTGACCTCTGAGAATATCAAATCAAGTTGTTAGCCTTTCATTATTTATTTTGTCAAGAGCACCTAGTCACGGTCTCCTTTTATGTATGATAAGTGAACTAAATATTTTATCAAACATAACCCTCATTTTAGCGATAAGCACTAGTTAATTTCGTTTATAATTTATAACAATTCGATCAATTATATAGATATTGATTGTTTTAGATTCAGCTTCATGATTTTAAAATTAGTGTTCCCAATAGATTGAATAAGCTACGTATTTATAATTATAATAAAACTATAACATTCGATATAGATGTAATGACATTTATATCTGACGTAATATTTCGTTGGGTCATTATGAGTTTAAGTATCGATCAAGCAAATACGCCTCTGGTCGAAGCGAAGCGTATTTATTTGTCGAAGTTTGAGATCGATTTTGATGTGTTGTAATGATGGCCAATATCTAATTCTGAATTAAGTATAAAGGATATTTTATATAATTGGTTTGAGTCGTTACATAATTTAAGTGATTTATTAATACAAAAGTGGCGTAATTTGACGAGAAACATAGTTTGTATTTAAATTATCATTTTCCTATAATATCTTAGTCAAAATATCACAGGTTTTAGTGTCCTGAGAAAATTTCGCAGACTCTTTTTTTGAAAGAAAAATTTGGCCTACTTATCACGCTGGAAACCGGTCAAGGCTCGAGATGCGTTGAAGTAACTTAAAATAAAGGAATAAGCGAATATATTATTAGTTATTCTTTGAAGGGAACCGGCACAATCCCTTATTACCAACAGACACGTGGACTAAGGGTATTTTCTTAAATGGAATTTGCGCAGAATTTCTCGAACAAAGGTACCAACTACAGTTCCTAATCTGAAATTTAGAATTTTATAAATCATATTGAGTGAATTTAGATTTCTTTAATTTTAAAAATAAAAAAAGTGTTAGTATCCATTCTGCATAAATAATTTTCATATTTCCTATACACATATAAAAATAATTATAAGTCAACGAGAAATGTTTGACTAATAGGTTTTTATTTTTAAAAATAAAATAAAAAATACATGTGATTACAAAAATGTTTTTTTTTTCATTATTGAAAAGGTAAAATATTGTGTTTTTGAAAAATACTTTTTAATTTTTTTATAAATAATCATATGTATAATAATTTAGAAATAAAATTTCTTACCTGTGAGTAAAAGAAAGATGGAGTGCATCAGTGGTTAAAAATGATGTAATACAAAATAAGCTAAAGACTCTTAAAAAAAATATAAAAATAAAATTTTGAATGTAAAAATATTTTTAAATATATATATATATATATATATATATATATATATATTTATTTATTTATTTAAAAAAAAAAGGGTAATCAATCGTTTGACATTTGTATAAATTATTTACAATTAGGAAACACTTTAATTTTGATTAAAGTAATTAAAGTGTAAGGTGTCTTTGAAAATAGAAGACATTATATTTAATTAAAGTCTTTAAGCCCAATTAGAGGATAGCATGGAGTGAGTACATAGCAAAAAAAAAAAACAAATGGTTTAACGTCTATATAATTGATAATCTTAAGATGTATAAAATATCTAAAATTTCAAATTTAATGAAAAATACTGACGAATATAGATTTGATACTACTTATTTGATTGAAACAACACTATCGTTTGAATTACTCGTATGAGAACCAATGAACAAGACAATTGGTGTATGAGGATACAATAATATGTTATAATAAGTTGGAGATAAAAATAAAAATAAAAACAAACGAAAATCGAATAAGAACTCAAATCAGATGGAATAAATTATTTTATTAAGAAAGAAAACCTAGGTGCAGTGGATAATTCAGGAAGTCAGAAAGTAAAAAAAAAATTATTGTTACTTTCTAAGAGGATGAAAGGAAATAATAAAAGGAACTACTAGAAGAGAGCAGAAGAGAGAAGTGAGATTGTTGAGAATGTGTAAGATGTCTAAACACAACTAAATTAGACAATAAATTTCAATGAAGTTTTCAACAGTTCACCTTAAGTACTGTCATTAATTTTGGTAATCAGTTCTTGAAAACGTGAACACAATCACAAATAGATGAGATAGCTTTTGTTTTTTATCTTTTGACTTTCTATTTTGGTCGCATAAATAAACGAGCTTTATGGAAACTTTAAATAGGTATAAATTGAAGTTACAATCTCTTAAGAAAGTCCATATCAATCTCTCTCTGAAAAAAAAAAGTCCATATCAATTTTCCTTGTGAGTGTCGATTTTGTAATCATATTAAAAAAATAATAATAAATAAATAAAGTGAGTTGCTACATATTGCATGTGATTTATTTTTAGCAGTCACCTTTCTACAAGTAAATTAACATAGACCTCCTTCTATGAAATAAATAAAAAAATAAAATTCTTAAATGAGGCAAAATTTGATAAAATATATAAAAGCAGACAGTTTAAGTTGAAACCTATCTAAGACGCAGAGACAGGGAGGGGGAGGGGAGGGGGACAGGGGCAATGGGCGCGTGAAATAGGTAGGCGAGTGTGGGAGAAAAGAGGAGAGCAGCGGAGCGGAGGGGGGGATTCAGTGATTCACTTTCAATGATCACTCGCTTCCTCTAGCGAGTGTTATTGTCGTGAGTCCAGAGTCCAGACTCCAGACTATCTGTGTGGGGCAGGGATCCCACTGTGCTCCAAAACGAATTATAAAATTAAATTGTAGGAAAACTTTGAAATCCGGAAGGGAGAAGAGTATATAAAACGGTTAATCGCGCGGAGTGTGTGTCTCTGTGTGTGCGCGCGCGGTCGGAGGTGGTGGTAGAAAAGAGCTTTCCCACTCGCTTCGTTTCCCGACCCCAAATCATATCTATTTCTACAGAGGAGAAGTCACTATAGAGCCAACGGAATTTGATTTTCGTTTATAATTTTCTGATCTGAAAATGAAACGATTCCATTTAAGAGGTAAAGATTTGATTATGATTTCCTTTTCTTTTTCTTTACTGCTCTGTTTGGTCACCGAGAGAAACGGAAGAGGACGGAGAGAAATTTTGCCCCTTATGCTTTTTGTAGGTTTGGTTTTCTCATTAATGAAAAAGCTCCTAAGCAACGTCATTGTATTAGGTTCAGCTTTGTGGAATCTTTTTGTACTCGGACACAGTTTTTTCTTTTCATATTTTACTTTTTCCTCGGCAGCCAAACGGATAATCATTTTATTTTAGAAATTAATTTTCATGGCTTCTTGAGCAGTAAGATTGAGTCACCACTAGTGCTGCTTCCAACACGAGCGAGAACAAGAATAGCAAGAACAACAACAAACAAATATACAAAGTTCGGCTTGTTTGAGGTTCCGGTTTTAGTAACCTTATCGATGGTTCTGTAGATCTTCGGCTTGGATCAGGGATTGCGATCTGTTGTGTATGGTGTGATCTTTGTGTGGCTTTTGTTGGTGATTTATTGGACTTCTCATACCAAAGCATGGAAAATAGGTCGCTCTTTGACGTTTCTTACCTTCTTTTAACTGCCACATAACTACTTTGTTATATTCATGCTTGCTTGGAGTGTGAGGGTTTAGCCATGGGCTTTTTGTTACTGGTATGATTCGGGCCAGTGATGAAGGAAGAGCAGGCCTATGGATAACACGCGGGACGAGGTTCATATCGGGGCAGCTGAAAGGGTTGTATTAAGATCTGGTACTTGTGGATTTTGTTTTTTTTTTTCTTCTTGAATTCTTTCAACATATGGAGACTAGTGCTCTAAGACAGTTGCTTAAGAGCTTTTGCAACTATTCATATTGAAATATGTAGTCTTTGGGGACTTAAGTTCAGAACCAATGTAAGTTTTTTTCTAACTCACTTATTTGTTGTGGTAGAGTGAAGTAGGTGTAGTCTTAAGTAAATGGTGAATGGCTTTTAGTTTGGCAAGGAAGTCTGCACGGTTGGTAGCTTGGGACTTTAGGTATTATTGGACGTTGACAGAATGGATTGACAATATCGCATTAGAGACTACATCCACTCATCTAGTGAGGTTATATTGGCATTGTTTTTTGTTCTCCTGTTGCCTGAATTCATTTCCTAGATTCAGCGATTTATTTGGCTTCTTCCTAACTGGATCATGCCATTTCAGAATTTTGGTCTTGAATTATGTGAAAAAACAGATGCAAGAATCTCCATAGCCTGCATCTAAAAAAAAAAAGGGGGGGGAAGAACTGGTGCAAGATGAAAGTTAGGATGAAACATTGGACTTGAATTTCCATGTGATATCCCTTATTTAATTTTTGGCCTTTTACTTTGCATCTGCAACTTTTTTGATGGGTAAACTTCTGTGGCATTGGAACTAGAACCAGGAACCTCCGACAAACCCCTCCTTATCCCTATACCACTTGATTTAGGCCCAACAGCAGCTTATCTACAATTTTCTGCATAAGATGAATAAGATTGAGATTGTTGGTGATGTAACTCTCGTAGTAATAAGTTGGAAGAAAAGGAATCATTATGGGCTTAAGCTTTTTTCTATACTAGCTTCTGTCATTGTCACATGTTGTCTTAGGAGCCCCAACCTTTTGGTATAGGATATAGGTGTAGTAAAGAGTTTAAATTGCCCGCATCAATCAAGTACCGTAAATAGGTCAAATGTTATATAGGAGATCTTTTGGTAGCCTTTTGTATTTAAATTCCTTCTAAACAACTGCTTTTCTTACTATGGAAGTGGGGAAAGTAGCATGTTTGAATTGAGTTTGTGGTTACTGAATGCAGGGACAGTATTTCTTGAAAACATTTGTGTGCATAATTGCATTTTGATGATCAATCATGATAGTTATGATGGTGAGGAGGCAAGTTTGATATAAATTTCTGTGCTGTTTTTTTTTCCAGGCTATTGACATGGGAAGACGGGTATTGTGCTTATCCAAAACCAACAGAACCTGTGGAAATCATATCAGATGATATTTCCTTGAACAATGAAAAGGATATATCTCCTTTACACTGTGAAATTGATGGATCAGATGGATGTTTTAGATATCCAATGGAACTAGCAGTGGCTAATATGTCATGTCTTCAATATGCAATTGGAGAGGGGTAAAATCCTGGGCTTGACTGATATCATTTCAATTGTGTACCTTTTTCTTCTATTCTCCATTGAAGCCATACATTCATATGTGCAGAACATAGTTAATTGTTTACATACTGTCTAGTTAATTAATCCTTCTTGGAGGGAGTTTTTGAGGCCATGACCTGGTGGAGCTCAGGCATTTAGGATCTTCTTAGCCTCCCGTCTTTCTCCAACTATATAGTTTCCTGCTCTACCATGATTCAATGGAGTTGTACTTTGAATCCCTCTCTCTCTCTCTCTCTCTCTCTCTCTCTCTCTCTCTCTCACACACACACACACACACACACACACACACACACTCTTTCTTTCCCTCTCACATATGTCTGATAGAGTTACAAGGCTTGAACTCTTGCTTAGATGACCACTAAGGATCTCATTCACTTGTTTATTCTAAATCTTCTACAGTTTCTTCTGACCTTTCTCTCTAATTACAGGAAGGTTTGGATCCTATTGAGGTAGCTAGCTGTTCTCATGTTTGGATAACTTAAACTAAATTTTGCATTTACAATTTGAATTCATTTATAAGCAAATTAGGATAATGAGGTTGGAACATAATGTTAATGCATTCTGAATTTCCATATCATTCAGGATTGTTGGTGAAGTGGCATACACAGGAAACCACTGCTGGATCTTATGTGATGATTATTTTCTTGCCAGCAGAATCAACTCTATGTTAGTCTCTGAGGAGCTTCCAGTCATAGTACTGCTGATTGTTCTTGTGCAAGTAAGGGATTGATTGTTTTTTTTTAAATATTTGATGAGGCACTTCAAAATGACGTAAAAGCTTTTCATTTGTAGCAGTCCAGATGAATGGTTACTCCAGTTTGTGGCAGGTATAAAGGTAACTTATTGCTGAAATCCATACTAATGGATCAATAGCATCCATGGCCTGGGTCTAACTGTTAAAAGGCATGTGTATGTATTGGCATGCTAGCTAAAGTGTACAAATTCCAAGATATGAACCTTTTGGGTTGGTTCTCTGTTGATCATTTGTATAATGCTCATGCAGACCGTTTTGCTGGTACCTGTTATTCCGCATGGTGTTTTGCAACTTGGATCTCTGGAGAAGGTGCGACTTTATTATAATTGTTGTGGTTTGACTATTGTGTTAGTATCCTAATATAAATAGGAAAGATAATTCATTTACTGCTGGTATTCTTATGTGCTTGTACTATCTTCCCTGTTGCACAATGTATTCATGCAGGCAGTGTACAACTACGTCAAGATAATTCTAGAGTCATGAATATGAGATTCATGATAATGGAATCCATGTAAACCACCCAAGAAATGGCCCAGGATACTCCACATATTGGTATTCTTAGCAGTTTGTACCTATCTTCCCTTGCTATGACACTGTGTTAATTTGCAGTACATACAACTATAATGTAGATAATTCTAGAGTCATGAATATGAGATTCATGATACTTGAATCCATGTAAACCACCCTAGAAAGGGCCCAGGATACATGTATGGAAAATGCTATATTTTCTGACCAAAAACATGCATACATCAGCAAAAACCTTGTGCAAAAGAGGGAGTTGTGAACGTTTTTTTTTTTACCTATTTATAACTTGCACTGCTCTCTCTTTCTCCTTCATGCATGTGATGCATTTTGGCTTGTCAATGTTCAACTTACATGAGTTTCTCTTTCCGGTCAAGGCTGCAGGTCACTGAAAATGTGGCTGTTGTTGCATGCATTAAAGATAGTTTTGGTGCCCTCCAAAATGAAGGTACTTCTGTACCTTCCACTTCAAACTGAATTGCCTGCTTCCCAGATTCTCTATGAAGAGTCAGAGGCAGTTGACAGTGTCAAGCTTCCAAATAATAAATAAATTATTGGAGCACAAATCAAGCTGTACCTCTTCAAAGTTCAAGATGCTCGCCACACTTGAGAAGATCTTCCCTTGATTCATGAAAGTGAAAGCAAAAAGGAAATCAGCATCTTTTCTGTGGGTCTAAATGAAGTATCAACTCTAAAAGGCCAGGGTATAAATAATAGTCAATGGGAGGCGATAGAGAGTAACCTATCTAGATTTTCTTGTCTGGAAAAAGATCTACATGCTGTTTCTCAATATAGAAACTACAATTTGGAGGTGCTTGAGGAATCTTCTGAAGGAATTGTGAATTCTTACTGTGCTGGAGGTTTGATAGAGCCATCACTTGGTGACATGGATGCTAATGATACACACCACAGAAGTACAAGTAGTTTCTTAAGTTTTCCCATAGATTGTGAACTGCACAAAGCACTTGGATTGGCTATACGGAGTCAAACTAGTGATTGTATCCAAGGATCATCTGAGGATGCATCTAGCAATGCAAGACCAATTTGCAATAGAGATCTTATTGATGTTATTGAGCCATTGAATCAGGATTCCAGTGGATATTTATCCCAAGGCGGCAATGTACTGAATCTCTGGGAAGATGTATTTGCCAACATACATGGTGGCTCAGATGATACATCATCTCAAAGATCCAATAGCATCAAGTCATCTACAACCTTGTTGGGACAGTTTTTTAACCCCACCCATGCAGGTAATCAATCAAAAGGAATTGCCTTGGTGCAAGATGATTCACTTCTCTGGAGCCATGTGAAACCTGAATCTGTTGCTAGCAGAGGAAATGCTTTTACTAATTCCTCAATCTCATCTTCTTCATTCAAGAGCACATTGACCACATTGGTTGATGAAGAGCAGCACCAAAAGGGATATGGTTGCTTGCAGCCAAGGAAGGGATCAAAATTGTCTAATGTGAACAAAAAAAGGGCTAGAGCTGGTAATAACCATAGGCCTAGACCAAGGGATAGACAGATGATTCAGGATCGAAATAAAGAGTTATGGAACTTGGTCCCAAATGGTTAAGGTGTGCTTTTCTGATAGTTCTTGTTGCATTTAATAGATTATCACTTTTATTCTCTTTGATTAATTGTTTCGTTATAGCAGGAATATATGGTGTAATTGTACTCTAAGACTGTCGTGGTGCGAACATGTTATTTTATGAAAACTACTGATCGGGCTGCAACATTGAAGCAAAAGGCTAATCAAGAGGTATGTATAGTTGATTGACAGTCAAATTCCGGTAACCTGGATAGTTAGGATATTTTTTTCTTTTTTTAAGGTAAATATTTTTTCTTTCTTTTGTCCACATTGGACGTGAAGTTAGAACCTCCCGTAATTCCATTCCATCCCTTCATTACTTGAGCCAGGTCTTAAGGGTAGATAGTTAGGATAATGTACCGTTGTTTTATTGAATTCCCATCTTCTATATGATAAGATGGGATTTCAGTGAAGTCTCAAACACTGTAGTTAGCTTGTGATTCAACCTGTGATTGTCCTGAATATCGAATTGCATCGAATTTCCCACCTGTAACTTTTAACCTCATTTTTAACTGCCAGAACTGTGGAAATTATTGGAGCTTTATGAACATGTCTAATTTTTTTTAGCATTTAGAATAGATTTTGGTGGTTGTGGAGGGAAAAACTATGTTCTGTTTTATCAGAAGACATTTCCTTAATAGAGCAGAAGCATGGAAAAGGGTTTAATCGCAAATTCAGACAACTTGTTTAGGTACTCTCTCCTAGAGTTGGGAGCAATATTCTTTGTTTAAATTTCTTAAAGAGTTTCACCATATTTTGGCTGGATTTATATGAACAATGTATGTCTGAAAGTATATATTTACTTCAGTATAATCCTGTCCAAGATTACTTACTCTTCATATGATTGTTCTCCATTTTTGAATTGGTCGAAGTTGAATTCTGGCCAAAATTTTTCTTGGGTTGAAATCTATATTTTGTGAATTTCCTAAAATCATTTAGGTTCAAGAGAATATTGAGAAATCTTTTACATATTTTGTTTTACTATGGAAAATAAAAAAAATATAAGTAAAATTAGTAAATATATATTCTCAATTTATTTAATTTTGTATGGAAGAGTTAAAAGGGAAATCAATTTAATTATCATGAAAATAATTTATTGACTTTCAATTTATTTTGTATGTTCCTTCTCTGTTTTTCTTTTGTTTTTATTTTTTTTTTTGGTTACTTTCAATTTATTTTGTATGTTCCTTCTCTGTTTTTGCTTTCCTTCAAAATTTCTAGGAATTGAACGTAATCTTAGATTCTATTATCTGCCCAATCTGGAACACACCAAAATTGGACTTGAAGTTCGTTCTCTAGGCTTAAGCAAGTTCCAGATTGTGGAAAGAAGTATTCCTCCTCCCAGGGGAAGCATATGATATAGAGAGTATTTCTTTCATGTTCCAACACAATTTTTAAATCATATGAGCAAGCAATTATCTGTTTCATATTTAATAACTTGTTTGTGAATCTGTGATTCAAAATATGCAATTGGGATTTGAGTGCAATAGTTCATGGGCTTTTTCAACTATACCAAAATTTTTAGAAATGGTATAAATCATCATGGATTTTTTTCTTTAAATTATTTTTCATGGAAGGAAGACTGATTTGAATGGATTGGTCCCTGTAATTCAGAAATTTATGGTGTGTTGAAGCTGAAATGTTCAACAGGTACCTGATCAAAAGAGCTGGAGATCATCTGAAAACAAAGTGGGTCATCAAAATGGGACAAGCTGGGCTTTTGAATTGGGAAGTGAGCTTAAAGTATGCCCCATTGTTGTTGAAGATCTTGAAAGCCCTGGGCGCATGCTCATTGAGGTTTGTACTATTTGACATTTCCAGAAATTTGCAAGTTTATTCAACTGGTTGAGATTTTTGCTAATTGTCGAATTATTCCTTTTAAAGTTATGCTTAATGCTTAAATTGCTCTTTAAGATACCACTTACCTCTATATTACAGATGCTGTGTAATGAGCATGGACTTTTCCTAGAGATTGCACAGGTAATTCGTGGATTAGAGTTGACCATCTTGAAGGGGGTGATGGAAAGCCGGTCTAACAATACATGGGCTCATTTTATTGTTGAGGTATTATATTGATTTTGAACATCTACTGTCTTTATGTATTATCTTACTATGGTAAATGTTTATGGAAGCAAATTGATGCAGGTTTCTAGGGGCTTTCACAGAATGGATATTTTCTGGCCTTTGATGCAGCTTTTGCAGAAAAATCAGAATTTCACCTCTGGCAAGAGTTGATATATCTGATCTGTCAAATCATGGATGGTTAAAAATCCAATGGAATGACTGTAGATTTTAGCTTGTAGGGCAAACATGTTGCACGATATTAGAGATGTTTATTAGCTTTATGTGTTTCGGCAATTCCTGATTGGAAGGAATATAATTTATATTGCAGTGTGTTAAACAGTAAGGAATGTAATATACTGTAGTGTGTTAAACGACTGTGTGAATTGTATTGAAACAAGGGTTAAACTTTGCTTTGGATTGTAAGTTCTCACAATTAGTAGCAAGAGCTAGAACACTGAGCCAAATCGACACATTCTTGTGCTTCTACACATAGGGAAGTATGTACTTAAAACGTAAACGCATTGCATGCATTAACTTACTCATTAGACTATTTCATGAACCCCTATACCAACAAAACTCTGCTCTCCTTGACAAGCCTGGGGCTGGCACTTCCTGGAGGTTGGTCAGTAGTGTGTGCCACCAACCGCATGCAATATTTTTGGTTGGCAAACCACCAAAGGAGGCTGAGAAGGGATGTTCCTGTCACGCAATCATCAAGACCAAGCTGCGTGCAGCCGGGGAGTATAGAAGGAAAACCTTTATGGGAAAGAAAAATTGGCAGTGGAATTCTCAATTCTTCCCGGATTGACCAGGACTGCAAACTTACTCCAAGGTATTTGTTCCATCCCCAGCTAAAACTTCTCCTCCTCTGTGATACAGAAGGCCCAAAGAAAAGTTAACATAAATTATTGATTACTTAATATATATATATATATATATATATATATATATATATATATATATATAAAGGTAGTGGTTCCAGGAAGTAACAGAACTTTTTCTCTACCTATGCTTATCGCATCCTGAAAACTCGAGGGAGTTATTTCCTACATACGGTATTGATTGTTATATCATACCTGTTAGTACGACACTATGTGAGCCCTGCAAGACAAATCAAGTCTCTTGATATCATACTTATTTTCCAAATTTGAATCATCCAAGAGCTTCTAGGCAGAGTCTAAAACAAACGGAGATGCTGTTTCAGTTCCAGCACCTCCCTGAAACGGAAATATCCATTGAAGGAGCAAACAGATACAAATTGTACCAGCTGTTGCCACATGGATCAAATTAGCACACCTTCCCATTCCCACCCCCATCTAAGCTATATGCCTTAGGGTCTTGATTTGAGTTTGATGCCAAAATTGGTTCTATTTTTTAAAAATATTCAAGTACAATTATTTCTAAAATAATCAAAACTAGTCTTACAAATGTTTTATAATTCAGCATTTAATACATACAATTTTAAAATTGTTCTTTAAATTGTATTTACCAACTTTTAAAACCCTAATATTTGATGAATGGGTGATTAAGGTTAATTTTTAAAACCGTATTTTGGATAATGTCATTTCTTAAATATATGGGAGATTAATTAATGGGATTATTTGAAAAGAAGTAATTGTGCAAATTTTTATTTTATTTAAATCTAACTCATTTTGACATCAAACTCCCTTGATTTGTATCATATTTCTACAATGTGAAACATTGACAGAGCTAGTAACTAGAAAATTGTTTTATGAATTACATCAGTGAACAAGCCCCTGATCTCTCCCAGGGATGGAATAGGTAATCAAACCAAACGGTAAAAAGCAATCTACCTCAGCCTGATCTGATCCAGTTCCCAACTGTCCAAATTGATTCCCACCAAACGCATAGACCTGGCCCTCTGCAGATATGCAGAGTGTGTGCCATAGTCCAGCAGCAATTCCTGTAACTTTGACACCCGATAGAGCAGACACACAAGCTGGTTTCAGCTGATCATGTGTATTCCCTAGTCCACACTGGATCAAAACCACAATCAGAGGAGAGAACAGTTTAGTAATTAGACAATGAAGGGCCTGCTGAAGATGAACTCTGAATGATCCTATCTGGTACATCTACACTATTTATGTAAGCCCTTTCTTGCCATTTTGTCAAAATTTAGGGCAAGATAAGACCTACAGACTTGCCCTAGATTACTTTTCAGGAAAAGAAATCTCGAGGAACAGAAATTCACGCATTCCATGGACCATGTTTCCAACCAACATTAGTCTTCTATAGTTCTCAAAGTTCAATAATTGAAGTGTGTTTCAGCAACATCAAGGCAAGTCTTGGGAATGGCCTCAGATTTTCATTATCAATTAATTAGTTCAAACAATTTTACCCTGTTAATCAAGTTACCATAAATCACTTATAAGACCACTTTTCTTGTGTATGCATTAGATATAATTCCATTTCAACTTGATGTAAAATCATATCAAACGGTGAAGAACACATTTCCATAAATTGTTGGTTAATTAAAAATCCAACATAAATATCAATCAATTAATTTTTCAATGTGCTTGCATCTTCACACTTTCAAAAGATTTCCCTGAACAAATCATCCAAGCCGTAGCTGCATATTGTTTTTCAGTGAACAACTTGATCCTCTCATTGGTTATATGCTTTCACCCATATCCTATTTATATTTATTGACTTCATCCTCTTCTGTTTGCCAATTAGCTCATTCCCTCATCATCCCATCCACTGGCCCCACTAAAAAGAGAAGGAAAAAAAGGGAAAGAAATGTAAATGTTATGTGTTCATCGCTAATTGGTAGCATGGGAGGTTTTCTGGGCTTCTAATTTGAAGATCCAAAATTTTCACGGAATCTACAGATATTTAGTCATATCTATTCCTCCATAATAGCTGCCACTTTATAGAACATCTTTTATTTGAAGTGAAGATCAAGCTACAAGCATGGATCTGCTCTAAGATCCAGGAAAGGGATTGAATGCTTATGTTTCATTCAGAATAAAATGTAAAACTCTGGGTTGACGAATATGAATATAAATTGGGATTCAGCCAAAGCATCAAAACTTATAGAAATGTAGCAGAAATCCTAGAGTTTCACCAACTGATATAATAAGAAGGATCTGCAGCTGATACAACTCATATCGTAAAAATGTAACACCAGAAACAAAAACGACATGTCAGAAGGTCCAATGAGTAAGGTTGACTTAACACATTTTTTAATTTCAAAAACTAAGTTCTCCACCTCGTTGTTTCATCAATCATGCTCATTCCAGCTAGAATAATCACTAGATAAACCTATAGTGCTCCATTTTTCTAAATAAGAAAAAAAGGGCCTTGAAAACATACTCATGAAGAGGTCGAGTAACAAAGAGAAGTACTTACTCTTAGAAGTGTTCTGGACTGGAATCTATGGGATGAAAATAGATCTATCTCTCAATGCTACAGTTATAAGAAATGGTTCTATAAGAAAAATTAATGGGAAACAAGGATCCTGATGTAGGAAGAGAGAGAACTTTAATAAAGATCCCAATAAAATTACCAAGCAATGATGCTTTCACTAATCAAACATTTCTTGTAGTCCTAAGGCTAAAAAAAAAAACCTAAACAAAGGCCTCCAATAAAATTCCAAGCAATGATGCTTTCACTAATCAAACATTTCTTGTAGTCCTAAGGCTAAAAACGAAAAACCTAAACAAAGGCCTCCAATAAAATTCCAAGCAATGATGCCTATACCAACCACGGGATCTCAACAGAGAATGTGCACCATGTTAATAAAACCCTAATAGAATGAAGATATAACACATTCTTTAACAAATGCTGAAATCAAACTAGCTTAAGTAAGGAAATGGAATTATAAAATGAATCCAATGAGTCATCGATGCAAGGAAATGATTTAAAGCGCACCTGTCCATGAAGCCCCCATCCAAACGTAAGTAATTTGCCAGCATCTAGTGATGAAAGAATTGAGGGGCAAAAGAGAAACCAAGTGAGCATGCTGTTAATGAAGCAAGATCAAGAGGCATGCTAGAAATGTGAATGATAAAATCATAAAAAACAATAGACCAAGCAATATGTATGAGCATTAGCAGTAATGTACGCAAACCAAAACCAGAGCAACCAAAAAGTATACTTAAGGCAGGCCTTGCGAAGTGTTGAGAATCATAGAACATTCTTTAGATATTCTTTGGTTTATCTTCTACCTTTTGTGTACATTATTCTTCATCTTTTTGTTATAGCATATATCTACTTTACATATAGAGTTGTAACCCATTAGGAAACTTGTCTTATAGAGTTGTAATCTATTAGGAAGGTTAGATTGTCTTTTGTATATATATATTCACAATGAATCAATGAAAAACACAAGGAATTCTTTCCTCCAACTCTTCCTTCTTGTTCTTTTCATGGTATCAGAGCCCTAGGGCTCGAATTGCGAAGAGCTTTTTGGAATACACGGTAGGAGTGAGGGTGCCTTGAAATACCCAACAGGGCACATGAATTCCACACCGCCGATGCGGAGAAGTGCCGATCAAGCCGACGAGTTAGCCACCAAGTCTAGTGGTTTAAACCCTAGCTGTGACGCCTCACGCCCATATAACAGCTTTTGCTCCTATGATGATGCGCGCGGTGGAACGGGTGACGACGTGAGGGTCCAGCCCTTTCCTGGGAACTAATTAGTGGTGCATCTCTCTCTCAGGAATTGATTGGTGTGGTTTGTGGTGCTAGATTCCAACTATTTTGGAGATTTCTGAGACTTTTTGTTGCGGGGTCCGAAGCCTTTTTAGAGGAATCCTGGTCCTCGATTCGCTTTTGGCTGGTGTCCTTCCTCGCTATAATTCTCGTTTTGATCACAATAAGTAATTCAGATTCTTCAAAAGATAAAAAGCTTGTTTCGGCACCTGAAGTAGTCTCGATGATGTCTAAAATCACAGAGGACAAATTGACTAATAACAATTACTCGGGTTGGAGTAAAACAATCCGCCTACTTCACTTTATATTCAGATGGTCATCATCTTGATAAGGACCTCCTAACATGATTTTAAAGACTGACAGCAGTGAGATTTACGCTTGCCTCTTCCTTGCAAATTGTGAATTCCATTGATTTTTGCAAAGTACTCACCTTCATTAATCATTGTGAGTTTGTTAAGGAACTAATGGAATATTTGGAGTTTGTGTATTCCGACAAAGGGAATATTTCTCGCATGTTTGATGTATGTAGAGCCTTTTATCGTACTGAGAAACAAGATCGGTCCCTCACAAAACTCTTCATGGACTATAAAAAGACATATGAAAAACCGAATACATTACTACCATTTAGTCCTGATGTTAAGGTTCAGCAAGCTCAGCGGGAAAAGATGGCAGTGATGGGTTTCCTAACTGCACTCCCTTCGAGCATGACTCAAGTATGCGATTTTGTCCAAATTTCTGAGATCTCGTCCTTCCAAGAAACATTCAATAGGATACTTCGCATAAAGACCTCCTCATCTACTCCTACTTCTACCCAGATGAGCAGTGCCCTTGTTGGTAGGAACAATGGTGAGTTAGAAAAGCAACAATACAGAAATAGTGGTCTAGACAGTAACTCTAGAGGGACAAGCCTCAGGAGGAGTTATTTGTTATTACCGCTATGTTCTCACTACAGGATACAAGATCAGAAGAAGCTTAGAGTTTAAAATCATGATCAGACCGCCTACCGCTTCATGTAGCTTCTACCAATAAGGCATCTGATCGCCACCTCGCTTTATAGCGTAAGAATTAGCCAGGTTCAACTTATACCAGGAATCATTGAAATCTCCATCTACTCCACCATCGCTTATCATAAGTCGTGCAACCCGAATAAATGCTTTGGCTTTCTTCTTGTCCTTTGAATGGTCATTGATTTTAAATAATGGATCACATAACAAGTAATTCTGAATTTTTTATGCCTACCTTCCTTTCAAATACAACTTTCCACTTCTACTCCACTCGACTGCATGGGTCACAAACATGTGTTCTCGGGTCGGGACACTTTTTCTCCCCACCACTTCCTTTGTCATTCGTCTTGAGTTTACCTAATTTCTCTTTTAATTTGATGTCTATGAGCAAATTAAGTCGAGCACTTAAATGCCACAAACCTAAACATGTGATACAAGACTATAAGAAGCGGCAGAGTCGGAATCGGAGATTTCAGTATGCTCATGTAGCTTCCACTAATGAGGCACCATATCGCCAATTCGGGCCATAGCGTATGAATTAGCCAGCCCACTTGCACTTAATCATTGAATTCCTCCATCTACTCCAATAACCTTATTGTCGAAATAAGTAACCCTAATAAATGCCTTGTCTCTTCTTCGCCCTTCCTCGAATGGTCATTGATTGAGCCACGTGATCATAGCACAAGTAATTCTAGCCTATTCTCTACCTTTCAGTCACAACCTTCCACTTCTACTCGCTACTCCGTAGACGGGTCACGTTTCATGTCTCTCGGGTCGGCTAATAATTTTTCCTACTCCATCTCTCCCTTTGTCATCCGTCTTGAGTTTACCTAATTTCTCTTTTAATTTGATGTTTGTGAGCAAATTAAGTCGAGCACTTAAATGTTATATCTCATTCTTCCCTGATTTTTGTCACTTTTAGAATCTTATGACGAAACAAATTATTGGTAGAGGACGTGAGTCTGGGGGTCTTTACATTCTTGATCATAGAGTACCGAGACCTATCGCTTGTTCTGGAGTTACTACACCATTTGAGACTCATTGTCGATTGGGTCACCCCTCTCTTCCCTTGTTAAAAAAGTTGTCCACAATTTTCAAGTTTGTCATCATTAGATTGCGAAATCTTACACTCATATAAGCATCATCAGTTCCTTCTAGTCCTAGAGTCAATAAACAAGCTAATGCTCCATTTGAATTAGTCCATTCATATGTGTGGGCTCTGTGTCCAGTTGTATTCCCAACTAGGTTTCGATACTTTGTCACTTTTGTTGATGATTTTTCACGAACCACTTCGTTATATCTAATGAAAAACCGTTATGAGTTAATTTCTCAGTTCCGTGCCTTTTATGCTAAGATACACACTCAATTTCATGTTTCTGTTCAAAGTCTAAAAGGTGATAATGCTACATAACAATTTTAGTCATTCATGCTTCAAAATGACATCCTTCATTAGACCTCTTGCATTGATACTCCTTCCCATAATGTAGTAGCTGAGACAAAGAATAGACACCTCCTTGAAACTGCCCGAGCTCTATTATTTCAAATGCATGTGCCTAAGCATTTTTGGGTCGATGCTATTTCCACCGCTTGTTTTTTGATTAATCGGATGCCTTCCTCAGTCTTGAATTGGGACACTCCGTATTACATCTTTTTCTAAATAAACTTATGTTTCCTATTGAGCCTCGGATATTTGAGTGTACCTGTTTTGTTCGAGATGTTCATCCGCATGTGTCTAAACTCGATCCTAAGTCATTGAAGTGTATCTTCCTTGGTTATTCTCGAGTTTAGAAGGGCTATCGATGTTATTGCCCTAGTATTCGTAGGTATTTGGTTTTGGTTGATGTCATATTTCTTGAGAATGTACCTTTCTCTTCACCCCCGACCCACACGAGTTAGGAGAGAGAGATCACTTGTTTATACTCGTCTTCCCACCCATTGTCTCTCCCCAAACTGCCTCCCAGAAACCTCCCATCACTAAGATCTACACTCACGCTAAGACCCCTGGGCCTCGAGCCTCTACCAACCAAGCTTTACATCGATCCGGGCCAAATGACGATCTTCTTTATTACTCCATAAAGGTAAACGTTAGTGTGCTCATCCACTTCCTCTATTTTGTTTCTTATGATCACTTGTCATCACATTCTGTTTTTTTATTGCATCCTGACTCTATTTTGTTGCCTAACAGTGTTTCTAAAGCCCTCGCCACCCCTCGTCATGAGAAGTACAAGGATAAGAGGACAATTTAATGCTTTGATTGACAATGGCACTCGGGACTTGTCTTCGCGATTTGCTTCGGGAAGAAAGCTATTTGTCATATTTGCGTTTATACGAAGGTTAATCCCGATGGATCCATTACTCAATTGAAAGCATGTCTCATAAGCAAAGGAGGTGCCCACCCATATGGACTATTCTAATGCTTTTTCCCCTGCTACAGATGACATTTGTTCTACTTATTTCCAGCTACCGTCACTTATAATCGGATTCACAAACTGATATTAAGAACGCCTTCTTCACTACATCTTAGAGGGAGGTGTAAATGGAGCAACCTCTAGGGTTTGTTGCAGAAGAGTAAATCTGACCACTCTGTCTTCTACAAGAATTCCAGTTCAGGTATCATTCTATTTGTAGTGTATGTGGATGATATTGTTGTCACTAGGAGTGACTCTAAGGGTATCTCATCTCATAAGTCCTTCTTCGCAGCCACTTCATAAGCGTTTGACTTCAGTGGATACAAGATACTTCGTATACGAAAGGAGTGCAAAGTAAACACCTAAGTCTTTATCTCAAAGGAAATATGCTTGGATCTATTGTTTGAGACTGACCGCGCCTTCCTATGGTTCGCTGCGACACCTTACTAGAGAAGGCGAAACATTCGAGGATCCCAGAAATATAAAGACTAGTTTGAAGTTTAATTACCTTACAATCACTCGCCCGATATTGCACGCTGTAAGTCAAGACATATCTTTTCCCAACTGATCATTTACAAATATGTAGTCATTTTACGTTACTCGAAGTGGGCCTTAGGTGAAATGGGTAATTCACAAAGCCGTCATCGGGGCCGCCAACAGCTGGGTCAATTAAAATTTTAGCACTTCAAATACCGCTCTAAAATCGGGCTGGTCGGGCCAAATAGCCTTTTGAAGGCAAAAAAATTCTGCAAGGAGTTTCACAATTTGTCTATTTTTCAGTTAATAATTTTAATGTGGCTCACTCACTTAATTCCGGTGGACTGGCTAGCCCATCTAAGTCAAAGCCAATTTTGCCACCTCTAGCCTCAGATCGTGCAGGCTTCTTGCATAGTAATCATAGGCATAATAGACTCGAGTGTTTCTCGATCGATCGGGCAAGATCTATGAGGATAGAGGTCCACTTACAGTCGGTATTTGGAGCCAAGTGGGAATCTTAGTCTCATGGAAGAGAAAGAAATAGAGTGTTGTCTCCGATCTAGTGAGTCCGAGCATGAGCATGACACAACTATGTGAGATCATGGCTTCATCAACTCTTAATGGAAGCTCCAAGATTAAGACATCAATCCCAACAAAATCCTCGTGTGGACAACTAGGTCGCCTTCATATTACTTCAACTTTATTCCAAGAATGAACTGCTATTGAAATAGATTGTTATTTTGTTCATGAGAAAATACAACTCGGTTTGATTTCTATAGGATATATGAAGACTGGAGAGCAATTGGGTGATATCTTCACAAAGACCCTAAGTAGGGATCGGGTTAGCTATCTATGTAACAAGTTAGGCATGATTAATATCTATGCTCCAACTTAAGCGAAAGTATAAAGATATATCTACTTAGCATATGTAGTTAAAATCTATTGTGTAGTTCTCTATTTTATGTGAAATAGAATGTATCGTGAAGGTTAGATTTGTTCGTGATATATATATATATATATATATATATATATATATATATTCACAATGAATCAATGAAAAAGCACAAGGAATTCTTTCCTCCAACTCTTCCTTCTTGTTCTTTTCACTTTTATACTTTATTTTGTTTCTTTTTTGTTCCATTCTTTTGTATATATATAGGTGTCTCTATACTGTGTAACACATCCATTCAATAAGAAAAGTATTCTTTTCTTCTATCCTTTCACATGGTATCAAATCCATGGAAGGCTCGGGGTAAAGGTTTCGTCATGTTTTCTCTTCTGACAACCCATCTAGGGGTTATGTTTCCCGCTAGCCACCCTACTCCTTAATCATCACAACTTCGAACCCTCGTCGCCGTCGACCTTCTTATCCTTCACATGGTATTAGAGCCATGGGTTAAGTTTTTGCTGTGTTCTCTTTTCCGATAGGCATCTTTTCGGTAGCCCTCTTCTCCGACAGACCTTCTTCAAAGAAAAATCTTATCAATTTGACCTTCTCCGCGAACCTTCCTCGTGTGAACCTCCGTCCCTCGGGACCTTCTTCTTTGGGTGGACCTTCTCTTCTCTCCGTGAAACTTCCTCCTCCGTGGACCTTCCGATGGCCCTCAATCCGGCCAGATCAACTCCACCGCGGAACACCTCGAAGCTCGACGACATGCTCGCATTGCCGTCGGCCACTGATAAGATTAAGTACATCTTTATAACAAGCTTGATGCATATGACCTATACGCCCAACTCGAGTAAGGCCGAGAATCATAGAATATTTCTAAATATTTTTTAGTTTATCTCCTACTCAAGGCATACTGTCTTCCCCTTCCTTTTACACTTTATTCTATTTCCTTTTGTTTCATTCTTTTATATATATAGGTGTCTCTATACTGTGTAACACATCCATTCAATAAGAAAAGTATTCTTTTCTTATATTCTTTCACACGAATCAAGTAAATGAAATCTAAAACAAACGGAATCTTAGAGCATTAGTCCAGTGATTTCTTCTTCATTGATTGGGGAAAAGGAGCAGGCCACTCACCTGTTATTACTGCACTATGGCGACCTCCACAAGCAATACCTTTCACATGACTTCCAGGAACTTTAGAAACATTCTCTGTTGAATTCAAGCTTCCTTGATGAACTAATGATGGCCTGTCTTTTCCATGAGCCGATGGATTGAAGCAAGGTATGAGACAAGGAGAAGACACCAGCTGAACTCGAGAACTCCAAACCTAGCTGCCCTTCACCTCCATAGCCCCAACCCCACACCTGTCCCATATCTGAAACTTTTGTTAAATTAGGTGTCTTGCTTTACATTAAAGATCTTCCATAGCTTCGAACTTCAAATGACCTACAAAACTATATAGTGTAACCACAAAGAAGAAACTGCTACACCTGAAAACTGTGGCTTGTGGACTGCAATGATCCAGGGGATGGGGGAGTTACCTGACAGCGCTAAGGTGTGGCGGCCACCAGCAGCAACAGTAGATATTCTCACTCCAGGACTCAAAGTTACAAGACAGGGTGATGCCAAAAAAGTTTCATCATCAGACATAGAAGAGGTCTCAGGTTCCTGTTTAGCTGATGATGTTCTCCTTCTCTTGATACTTCCTTCTCCTGCCTTTCTATTTCCACTAGTTGAATTTGAGCTTTGGGGCTTTGGACCTTCTGTATGAAGCTCAGGCTTCACTACATTAGTCTTCTATAAATTGACTACGCTAGTTGTTTCATTAAATTAATAAATAGATTCAATTGCAATCACCTTGTTCAGTCAATAACAAACTTTGTTTTCCAAATGAATCCTTTTTGAAGCATTTCCCAATCGAATCAAGGAGGACTTTCTCAGAGGGAACACATTCCTTCCAACCCCATGTGTATGCTTCACCTTTGTCTGGTCAACTGAGAAATGGAATACACTATTCTGATTAATACTGATAAAAGCCACATAAAAATTTTAAAATAGGTCTAATAAGTTTTGATGGGCAAGCAAGAAGCTTGTAGCCCTCCTCTCTTTTGCAATTCATTATGGCACCCAATGAATAACAAAATGAGTCGCTAAAGGGAAGGTACGGGTGAAACACAATGTGCCCAACCAGCAGCAGCATTCACTATTGGAGCTTCAGTTGGAAGGGGAAAAGGCCTGGTGTTTCTTAACAAAATGGAAAGGGGCAAAGCAAGACAAAATAATTCAGAGGGAAAAGAAGAAAAAATGGAAAGAAATCGAGCGTTCAGCAGCACCCTATGCTGGCCTGAAGTTAAAAGCTTTGTCCTAGATCATCCTTAGGAACCCCAGGTCATGAGCTTCCCAGACTCTGACACAAAGGAAGATGAGAGACACAAATTCCTTTCTAAGGGAGAAAAGGTAGAATTAATAGAGTGAGAAAACAATTGACTATGCATTTTAATTAAGAACAATTTAATGCTTCATTCTCCCATTTCTAGGCAAAATCATACTTATCCATACACAAAATTACTGGAAAAAAAGTCATTCAAGTGAAGTCAAAAATCTATACTAGGAGAAAGCAACAAGTGTTGTTATCGCCCCTGACCTGGGATATTTATTGAATTTCAACAGAAATTCTAACAGAGGAACCACAAATTGAAGACAAAATATAGACGTGGATTTAAATCTGCGTTTGGTTGTTGAGAAATTTCACGGAAAATTGAAGACAAGATATCCATGGACTAAGAAATTTCTACTCCGTAACCTGCATTCCGTTTTTCTTTTTTAGTTCTTTCCCGGACTAAAGTAACGAGAAAACGCTTAAAACTTAAAAGTTTGATTTTTTTTTCTTTTATTTTCCTGCATTTCTCGGCGTCCAACCATAGCCTACATAAGAAAGCATCTGAAAAACGAAGTAAGCTATGAAAAAGGATAGATCCAAGAGTCACCTGAGATTGCCACAGCAAATCCACATCCACCGCCACAAACATCCTTCCAAGAATCTTCGGAGAGAGTCGAAGCGGGCAGCACAACTGGTACCGGAGAAAGCAGCGGCGAGCCCTGCGGCGAAGCTCCGGGAAGATAGCCACACATATAAACCACAGATTCCTCCATCTTCATAGCTTCTCCTTCCCCTTCTCATTCACTGCCATCAGAGTCTCTATACTATAGGCAGTGAAAGCCAAGGCGTATCAGTTGCAAGCACCAGCAGGCACCACGGTAGGATGACCACGTGTTCTAGGGACACGTGTCTTGGATTCGCACCGTGACGTCAATTACCTTTGATGCTTCGTAGTTTCTAAAGATGGTATCGGAAGTCTTCCTCGTTGCTTCCCACCTGAAAGGACTGTACTAGTTTTTTTTAATTTAATCTTAATTTACTACTTTCTATGTGTTCTTGCTGGCTTGAATATATCAGGACGTTCAAATTGTGTTAAGATAGTGGCACGAGCTCTTTCGTTGAATGCCACGACTCTTTACCATTCAAAAGTAGGTTTCAAGATTAAAAATTCTCACATGTTTTTACTTTTATTATAATTATTATTATTATTTTAATTTATCTCTTTTTATTAAAAAAAAAAAGCTTAAATACTGGTACCTCCACCTGAATTAGCTCACTTCGATATGATTTTTTGGAGGGGAGACAATTTATTAGGTGCGACTGGTCCATAACATGTTTGGTTCAAAACTAGTTGACTTGAATGGCTCTAATTTTTTTAATATATTTTTAAAGACTACGATCGTTTGTTTTTTTGCTTATTTTTTGCTTTTAACTTTAGATTATTCTGCTTTTTTAATTTTGACATAATTTCTATTTATGAATTTTGTGAAATTTTTATATATTTTTTATATTAAGAAAAAAATAATAATCATATTTCAGACTTGTACAAAATATTTTAAATCCACATGTATCATTTCCCCCAAAATATTTTAAATTTTGGTTTCATCAATCTATTATTTTTTAAATTATTAATTTTATATATTTTATTTTAGCTATATAAAATAATTATTTGTAAGAGATAATGCCTAAAATCACCGTATAGGCCTGCGGTTGTAGTGCCCATGAACCCAGAATCCATCAATAAAGCCTTAAAGTCGGCCGACATCCTTCGGATTGGCAAAGAGCTTTCCCACGATCCCGGGCCACACGACATCTCGTTACTCCTGAAGCACGAGCACACAGGTCAGAACTGCCTCAAATGCAGCCAGATAGCGACTTCGGATAACTCGTCATCCATCGCTCGCGACGTGGCAGCGAAATCACTCCATCTCCATGATCCGGGATATTCACCATTGCGAGCATGATCCCCAATGACACACGCTCCCAATTATCCCTCTAACATTCGGGCCAATGGGAGCAAAGGTGAAAGCATGAGATTCCCCACCCACCAGAAGATCACTGTATCGCCGGCCTAATCCAGTGAAAGCCGCCGCGATCACCCACGACAACACCAGCCACCCTACCGAAAAAAATACTCAATCACAAAACCATTAACAGTTGATCTCTTTCCCTTTCGTAAGAAAGAAACTTAGGCATCGGAAAGGAGACCGACATTCCCGCCGTACCACCCTTTCAGGTGAGTCGCGATATCGATCCCAAGATGACGAACCCGCCAACGACCTAATAAGCCCGACTCCACTTCGAGTAGAAGCAACGCCTACCGGGCCGCGCCATTTCAGGAATCGACTATTTCCTTACAAATAAACCGATTTCTCGATCGATGGTTTTGACTAAACAGAGCAGAGTATGAGCCAAACCAACCCCTCCGAGATGCAAGATCGCAAGATGACACCGACGATGCATAGACAAATTTCTCGAGAACAATGCAAGGCCAACTCCTCTCAAGACACTTCGACGCTAACAATGAGATGGAGACTCCGTCTGGTACAACCAACGGCCATAGGGAAGTCGCGCGAATCCTCACCAAAATATTACAACCCGGGCCCGACAGATCCACTGAGCCGTAACACTATCCCACATGAAGAGCACACTTCGAAACCCCTGCATAGTAAAGGAGGAAAAGGGGCCATACAAGGAGCATGACTCCCTACTGCACTACCGGGTGATGGCTACTGACGAGCACAAGGCGTGAACGACGGGCGCATAATCCAATCCCTGACCAACCTGAAAAGGGGGCACAATCTTGGGAACAAAGTTTTAGAGGTGTCCAATAAGAGCTCGGCCACATAAAGGAAGTCGTAAAGGGTCGGGCCCTAGTATCAATGGACGCTCTGGTACAGCAGACAGAATCCCCTTTCACGGCCGGGGTTCTACACTTCCCTCTCCCAACAAAGTCTCGTAATGTCAAAAAAGGTAGATCGTTTTCGACCTGAATCCAAAGACCCCCGCAGACCACCTTGCACCTACAAGAATCGATGGAGTCGCATTTCCGATACCAAGACCCCGTGAGATGCAAAAAGCCTCTTTGCCTTCACACTTAAGGCTCGCTCCTGGGCATGGTTCAACAAGCCCCGCCTCAGCCTTGATCTCATCCCCCCTTCAGTGAACTCTCCATTGCTTTATCAGTCCCACTTCATCTCGAGCCTCGACGAGCTTAAGCTTCAGAAGCACACTGACTAAAGCAAGCGCCCACAAGAAACCTAAGGTCCTACGCCTAGAAAGGTTCAACTCGGAGTCATCGAGGTAGACATTCTAGATGAAAAGTCATCACCGCCTATGCCGGGTCAAAAGGCCACATCCAAAGATTTAATGTTCTCCATTCAAGAATCCACGCGCGAAAGACACGGCGCAAGGTCGCCAAAGTAGAAAAGTACATCAACGGCGAGGAGGCCCTTTTATCTAAACAGGAAAGCTTTTCCACACAAAAAGAAAAAAGTCGGGACGAGAAAAAGAATTATTGAAGCCCTTGGAGTCAGAGAGAGCGAGAAAGGTCGCCACGGAGAGACTGAGAAGACAGAAGGCCATCCCCAAAGAGAAGGGGAAACGTTCGAGATCGCTTAAGTTCGCCACAGCCGAAATTGTAGCCAAGACACTTGCCTTAGCAGTTCACTCCCCTTATCACCTCGGTGTCCTAAATCCTAACTGAGGTGCAACACGAGATATTCTTGAGATGGCCCTCTTAGATGAGGTGGGACCCGATAAAGAGAGATACGACCAAGTACTGTGAGTTCCATAAAGACCACATTATTGTAATCGAAGGATCAGATTCGGGGCTTGAGGAAAGAACATCAAATACTTGATCAAACAAGGGCACCGCTACTGCTAAGGACAGCCCAAAAATCGCAATCGCACTCCTCCGCCACCTCACCAAATTTCGGGCCCCAAAGACAAATATCAACAACCTGGCGGAAATTAACGTGATTTTGAGGATTCGTGGGTGGGGAATCCGCTCTACTGTGAAGTCACCTACGCAAAGATCGATTGGGAGAGATGCTTGGAGACAGGGCCATGTCTAAACTCTTGGTCGATACCATCATAACCTTCTGATTCGACGTGAAGGCTATCAACATCCCCATGACGACTCCCTAGTGATAAGGGCTATCACAACAAGATACAAGGTAATGTGGTTCCGATCGACAATGGGAGTTCAGCGGATACTATATTTATACAAGATTTGACAAGATGGGAATAGGAAGTGGGAGAAGCTGGGGAACCCAGTGAGTGCCCACTTATCGGGATTTTTAGGAAAAGGTACGCTCACTGGGTCAACCCAACCAGACTCACCTTAGAAATCCCCCCATGTTAAAGTTATACAGCTGCAAAGTTCCTCTCATAGATGTTCGGCGCATAATATGTTACTAGGCGTGCCTCTCTCAATGCTTTAAGGTCGCCCTCCGCTTATCATATAGTTATTAAGTTCTAATAGAGAACCCGAGTAGAGTGGTTCGAGGGAGACCACAAATGAGTAGCTAGGAATGCTTACCGACGTCAATAAATAGAAAGCCGTAGTGTCCTCAGATGGGCCGAGTCTGACATGAGAGTCGAACTGACACCCGACCAACACTCAAAAGAGTCGAGCCTGCTCACCGGGCGACCGGCCACCACATCTTGCCTAAGACGCAAGTCCTAAGCCGGTCAAGACATCAAAGATCGCCATTCTTTGAGGAAAACACGGGCGTTTGCTTGGCAAAGAGGACACGGAGGTATCGAATCTTGTAGTTATCACCCACAGGTTGAAAGTCAATTCTTCCTTCAAACCCATAAAAAAAAAAAGGAGGAGTCCCAGAGAGGAAAGATCAATGAAGAGGTCAAGAACTCCCATGCCTAAGCTATATGAGAAGTGACCACCGACTGGGCTGGCCACGTGAACCTTAGTCAAAAGGCAAATGAGTGGCGACTTACGACACTTTACCGACGTTAACCGAGCCCGCCTCGAAGATGTTTTCCTACCTGATTGACTTACATAAGAGACGCCATTGCCGCCACGAAATTCTTTACTTCACGGACGCCGTGCTACAATCGGGATCAGATGGACTCTCAAGAACTTCAGAGAAGACCTCCTTCGTGGATCGACAGAGGACGATACTATCAAAGGTTGGTTGAAGAACGTGGGGCCACCTATCAAAGGTTAAACAAGATGTTCTAGAAATGTGACAGGCATTGATCCATGGAAGTATACATAGATGACATGTCAGAAGCTCACTAAGGTGTATTCCACGTCGACCACTCCAACCAAGACTGTGATCCTCAAGGATCACAAGATGAAGTTAAACCCTACAAAGTGTGCCTTCGGAGTCTCCGCAGGAAAATTCTTGGGGTTCATCATCAACAGCCGAGGAATAGAGGCGAATCCAGAGAAAATAAGAGCCGTGCTCGACATGCAACCACCTTCCAGCACCAAAGAAATTCAACGCCCATCGGGAGAATAGCTAGCGCCGAAGCCACTTGTCTCTGTGATCCAAAGGACAAATGCCATCCATTTTTCAGTTCTAAAAAAGGTTTCTCTCCATCGGGACACCACAAAGGCGTCTCGCATTAAAACTCTACCTAAGCCCCCTATCCTCGGCTCCCAGAAGAACTCCTTACGCTCTACTTAGCCATTTAGACTTTTCGACTAGTGCCACCATGGTTAGAGAGCAAGATAGAGTGCAACAGCTAATTTATTATTGCAGCAAAGCCTTGAGGGGTGTCGAGGAAAGATATTTGAAGATGGAAAAGCTAGTGATACGCTGAACCACTCGCGTAAGGCTTCACCATACTCTGTGCTCACACCATCGAAATCCGCATGCACACCCAACGGCAAGTACTACATAAGCCGTGAGACCTCGTGAAGGTCGACAAATGGACCATAGAGTCAGAAATGAAACTGACATCGTATATAAGCCTAGAACGACGATCAAGGCGCATTTCGCAGATTCTCAGAATGGAGTTTCATAATAGCAACGATCATTCGAAACCACATATATAACACCCCACCTTCCCGGTGGAACCGTTTACCGATGGGGCCGCCAATGCTCAAGGAAGTGTATGCTTGACTCAATTTCCCCCCAAGGGCCGATGTTGAATATGCACTCACCTGGGTTCCCTACCAATAACGGTCGAATATGAGGCCGCTATCATTGGGCTTAACCTGCCTACCTACGGAGGTAGAGCAATTAGAGGTATGCAAAGGATTCCATTGGTGGTAAGACGATAAAAGATTCCTACGGCGAAAGGCAAAAGATGATCCTTTTATCTTAAAAAAGGTATGCGAGTCATTTCAAAAGTTCAGATGGATTCAGCTTTATATTAATCCCAAGTACAAAGAATTACGTAGATGCCCACTAAGCTAGCAAAGGTTACGTGAAGAAGACTGGATGTGACGAAAATTTCATCGAAAGACCCTTGAACCTTCAAGAAACGCCAACAATATGAAGTCCTCCTTAGTAATGACCGCTACTGAAATGGACGGACCCCATATGGGACGACGATCAATCCAGATACTACCGAGCTGAACCAAGGAGGCAATCTAAATTGAGAGCCAGATCGCCCGATTCGTTTCTTTTACGAGAACCCTTTACAACGGGGGTTTTCGCACTCTCCTCAAATGCGTAGGGAAAGGAAGACGCACTGACTTACACTGAGAGGTACGAAGGCATCTGCGGCAACCATATCGGAGCTCAAACTTTGGCAGGAAAAGTCCTTAGGCAAAGATATTATTTGCTCACGATGCTCAAAGACGCCACAGAACTAGTCAAAAGTTGCAAAATCTGTCAAGAGCATGCCAAGATCTCCCATCTCCCATCCGAGCCACTCCACCTCGACCAGCCCCCTGACTTTTTCAAAGAAATGGGATTAGACATACTCGCCTCACCATCGGGAAGAGGTCACAAGAAATTCACCATCAGAGGAGGGACTACTTCACAAAATGGGTAGAGGTCAGCCATCAAGTAACACTACCGAGCAAAAGGTACCTGGCCCATAATCCGTAGGTCTGGAGTCCTAAAGCCCGTGTTCGACAAATGTAGTGCACCCAATAACTAAATTCAGAGATTTTGCCGCGTTCTAATAAAGAATTACCACTGGTCCTCAAATTATTCGTAGTCCAACGGGTAAGTAAGCCACTATAAGGACTCTAAAGACGCGACTAAAGACCAAACTCGAAGGCTTAAAGGGAAAATGGGCATTACATTCCCGAGGTACTATGGGCATACAGGATTACGCGTAGGTCGGCGACTCGAGAAACCCCGTTCGCTTTAGCATTTGGCACCGAGGCTGTAGCCCCTATCAAGATCGGACTCAAGTCACCTAGGATCGAGTTCACAGACCTCGAGCTCAACGACGAATCTCTCCGCTCAAATTTAGATCTCCTGGAGGAAAAACAAGAACAAGCTCTAAGGCGCTCAGAGGATTACCAACGGAACATAGCATGGTACTACGATCGAAAGGTTAGGCCTAACAGTTTTAAGCCTGGCGACTTAGTTCTCGAAAAGCTCTTTGGTTTGGCGAGGAAAGACTCCCACTACGTAAATCGACCAACTGGAGGGACCCCACGTCAGACAAGATAGTCCACCCGCAACTACGAATTCCAAACGAAAGAAGGAAAGACCCTGCTCACTCCTGGAACGCTAAGCACCTCAAGCGTTTTTCCAATAGACTCGATTATATCTTAATAATACACTCAATTCCCATCATTCAAATAATACAGGTTTATTGTAGCCGCTACTCTTGTGTGAATCATAAAAAGAACCGTGTGGAGCTCTGGGTTTATTAAAAACTACTGTGGCTCTGGTTACCCCGAAGGTTACATGGTATCGACAAGTACACGTGTTTCCAAAAGATTGTACTTTATTTAAGAGAATTACAGTTATTCCAGAAAATTACAATCGGCAAAACCGTTCTCTACATCTCAAAAAATTACAATCGGCAAAACCGCTCTCTACATCTTAGAAAATTATAACAGTAAACAACTACTCAAGGCAAAACCACTGTAATGAGAGTGCGAAGTCGAAAAAAGAGAAAAGAGTAGGAGGAGAGGTGATAACATAAGAAGTAAGACTCAAGCATTCTCTAAACACGCGCCTCCGAACGTGTTCCTCGACCCACCCATCAAATGGCGTGACTAGGAACAACACAACTCTAACAAATGGCAAAACAACGACCAACCGACTTATGACCACTAAACGATCACAAGAGCTGAAATCAAACCCCAAGCTTCATCAGTCCAACTCGACGCGAAGGGCAGAAGAAATCTGAGCGACGTATAACATACAACCCCGGCTGAAGGCGCATCTATAAAGAAGCTTGACTCGTAGTCACGCATTCTCCGTTCCGAGCCCCATAGACTAGTATTAAAACTCGCGCACGCTTCCCAAGGGAAGCACGAAAGCCCGAAGCTCGGGGATATTAAAGAGCCACGTAGCTTGGGAGTCCGAAGAAGCTATGTAGCCTGGCCTCAAAAGAGCCATGGAGCTCGGCTTTAAGAGCCTAGCAGCCAGTATAGCCAAGGTGTGAGCCCTAACTTCACAAGAACCCGTGAGCTCTGAGCACAAAGAGCCACGCAGCTCGTAGTCCAAAGGAGCCACACTTAGCCTCAGAGTCTAAAGAAGCCATGTACTAATTCAAAAGAGCTACGAGCTCGCTTTTAAGAGCCCCAAATGGCGTCACAGAAATTCCTCACCTCAATAAGAACCCAGGAGCCTGGCATGGGGAAGAGCCACGTAACTCGGGAGTCCAAAGGAGCCACGCGGCTCATACCCAAAGAGCCACGAGCTCGTAGTCCAAAGGAGCCATGTAGCCTCGGGCCAAAAGAGCTATGAGTTTTAAGAGTCTCGGCAGCTCGCCAGTCACAGAGTCTCCGACCTCAATGAGAACCCAGGAGCTCGGGACAGCCAAATAGCCAATGAGCCTGTAAAGTCCAAAGAAGCCATATAGGCCCAATTCAAAAGAGCCATGAAACTCGCTTCTAAGAGCCCAACAACTCGACCATTAAAGTGGTCAGGTAGTTTCACTGGCAAAGAAAATCATAGAAGTTCAGCCATTACATAGCTCGGGTCTTTGTAGCCATAAAGGAATGAAAGGCAAAAGATCTGTAAAGTGTGAATACATGTATCACAAGCTTAATATAATGGGCCAAAATCGCATTACAAGAGCCTAAGACTACTAACAAAGAAGATGACGGGAAAGCCTAAGATTCAAGCTTAGCTTGGGCGCTCAACCATTGTGGTCAGTAGAAGAAGAGCGAGCTAGGAGCAATGAAGACACCCTAAGGCCATCCTCCCCTGGCTAGGTCGGCCTCCCACCTCTCCCGGGAACCAGAAATCAGTTTCAAAACCGGAAGACCTTAGAAGCTCAGCCGAAAAGCGAGCCACCCGAAGGCCCATAAGGTACATGCCTCGGGCCCATCGCCTCGACAATCACCCTCCTCGACCAACCAAGGTCCGCCGCCCGAGATCATCAATGGCCCACGGCATTCTTCATTTGCCGCTTCACTCTGCTCTCTACCACCGACCCCGCGCACCCGGCCATCGCTCGCGGGTTTTGAGACCCACGCCCCACCACCGTAGTTCTTCCGTTTGCCCGCCGCCGACCTCGACTACCGCAAACTACCCCGGCCACCTTAGTTCTCCCCGCAATCCGCGTACTTCATCCCTAACCATCCGCAGCTCGCAATTGACAACCCTCAACTCATCCCAAGCCTTCTTTTCCTGTTCTTCAGCTCGCGATTTCGTCGTCAAGGTATGCTTCAGGTCGGATTTATACTTCACAAAGATCCCAGGCTCGGGTGTCGCACTCAGCCCGCAGCTCCGGGCCTCTCCAAGGTCGTGTGGAAGCAACCTCGCGCAGGTCGCCTCTACCAGCCCTGGGGCCAGCATCTATCGCAGAAACAGTTCTCTTGCTGGGGTTTTTTCATGTAGGTAGCCACTATAGAAACGAGACAAAGGCAAGGTCCAATCGAAATCAACGATAGGATGGACAAGTAAAGGCCCGACGCACCATAACCGCTCCTCGGGCGACGGTACGAGCCTCAACCGATTACGTAATCCACCTCTAAGGTTAGAACTCAGAGGATGTGACGACAAGCAACCCCAAATGCCTTACATCTCGCAAGCAACGAGTCCTCATCCCTTTCATGTCCGAGATGCTTCCTTCCCTCACCCTCAGACGACCTGGAAGGAAGCTTGGCACTTTGCGTCGAGGGGCTCCAAACAGATATAAGCAGGATATCTAGAGGAGGCTCGGTGGTCCTCTCGAGAGGACTCTCGCCACCGCTGCATCGGGAGAGTACGTGATTTGAAAACATCACGACACCTCGCCCACAGGATGAGGCGTGTGACTCCTCGCCCCGGACCGCCCGACCACCCTTATACTCCGAACAGACGATGGCTAGAGACACCCCTAACTCGGACCTGCCTCTGAAAGCTCGCATTTTTGGTCGCTCTCGAGGCCGGGCCGACTCAAGGCTTAGACACTTCTTTTCTTTTCAACAAAAATCATCCTCGGCTTGAAGCTCTTCCGAAGGCTTCATGACGGTTGCTGAGATGACCTCAGCTGAGGGTCGAGAAGATTTCCCACTAGAAGGCCCCGGGAATATCCGATCTAATAAGCTCTGAATACGTCTAATGGCGACATTTAACCAAATTTTGCTTCACCTCTTCATCCTCAGAGCTGAGACTGGGGCGAATACCTGAAGGCCGCATAATCAAAGGAAAGTTAGAAACACCTCATGACTTTCGAAGGCTAAACCCAATTAATGCGAACAAAAGCTTACGTAGGTTCTCGGGGGCAGTCTAAACGGTCGGAATGTCGAGCATATCTTCTTGGTTAGTAGGATTATACCCACCACGTAATTCACCGACGAAAAAATAACGCTTTTCCTAGTGTTCAGGGAGGACTAAGATCCGAGATGATCGCCTGGCATCAAAAGGCTGAAAATGTATAAAAGTCCATGCACTCATTCACACTAAAGAAGTCCAGAGCAAAGCTTATGTTGGGGAACCCTCGAAATCTTTATCCCTAAAGACGACTACAGCAACAGGCCGTAATCCACCCTAGAAATTGGGAGAAAGTTGGGACTAAATGTGTGACGCTAGTGTCGTCAGAGGATTGACAAAGGATCGAGAGGAAAGCGGAGGTCGTTTCTCGGGCGGTCGCCAAAGAAGCAAACCATCTTCACTGATCGATGTAAGAAGTAAGAAAATCGCACTAAACATGAACACCAAAGGGGGCCTCGTAGCGGCTGGGCCAAGGTCTTTCCAAAAGGGCTCGATCCGACCAGGCTCCATCAGCTTCAGATTTCAAGTAAAATACCGCAGTAGTCAGGGACCCCAAAAATCCCGGATTCACCGACTCGCTTCTCGTCTTCCAGACGGGGAAGGAGGTCCCACTAAAGGGACCCGATCGACAATAATGGCTGACTGCCTGGACTTTACTCCGCTCAGTTTAAATCGAGTTCGACGAACTACCCCCATGCGCAGAATAGAGGACAACCGAGACGTGATATATGCATGTTGTAGGACGAGAAAAGGGAGATCGGGAAGAATAAAGCACCGTTAAGCCCCAACAACCCGAAGTCCGAATAGTAACTCCTCCCGCCACAATACGCCGAAAACTCCAATGAGGAATAAGGAGGGGAAGCAAACAACGAACACCGACTGCAAAAGCAACAACCCCTGGGGACCCAATAAACTCGAAACTGAAAGGACAAAAAGATAAGGAAGAAGAAAGACGATCACTAGAGAGGGAACCGAGACCAATAAACCCCAAAATCGTATACAGCAAGGGCCGTAGAAGATATGAAGGAAAATAATGAGAATCATCGGGAGAGGTTCTATGGGGAAATGATCCGATCAATGGATATACTTAAAGCATTTGTAACACCTCAAAAATACCTCTAAAAATTTTATAATAAAATTATTATATATTCCGTATAATTGTTTTACAACTTGCATTTTTCCGGGAGATTTTTTTATCATTAGATGATTGTTGAATCCTGTAAATGAAACCAAGTGAAAAGAGAAAATATAGAAATTGTAAAATGGGACCGAAGGTCAATTGTAAATAAGTTTATATGTTCAAGTGATAGAGAAATAAATGAGTAAAGGAAAAATCAAGGAAATGACATGTGGCATGTAGGAAAGAGGGAGGAAGCTTCCTCCTTTAAAAATACACAAGAGGATCCATAAGAAAAGAAAATGGAGAAAAGTGCCAGAGAGAGAGGCCTCACTCTTCTCTCTAGATTTTCCGACGACGGACCATGTGTCTCCTACTGGCTACCTAAGGGAAGTCCTCCTAGTGACAAGAGCTACAAGTAGAGACCGAACCGGACTTCGGATAAACTCTATGAGGTAGGTCTACTTGGTCTTCTTTCTACCCTAAGGATTGTCAAGGTTATCTGCCTAGGGGAAAAGTTTGGCTGCATTTTTAAACCATGGGAAGCTATTATCAGGTAGCGCAGCCAATGGATCTAGAACGAAGTTTTTAGTCAGGCAAAGAGAATTTGGCAGTAAATCCTTCGGTGAAATTGTAGCCACATCAATGAACTTGATGTTAGCTTTGAACTTCTCACTCAGACCCCGTGTGTGACCAAGTTATGGCCTTTATTCGAACAACAAACGGGTGCGATCACCATGTGGGCCGCCAAACAGGTCGCTGAAGGAACAAGGGACGTAGAGGTCGCCCGGGGTCACAATGAACAGAGGTCGTCCAACAGTGGACGAGGGGTCATCAAACAAGGGGTCGTCAATGAACGCTGGTTCAACAAGGGACGGTGTGGGTCACAAACAAGGGGGTCACAATGAACAGCCGTCATTCCAAATGCTGGACGAGGGGTCGCCAAACAAGTGTCGCCACGAACAAGGGTCGCCCAACAGCGGACGAGGTCGCCAAACAAGGGGGTCGCCGCTGAACGCGGACAAGGGTCAGCCCAAAGAGGGGGTCAGCTGCGAACAGTGATCGCTTCAACAAAGGGCTGCCAATAAGATCAAGGCGCGATGACCTCCAACTTCTGGAAGGTCATATCTTCGCTTGAACTCCGATTTTGGTGTTCTGACTCTATGGAGTCTATTGAGTCAAGAATCCATCCATATGCCTGAGGAAGATATTAGATGTCAGGACCGAGGTGTTAGACTGATCGTTACTTCAGTGCAGCCTGCTCCAGGTCAGCCTGTCAAGATCGACCGCGCATGACTCAACTAAGGTCATATCTTCTTCGCTTGAACTCCGGGATGGTGTTCTGACCTGGAAAGCCCATTGAGTCAAGAATACATTAATAGTCTCTGAGGAGATAGAAGATGTTTGGACTGAGGTGGTAGATGAGCCTTCGTCCAGTTCGGGTCTGCTTCGTCAGCCCAGGATTTGACTGCGGTATGACCTCCAACTTCTAAGGTCATAACCTTCATCCGAACTCCGACTGCAGTTCTTGACTCTATGGAAAGCCCATTGAGTCAGGAATCCATCTATATATATCTTGTTTAAATTGGAACTCATAATAACCTCCGAAAATCAATCCTAAATAAAACTACTAGTACGCATGAATAATATTATTCTTTAATGGTTTTGGAATAGGGACTGAAGAGGAGGAAAAGACAAATCAGGATTGAGATTCCAAGGGCTGGAATCAAAGTGCAAAAGATTTTGGGTTTGTTATTCTAACTTATTCTCATTTCAAGTTTGAAATGTTTGTTCTACCGACTCTATTCTCCTTTCAAGTTTTTGGCTGTTGTCAAAAAGCATATTGAATTGATTTAATTGATTTGAGAAAAGTGGATTGTGAAATGTTTGTATATAAAATTGCAGATTATTGAAAATAAATCGTTTATACAAGCGTAAATACGTACTATATTTGCTATAAAGGATTTGAACGCCTTAATGTAATGTTAACCGTTTATTTCGCATCAAGGATGATCTGGTATACCAATAGTCAAATAGCAAAAAAGCATCGCGAACTATCGATGTGTCAATTCCGATCTCGCAAACACGGACCGTAGACGGCAGTGTTCACTATTTGATCGTTTATAACCAACAAGAGCCCACGACCAGACCGTTATAAAACCATGTGATACGCACTGGCAATTTCGGACTGCGTTTAAGGACTCCTCGAGATCCTCAGAGTATCGAAGACATAGGTTAAATTCAAGTAAGGGCATAACTGAATTGATTGGCATAATCAAGTGATTGACAGAACTGTAATTGATTGCATAATCGAATTTATTTTCGAATCGAATTGATTTTCAGACCGAACAACGCCGAACCGAATTCGAATTCTGTGGAGCATATTTGAACTGGGATTTGAGATCGCGGAAATATTGATTATGAAAATGTATTTATGAGATGATCAATGAACTATAATTTATCAGATATATATAACAAAGTATATGTATTGTATTTATACATCATCCAAATGATTGAAAGTTCAATTATTAAATTGCATGAATTGTTTTAAGTCGAATCGAGAGGATTTCAGATAGAACCACTAAGCATGAGAAATGTTTAGCGTATTGTTTTACCAGCGCAGTGCATCGAGCGATGATGCTGGATCATGCCGACCCAAGATCGAGGAGCGCCGAGTCATAAAGAAAGAAATCTCGAAGTATGTCTACATGTGCACTCATCTCATGTGTTCTTTCATATGGATATTTTGTATGTCAATTTGAATATCAGAGCATCTATTTTGTAAATCCTTTTGAAAAGGCTTGATGCCTACATTGTAAATGGATTTTGTTAAATGTAAATGTTTACGCTTGCCTAATTTCATAACGCCCGCAAGATATGATTTCGAGTGATTTTAAGGGCATCCCTGACTCTATTCGATCCCGCTGCCGGCTCTGCCTGCAAGGGCGTCACAAATTTATTGGTATCGCAGCTCAGTTTAGGCTATTTCTACAAAATGATTTTGAAATTATTTGTAAATGATTTTGAATTGTATTTAACATGCATTTCATTTGCATAAAGACTTCTGACGCGGATTCATGGGTCTTATTAGGATGCGGACTCGTCGCTTCTCAGTGGTCGAGGATGACCGTGGACTACCCAACAAATTTCCGGCTGTGGAAGGTGGCGCATCCGCGCCCCACCAATGAATGAATTGTATCGCGGCGTGAGGTACATCCTCCAACAATGAAGGTTCGGGGACAGAAGAGCCGGTAAAACTAGCCGCATCATTCAAAGCGATCACCATCAGAATGGCAAGGTACCGACCAGAGATTTTATGGGAAAGAAAGAGGATGAGCCTTCTACAGAAAATCGCCTCGAGAGAATCGAGCGAATGCTTCAGGCAAATGCATTGCACAAATTTAAGAGAAGTTGGAATGTGCGACCAAGCATTACAGACGAGGCTTATCAAGGTGGGCTCTCGTGACTAGATCGCACCATCGAGAGAGTTAAGGGGAGTTTCGGGATGAGTTCACATAATACGCAGGTCGATTTATCTTAACAACATGAGACGAGTTTCATAATTTGAAGCAAAGACAAATGAGAGTGTGACCGAATATCAAAGAGAATTATGCTGAGCAAGTATGTTCCTTTAGAGATACTAGAGAGTGAGGGGAAGAAAAGCCGTTAGCCTTAATGACTATATTCTGGGGCCCATGTCACAACATTTTTCCATGAGGATTTCTCCAAATTTTGACATGTGCATTGAATGTGGAAGAGTAAAGAAAGAGGAAAGAGAAAGGATAAAAGATGTGTGGAAAGAAAATCCAGGTCATCAAAATTCTCGCAAATAACAAAAAGGAAGAAATTAAGGGGACCATTAGGGACCTAATCAAATTTCTATAGCACAGTTACCTAAGAGGAATATCATCAGACTGAAGACCATCACATGAAAATACACACCAGAGGTCCTCTAGAGGACATTGTCTCCATTGCCCTCCATCAGGGAGAAATCATAAGGAGAATGCTGAGACTTATTGCGTGTTTGGCTTGATTCAGGATCCAAAGAGCATGAGCAAGATTGCCCTAGAGCCTGCTCATTTACAAAAGACCACAGACCGGGGCATACTTTTAAGGTTACAAAAGGCAATAAGAGTGTTGCATCACCGAGTGTTCGAGACAAGGGACAATAAACTTTGGGTAGGCAGATGGTCATGTTCAAACAGAAAGATATGCAATGAAAGCAACAAGATACCGACGCTCCAGATGTGATAATGCAATTTTACTATCTTTGATACTATTATGCATGCATTGATGTATCCAGATCGACCATTCATACATATGTACTGGACATACCCAACTTAGGTAACGTTGTTTAGAAGGAAACTGAGTATGACATCTTGGTGACGAACCCTTGGCCATAGTGTTATTTTTTAGAACAAAGTCTATAAAGAGATTGTCCCATCAAAATACGAGTATGAATTTGGGAGATTTGATTGAGTTATCCTTCGCAGGAGTTTGATGTGATATCGACGACTGTCATTCCGACATCAAGCAATAGTCGACAACGAAAAGAGTAAATCTTAAAGACATCAATGAAGATGAAGTAACCTTCATATCTGAGAGGTCAAATCATCTATCTAATGATATCCGGCCGCCAATCGCTAAAAACAATGGTACTAAAGGATGTGAAGCCTACTCGGGCTTAAGTGCGTGATTGATAGGCGAAGGCAAGGCCTAGTGTATTCGATATCCCTACTGTTAGCGACTTTCCGGATGTGTTTCCAAGAGTCACGATCGGGCCCCACAAAGGGAGACGAGTTTGCTATCGACGCGTACCAGCCACACCTAAGCATCCATTACACCCCTCGCATTTAACGGCCCACTAGAACTAAAGGAATTGAAACTGCAGTCAAAAGAACTACTAGAAAAGGTTTAGACCAAGTGTAATACCATGGGGAGCTCCCGCTTTTTGTTAAAAAGAAAGATGGTACACTTCACTATGTATCGACATGCATAACTCAACAAGCACAAGAAGAACAAGATCCGCTACCCGCACTGATGATTCGCTTGACCAATTAAAAGGTGCAAGTATCTTTCGGTATTGACGGCGACCGGGTACCACCGCTTGAGAATTAAAAATGTCGATGGGTATAAAACTGCCAGGACGCGATATGGACATTATGACCTCATGCCGCTTGATCGACAAATGCCCAAATAGCGCTCATGGACCCACGAATCGTGGTTTTCAATCGTACAGTGGATCGCTGTTGTAGCAAGTGTTCATAGATTTATATTCTTGTGTATTCAAAAGATCAGATAGTCATGACACACACCTTAGAGAGTGTTAGACTTTGAGAAAAGAGCAGCCAGATGCAACCGAGCAAGTGTGAGTTTTGGAAGAATGAAGCGTCCTTTCGCATATAAGATCGAAAGAAGGAATCCGAAAAAGATCCAAAGAAAATAGAAGTGGTTGCTGGAATGGAAGCCACCTAGAAATGTTATACAGGCGCGAATGGGACTAGGTGGATACTGCGAAGATCTGCTAAGGGTTTTCATGACCGCACCTACGATCGATCAAGCCTTAAAAATGTAAAAGTATGAATGGAGTGAAAATGTCAAAGAAGTTTCGAGGTTGAGCATTCTAACCGAGGCCCTGCTTCTTACTCAACCAACCTACGGTAGAGAATATGTGATTTTTAGTGCCGCTTAAACGGACTCTGATGCATCCTAATGCAAGAGTAGTGGTAGCCTATGCTTCAAGACACTAGCCGCATGAAAGGAACTACCTTAATGCATGATTTAGAATTGGCCGTAATTGTATTTGCGCTCGAAAATTTGGAGACTATTTGTAATGGGAGAAGTACTATCTACATCGATCATAAGAGTCTCAAGTATTGGCCTTCACAAATGGTGAGCTTAACTCGAGGCAACGGAGATTGGATGGAACTGATAAAGATTTGGCGGATCATAAGTGGATTGATTATCACCAAGAAAGGCTTAAAATGAGTGGGCTTCGACGCTTGAGTAGAAAGTCGGTCACGAACGCCTAGCGTTGACGTCACTTGTCATTACATGACGATGGCACGTGAGTGGCAGAGTTGATAGCGAGACCGAGTTTGTTGAATCTAGTGCTAGAGGCACAAAAGAAAGATGAGAAAATTGTTGCCACAATAAATCAGATTGGAAATGGTAAAGAAACTGAGTTCACAGTGAACGAAGATGGAGTTTTGTATTATAAAGATCGGGTTTGTGTACCCGATTGTAATGATTTGAGGAAATCCATACTAGAAGAGGGTAATATAGTGGATCTACATTCATCCCTGTGAGCACAAAGATGTATCGAGATTTAAAAATGTCATTCCGTGGTCCGGATGAAAGAGATGTGTCGAATTTGTAGCCAAGTGTTTGTGGGTCAAGAGTAAAGGCAGAGTATCAAGTTCTTCGGATTTTTGTACTCTATTAGAATAATGAGGAATGGACCAATTTACCATGGATTTTGTGGTTTCCAAGCATTAATCGATGTGGAGAAGGTATGACTCACTTAGTCGTAGACCGATTGACCAAGCCACCACTTCTACGCTGAAAACCGACTATTCACTGGTTGCCAGCAGAGATGTACATCAAGGAAATACTCGCTACATGGGACTTCGTGTCCATTATTTCGCATCGAGATCCAAGGTTTACTTCGAGATTTTGGGGAAAATTGAAAGAGGCTTTGGGCACTCGACTGAATTTCAGCATACAGCGTTCCACCCACAAACGGATGGACAATCCGAGAGTGATCCGCATTCCGGGAAGATATGTTAAGGAGTCGCAGGATCGACTGGTGGGTAGGCTTGGATCAACACATTGCTTTAGTTGAATTTCCATACAACGCCCAATCAAGATTGAATGGCGCTTTATGAGGCTCTTATATGGGAGAAATGTAGAACACTCATTGTGTTGGACGGAATTGGAGTGAAAAGAAAGTGATTGGCCCCGACTTGATACAAAGAGACTAAGAAAAGTGAAAACATTAGAGAGATCAAGGTGGCCACCGATAGACGTAACCATATGTCACATGTGGAAAAGAAAAGATATCTGGACATGAGATCGCGAAAGGTGTTTTTGGAAAGCACGCTGAAGAAGTGATATCTGGGAAAAGGGCAAGTCGAGTCTGGGGATTGCCTGGTCCCATGAAGTGATTGAGAAAGGGACCAGTGGCATACAGATTGCATTACCTCCGACTTGGAAAGATCCAGATGTGTTTCACGGTCCATGCTACGGAGGTACCTCGATCAGGACTGCCACATGTAGTCTCTTCTGAGACAATTGCCGAGGCCGATTTCAGATGAAGAAAGAAAGCCAGAAAGATTTTGCTCGTGAAGTGAAGGAATTACTGAATAAGAAGACTCGTTAGTCAATGTGTCAGGAGAAACCATAAGATCAAGAAGCCACTTGGGAAAGTGAGGAAACGATGCGGCAGCAGTATTCGCAACTGTTTGACTAAGGTAATTTCGAGACTAAATTTATTGTTTGGGAGAGTTGCACTAAAATAATTCCTAAAATTTTATAATAAAATTATATATTCGTACACTGAAGCCAACTTGCATTTTCCGAGATTTTTTTATTGATTAGAATGATTAAGTTAATCCAGAAACGAAACCAAGTGAAAAGAGAAAATATAGAAATTGTAAAATGGGACCTAAGGGTCAATTGTAAATAAGTTTATATGTCTAATGATATTAGGAGAAATAAATGAGTAAAAGGAAAAAAATCATGAAATGACATGTGGCATGTAGAAAGAGGGAGGAAGCTCCTCCTTTTTAAAAATACGATTAAGAGTGATCCATAAGAAAAGAAAAATGGAGAAAAGGGAAAGAGAGAGGCTCCACCTCTCTCTAGATACTTCACTACCCACCATAGGTCTCCTAGCTAAGCACGGCGGGAAGTCCTTCCTAGTGACAAGAGCCAGGCAGAGACCTGAATCAGACTTTCGGTTGAACCCAAGTGAGGTAGGTCTTCCTACTTGGTCTTCTTCTACCCTGCGATTGTCAAGTTATCCGGCCTTAGGGAAAAGTCATTGCATTTTAAACCATGGGAAGCCATTACATCAGGGTAGTGCGCAATAGCCGGATCTTTAGAAACGAGTTTTAGGTCGAAGTAAAGAGAATTCTGCAGTAAATCCTTCTCAGGAATTGTAGCCACATCAATGAACTTGATGTTAGCTTTTGAACCCTTACCTGGACCCTCGTAGACCAAGTATGGTCTTTATTCGACAAATAAACGGTGCGATCAAACTAGGGTCACAAACAAGGGGTCATGTCATGAACAAGGACGAGAGGTCGCCCAACAGGGTCATTAATGAACAAGGGTCGCCCAACAAAGGGACGAGGGGTCGCCAAACAATGGGTCCGCTAACGAACAGCTGGGTCGCCCAACAGCCGACGAGGGTCGCCAAACAAGCGGGGGTCGCCAATGAACAGCTGTCGTCTAACAAGTGACGAGGGTCGCCAAACAAGGGGGTCGCCACGAACAAAGGGTCGCCCAACAAAGGACGCAGGGTCGCCAAACAAGGGGTCGCCAGCGAATGCGACAAGGTCGCCCGCAGGGGTCGCCGCGGGAATAGTGATCGCTTCAATGCGGGCTACCGTCAAGACTGGTCGCGCATGACCTCCAACTAAGGTCATATCTCCTTCGCTTGAACTCCGATTTGCGTTCTGACTCTATGGAAAGCCCACGAGTCAAGAATCCATCCATATGCCCACGAGGAAGATATTAGATGTCAACTCCAGGTGTTAGACTGAAACTGTCACCAGTGCAACTCGTCGGCCGTGTCACCGTCAAGATCGATCGCGCATGACCTCCAACTCGAAGGTCATATCTTCGCTTGAACTCCGATTTGGGTGTCTCGACTCTATGGAGTTTCCATTGAGTCAAGAATAAGGCCATTATTCTGGAGGAGTATAGGAAGATGTTTTGACTGAGGTGGTAGATGAGCTCGTCCAGTTCAGTCTGCTCGTCGTCAGGATTTGATCGTGAATAATCTCCAACTTCTAAGGTCATAACTCCTTCCTGGTCCGAACTCCATCTGGTGTTCTTTGACTCTATGGAAGCCCATTGAGTCAGGAATCCATCTATATATATCTTGTTTAAATTGGAACTCATAATAACCTCCGAAAATCAATCCTAAATAAAACTACTAGTACGATGAATAATATTATTCTTTAATGGTTTTCGGAATGTGGATCAAGCAGGAGGATAGAAGACAACGTGATCGCATTCCAAGGGCTAAATCAAAGTGCAAAGATTGCCTGTTTAGATCCTATTCTCATTTCAAGTTTGAAATGTTTGTTCTACCGAATTTCTATTCTCCTTTCTTCTTGCATGTTTGTTCAAAAAGCATATCAATTGATTTAATTGATTTGAGAAAGTGATTGTGAAATGTTTGTGATATAAAATTGAAGATTATTGAAAATAAACTGTTTATACAAGCGTAAATATTATACTATATTTTGCTATAAAGGATTTGAACGCCCTTAATAGAATGTTAACCGTTTATTTCGCATCAAGGATAGATTGGTATACCAATGTATCAATAGCAAGCATCGAACTATTGATGTGTCACTCCGATCCGCAAATTTCAATGACCGTGACGGTGAAGGTTCACTATTTGATTGTTTATAACTGCACAAGAGCCCACAGGACCGCATCGTGTTATAAAACCATGTGACACCGGCCCGCACTTCGCCGGACCGTGCTCTGACTCGATATCCTCGTATATCGAAGACATAGGTTAAATTCAAGTAAGGGCATAATCGAATTGATCGCATAACTGAAGTGATTGACAGAACCGAATTGATTGGCATAACTGAATTGATTTTCAGAACTGAATTGATTTTCTGTAATTGTCTGAATGAATCGAATTGAATTTGTGAGCATATTTGAATTGATTTGAGATTGTGAAATATCAGATTATGAAAATGTATTTATGAGATGATCAATGAACTATAATCTATTGGTATATATAACAAAGTATATGTATTGTATTTATAATGATCATCCAAATGATCAAAGTTCAATTCATTAAATTGCATGAATTGTTTTAAGTCGAACTGAGAATGGATTTGTGATAGAACCACCAAGCATGAAAATGCTTAATGACGTTTTTACCAATGCGCAGTACCGAGTGATAGATAAGGATCGATAGCGACACAAGATCGAGCAGTCATAAAGAAAGAAATCTCTGAGTATGCTCCGACATGTGCACTATCTCATGTTCTTTTTGATATGGATATTTTGTATAAACAATTTGAATATCATACATCTATTTTGTAAATCCTTTGAAAAGGCTCGATGCCTACATCAGAACGGATTTGCTAAATGTAAATGTTTACGGCTTGCCCACTTCGACTCGCTCGCAAAGATATGATTTGAGCATTTTAGTGATCCTGACTCGGTGATCCGCCTGCCGGCCTGCCCAAGGGGCCACAGATTAGAAACGCCACCGAATGGATCTGACGTGAAAGTCGTTAGAAGCCACTGTATTGTCGCAATGCGATTGACGGGCGACAAGCTTGCATCAATAAACCCTCGTTTGGCCACGTGGGAATTCGCCGCCGATCCAGAACGATTTAGCCCTTGCCTGGCTCGCTTCGGCCAAGGGCTGGGGGCAACTGATAGTGCCTAAAAACAATAAGATAGCCCGTGATGCGTGCCCAGAACAAACCACGCAGCTTAAAGCCGGCTAGCATCCTCGTGGGATGGCAAGAGCTCACGTGGGGACCTTACCATGATGACGCTCCCGTTACTTTCTATACCGAGCCTGGCTGCGGCCAAGCCTAGTAATGGACAGTGACGAGGATAATTACCGTCCATCGCAGACGTAAGAAAGGAAAGCACTCTATCTCCATGATCCGATATCTACTCATTAAGGGAAGAAGAATCTCTCATGATTACAGCTCCCTAATTATCCTCTAATATTCAGCTAGCGGTAAGGAAGAGGAGATTCCCTACCCAATTGGGAAGATGTCGTATCGCCGTCTAACTAGGAAAGTCATCGTGATCACCCATGATAAAAACCGAGCACCTAATCAAGAAAGGTACGCAATCACAAAACCATCAACGCTTGATCTCTTTCCCTTTCGTAAGAAAGAAACCGAATTTAGGCAACGGAGGCGTCGACATTCCTCTACTGACCACCCTTTATGTGCAAAGGTATATCTATCCGCCCGACGGACCGGCCCAACGACCTGCCAGAGCTCCAACCCAGCTCTGAGAAATAAATACTTCATTAGTAAAAATGATAATAATAAGTCATTTACCATAATAATTTTATCATTTTAATTTATTGTAATATAAATAATATGTTATACATATATTATACAAATATTTTTTATTTTATCATAATAATAATAATGGTGATTTGATTAAAATAATTTTAAAATCCACTCTTAAATCTAATCATTCATTACTTTTTTTACCTATTCAACAAAATACCTTTTATTATTTTCTCTTGTAAAGTAACAATTTATTTTCAAAGATATATGTAAATACATGAAATATAAAAGAACATTTTTGTCCATTATGAGTCATTCTTCAAAAAAAATATGGAAATGATTAGCTTTACAAATTTTGAATTATTTAAGATATTTTAACCAAATATTTCTCTTCTTTTTTAAAAAAAAAAAATCATGTATCATCATTACACAAAACAGGAACTAAATTATTTTCTTAATATTTAAGATGTTGATTTTAAGTATATATATAAAAACAAAACAACTAATACTTAATAGAAATACAATACTAAAAACAAACAAGTTAATACCTACTATTAAGCCTTATTCAAGATTCAACTAAATAAAATTGTAACATTCTCGAATATACCTCAATCGTTTTCAACATGTTTAGGGTATTTTGTAGGTATAACTTGAATTTTTCGTAATTAAAATTCAAAATGTGAAAACTGAGAAACCCGAAAATAAGCAAGGGTAAATTTGTAATTTGTCAAAACAGGATATAAAAGTCATAAGATAAGAAGATGAGATGCTATTATAGAAATGGCATAAGTTGTGGTTCAAATAGAAGGGAGTTTGAGGACCAAAGTGTAATCAAAGGGAAAAATTAAAATCAAATGACAAGACCGTTGGTCTCATTCGTTGGAGGGGGAAGCCATGTGGAAGACAGAGGAGAAGAGAAGAAGAAGAGGAAGGAAGAGAAAAAATAAGAAGAAGAAGAAGAAGAAGAGGATTTCGTGCATGAATTGCTATGGTTTTGTATGGATATTAGTTTGTTCCATTGTGGTTTAGTTAGGTAAATTCATCCTAAGCCTAGATTCATGAGAGTCAGTCGTAAACCCTAGTTTGTATAAGATGAGTATGGAACTCTCCCTTGAGTATGGATCTGGTTTATGATGTATGGATTTGTATGGATTACTATGGGGATTTGTGTGAACTTTTTGTATGGATTCGGTTCTGGTCTAGTTCTTTGTCTAGTATTTTCTATGAGTAGTTCTAACCCACCATTACATGCTCAGGAAGTTGTCATCGGGAACCTCGAGAATATGTATGTATAAGCTTGGAAATGAGGATTTCTATGGATTTGTGGGGATTCATGTAGGTCATTTGCTCGTGTATAAAATTCCTCTGAAAGCTGTGGCTCGAGGTGTTTAAGAGTAAGGAATACTTGTTAGGTGTTGTGTGAATCCTCTTAACTTCCTCTGTAGTTTATGTTGGGTTATGAACCATCAGGAGTTGTTTTTGGTGACGCTCGATTATTTCTATTTTAATGGGATTTTTAAAATAGATGAAATAGAAAATCCGAGCACTCGGGTCCCACTGTATGCAGGATCCCCACCAGACAGAGATGGAATGGTGAGGAGCTGATGTTCTGCACACTGAGGCTTAGCTTTAGCCTACATCATGTAGGGCGAGCAATCGTTATATAGACATGTATTTTAATGCTCATTATTCTATTCCAATGACTGGTCTATTGACTAATGAGGACCCTATAAGTGTATGAAAGGGTCCATTCATGTTTGTAAGGTAAAGAAAAAATTAGACTGTACCTTGCTGTTGAGGTGAAGCGAATTGGCAAACTTAATGCCCCTATGATAAGATAGTAAGTTCTTGAACACATAATTATAGAATTGCCTAAGACCTGATATTGAATGACACGACACCTCTATTAAGTGGGCGTGCACGTATAGTACTTCAAGATCGATTATGCGACGACACTCTCCTCGACCGTGCTTTCGCATATTTGAGTACTTCTGACTCTCCGATTAGTGCGACGACATTCTTTCGCCGCTGTTTCTGACTGCCAGGCTACAACACCTTAGTACCGCATCAGACCTTCAGTAATTTCGTGTCGCCATCTCTACTCATTTCTTATTACTGGTCTAGGTAGTCAAATAGTTATATGATAAGAGTCTGAATAAAGAATAAGAAGAAAGAATGTACATCGCTCGCTTAGTCACCTACTAAAATACCTCCCAACAAGCTCTGTAGTACCTACGTACCTCTGCATAAGTATAAGCCTGTGAGTACCTATGGGTACCTCCATAAGTATATAATCTTTGTAACCTTAATGAGATTTGAAACAAGTATAAGTCTCAAGCATAAGTACAAGATGTGATAAGCTCATATATGAATTCATGAAAATTCGATATCTTCACATCAGATATTTGTTATTTTTATATGCTTACTATAAAAGAGTATTAATGCATTTGTATATATATAAGTCATATGTTTCCTACTAAGCTGCTAAAGCCTCAGCACGGTTTTAAACCAGGTACGGCAGGAGGACGCCCCGATCTTCCGCATACCGTCGCCGTAACAACCAAGTAGGGAGTCATCCATCACAGTAGGTTTTGCACTCCCTCATATTATGTAAATGTCGATGTCTGATTTTTTGTATATGTATGTAAATGGGACTCGAGGCGTGTAGTGACGAAAACACCCTTGCGGTGGTAGTTTTATTTTGTATATTTGTATATGATATTTGATTCGGTTATAAGATTTGGGCTTTTGATGAAAAAGCAAGTAAGAGTCAGTATAGTTTAGCCTCCTTCATCCACCTAAATTTGGGGTTGGGGGTGTATGAAAATTATTTTCAACATTAAGTAAAAAAGCAAAGCAGCCCTTTAGTATATATTTTTATTCTTAAATGATACTTTCAATTGTTTTGTTTTGTTTTTTTTTTTAAGATAGATGATACTTTCGGTGTTGTGATTGATGCTACTACTTTTTTTACATTGATACTGGAATGTATCAATACCCTTGACTTATAGTTGTATGTCCAATTTAACCTTTGAGTTCTTTTTTTTCGTCCATAGGTGCCCGACATTTAGTGTAGTAACTCATTCATGCCCCTGTTGTCACGGACTTGCGATGAAACAAGCGAGCCTTTAAAAACGCCATTAAGATGGAATGCCATTAAGATGGAGTGCCACATGGATAACTCCTGTTTGTCCATCTATGCAAACTCGTGAAAGACAAAAGCATGGATGAGCTATGATGATCTTTCATCACTTTGATAGCAGTATAACGCTCGAGATCTACGACTGACCTCTCCTTTAAGCGAGAAGGTGTGGTTTTATCATTGCTCTTGACCCGATTATGATAGCCATATGCATGGGGCATGTGGTTCTGATGAAACCTTTATCTCCCGACTTTAATCATTGTTGTTGTTCGATAAAATATAAGTGCCCCATTCTTTCCCAGATTCCCATCACTATGGATTGATTGTCCCTACCTAACTTCATGGTAGTGGTCTAGTAAGCGCAATTGCTAGAGCAGGGGAGAATGAAGAGTAATGATTTCAGTAAGGCTTGGTCGAGAAGGACTATGTAGTGATCTAGTGACTACTAGAGTGAGTTAGTCGAGGTAGTCTACGATCGTGAAGGAGTCTTTGGGATCTGTAAGCCCCGTGATGTGGTAAATGGGATATTAGGGGAAGTAGTGAGTGTAGATTCCCCTGTAGAGAGCTGAATGAGGGGAGACCTTCAATTCCGGTTCGGAGGGTGGGGATATCCCAACCCTACTATCATTATTCCTTTGCAATGTTACTTGGTTAAACTCTAGTTGTGTCTTTCATAAGTGGGACTCTACATCTTCTTGACTGATATAATAGATGTCTTTCATTTTTTTAGTGAGTAGTTTTTATAACAATAAGTCAAGTCAAGAATAAGAATCAAACTGGAGGAGTGAAAACCCTAATGGGCGAGGAGCGTAGCCACTCAACTATAAGGAGAGGAGCGAAAATCCAGGATGGCTTGGTAAGCCAATGACCGGTTATGGCGTAACTCCTAGTTTCTTTATAATTAGGGGACATTTGCTGAACAAAAAATACTTTCGAGGAAATTTAAATTGGATATATGACTATATGTGAGGGGACTTTATGCACCTTATCCCATACTTTACTACTTTTAATTAGTATGTTATAGTATGTTATTGTAGTTAGCTAGTTAGTAGTTAGTAGTTTTTTTTAATTCCATTTTAATTTGAAGGTAGTAAATTGTCCCCACTGGAACTTGAATATGGGACCACCCCAACTATGCCCTATGCCTGTTAAAAATAGTGAGTGCTCAACCAATTGAGCTATGCATGATGGGCATTAGTAGTTACTATTAATTTGATTACAATGGTATTATAGTATTAATTACTTATTTAAGTTTCTAAATATTATTGTATTCTTTAGACTCTATCACTTTATATATTAATTATTATTAGATATTTTTGTTATAAATTGGTTCATTGTACGGTGAATGACCATACTGAGCCCATAATGAGAATCATTTATTTGATAATGAATGAAGGTACATGAACCTTCATTTATGACAATACGGATATAAAAACCTTTTCCCACCTTTTGTAGAATCATCCCGAGAAGAAACAATTCCTCTCAATCTCTCAATCTCTCCCTTATTTCTTAGCTCTCTCTTTCTCATTTCTCTCTTTCTTACAATGAATATAAAGAGAATAATATAATTCTCTAAAGTTTGCATATTATAACATATTTTACAACACATTATTAGCATGAGTTTGCTCTAAAGGTATTCCCTAACCATATCTTGCAGTTATTTCGATTTTTCATATTTATAATTATATTTGGTTTTGCTTATAAGCCAAAATCTATATTGATATTTGTTGAAATAAATTCTAATACTATATCATATATCAAAAATTATTGATAATGTCAAATATCACAAAACTTGAGTTTATGACACTTGACATTACCGGAAGGAAATACCTATCTTAGATCCTTGATTCTCGAATACATGTTGATCTGATGAATACAGGCTGCGATCAAAGAAGAAAATAAATCATCCATGCTGAGGATCGTGTAAAAGCGTTGATTTTCCTTTGGCACCACCTCCATGAGGATTAAAAAAGTGAAAAAAGACCCTCACTTTATGGAATGAGATAAAGAGAGATATAACCACCGATGGCGTGATTATCCCAGCTCGATATGATTGGATACCTAAGGTTTGCAGATTTTAAAGCAGTCAGTGAATATAAATTCCGTACTTAAAATCAGCTCCCCCGATTGAAGTTATGCGGAGAAAGTCACGAAGAAGACTGTCTTTAGAAAAAACGTTCACCACATTTCATGCCTCGAATGTGCTCCTATAGCAGCAGTATCGAGAGTGTAGATTTAAAAAATACTCTGAATTGATATAATGTCTTCTTGTTGCTGAGCAAAATAATGAGCTTTTGATGAGAAATCACTAGTCATGCAATTGGATCAAACTATTCTTTTTGAAGTGAATGTGATGTCGTCTAAGCTTCGGGGGCGTGAATGGGGACATGGTTGCGGTTATTGTGGAAGGAGTTTTCGATACCATGGAACTTATAATAGTAATCATTAAAATTCCCATAAATGAAAAACCTCATGGAACAAAAAGTAGAATATCTTAGGAGTGAAACAAGAAAATGAGAAATTATATACAAATACACCTTCAAGACTTATGAGAATAATTATCATAGATGTGGTATGAAGGGCATTTGTAAACGTAATTTTTAAGTATCTTGAGCATTTAGTCGATATCTACCAAGCATCAAATAAGAGAAAAAGGAAAAGAAATAGAAATGAACTTTCTTGATGAAATTGACTAAGCAACTTCTTATGATACTAATTTCTTTGGAGGTCACAAAAACAAATCTGTTTATTTGATGAATGATAAAGATATTGCAGTGAATGATCTTCTTATATCAAAATTAAATAAAATGTCATTTTGTTATTACATCTATTACATAGTTATTTATATTATTTATCATTTTTATTAGTTTTATCTGAAACCCATGTGTTATGCACCTTATCCCATACTTTACTACTTTTAATTAGTATGTTATTGTAGTTAGCTAGTTAATAGTTACTAGGTTTTTTTTTATTACATTTTAATTTCAAAGTAGTAAATTGTTCCCACTGTAACTTGAATATGGGACCTCCCCTCCCTATGCCCTATGCTTATTTAAAACAGTGAGGGCTCTATCAATTGAGCTATGCATGATGGGCGTTAGTAGTTATGATTTATTTGATCACAATGGTATTATAGTATTATTTACTTATTTAAGTCTCTAAATATTATTGCATTCTTTAGACTCTATGATTAGTACCCAAGTGCTATTTTGAACCCTATATAAGATAGGTTCTAAGTACTTTTTGTGTACTAATCATATTAGTTAAGCCGATTGACACGTGTAGGTCCCTTTGGTACTAATGATTGTATTTGTTTGTTTGTGGTAGTTTTGGGTTTTGAACCTATTCTATCATATCCAAGCTAAGCATGTCAGTTGAGCTGATTTATCGAGTTAAATGTATGATTTGCTCTTCTATTGCATCAAGTCGGGGAATGAAAGTTGATGCAGGAGGAAGCGGGAGCAAGCGGGAGCAACATAGCCATTGGCTATTATAGCGAAATTTAAGCTAAATAGCGAAATTTTAAACTCTTATATGGTAGCCATAATTTTCTCTATGTAGTGAATTTTCGCTACATAGCGAATTTTCACTACAATAGCGAAATTTCGCTATGTAGCGAAATTCTCTGCTCCCTATTTTTGTCTACAAACGACCCCGTTTTGGTTAATTTCATTTCTAACCTCACTGTAATTATACTATTTAGGTTAGATTGGTATTTTCACCTGTTTGTAAGGTTATATAAGCCCTTTTATGAACAATTTGTAACCTAACTTTAATTTGAAGCATTCTCTAGTACAGACCCCTGTTTTTGTCCCTCATATTCTCTCTTCTCTCTCCTCTTTCTCCTTTCTAATGACGAACATACACCTTTTTAGGATGACCATCAAAGGATGTTTGGCTAAAACCTCTAAACCTTGAAGAGGAGGGTTGTTGAAGTGAGTTGATAAGGTTCGCGGGTGATCTCGTTTTTCACGAAGCGAATGCTAGTATTTATGTTTGAGCTTTCAAAAACTAGGTTTAAAAGGTATTTGATGTATTTTATTAATTGATACTTGGCAAGCTTTGAGGCTTCCGGTGTATTCTTAATGTTAGATCTGCGACATCCATTGGATTGTCATTTATAGACATGGAAGTAGGTTAAATGCTAGATTTCAACCGGGAACATTAAATGCTCGGTAAATGCTATGTTTCAAGAGAAATGATGCTTAGGGTTGGATTTTAAGATTAAACAAATGTCAGGTTTTGGAAATGACTATATGTCATTTTCCTGTCTGAAATAACGAGAGCACCTTGCAACATATCATACCAAACTAATTATTTGAAATTAAAGGACTTCTTTTTACATCTTATTTCAAACTGCCTTCAGTTAGCATAGTGAAACAACTACACTTTTATACAAATCAAAATCGAATAAAGCTCACCATTTTGACTCATTACAAAATCATTTGTAAGACAAAAACCCATCCCTGTGTTCGATCCTAGAGCCGCTCTACTGCAGTAGTTAAGCTACGGCAGTAGGAGTAGTTTAGGTATAAATTTTGTTGATTCGTAACACCTACTTTGCATGCGAATCAAATGGCGTCGTTGCCGGGGATGGTGCCTTATTACAAATGATGAGTTGATGAGTACTTGTAATCCTTATTACAAGTATTGGTGACTAACACAAGCCTTTTGAATTCCATTGTTTAGAATTTCCAAGTTTTTTCTCGTGATCCTTTATTTGAAATTTATTTTTATGAATAAGCTGTCGTTTATTTCTTAGCTAACAACGATCTTTTTGGCGAACCTTGTTGTTGTTCTTTGCTTTGTCTCTTTTTGTTTTCTGGTGTTTATGCTGCAGGATAGAAATATGTCAATTGGGTGCGAGAGTTAGTACCTGATTAATTGAGGTTATGAGAGTCGGTGTACCGCAGGTGAGCAAATGGATCCTACTACTTGAAGAATATGAAGTCGGTGGGGCTCGATAAATCTCGGCATATGGAGTCGATGAGGACCCACATACACCCTCTAGAAGTGAGTGCACCTTCTGCATTAACACCTGGCGATGATGTGGTAGTAGACCCTATTTGATGCCTCACACTTCCCACTTTTCATGGAATGAATGAAAATCCATATACACATATCGGAGTTCGAGTATCGCGACTTTTAAGAAGGTGTATCAGGCATGGACTTGCTTAGTGAAAGCATTTCCGTTGACAACTGAAAGACAAGGCCAAGATTTGAAACCGATTCATTGGTAGGAAACGATTAGAAATTGGGTAGATCTTGGTACAGTTTTGAAGAATTTTTCGATGTGACCAAGACGATAGTTTGAAGAGCGAATCTACACTTACTCGGCCTAAGTAATGAGAAGTTTTATCGGTGTTGGGAGAGGTTCTGGAGACCATCGGTGCATGTCCACACCATGGTTTCGATACATGGATGCTTGTAAATCATACATGATGGTATATCTCGGCCGTGAAGCAATGGTATGGAGGGACTTTATGAGCAAGAACCGGATGAAGCCATGGACTTTTTGAACTATGTGTAGAAACTATAGACAGAATAACCAAATCGAAAGTGAAAAAAATGGGCCTTGACCCACGAAAGGAGGCATTTATGCGCTTTACGAAGACACGAGAGATGAAAGCAAAATGAGCCACTTGACCGAGAGGTTGGAGGGGCTTGAAATGAGAAATCGGCATAGTACAAGCGGTGATTGATTTGCTTGCATCTCCTGACTTGTTTTAATTGTCGGTCTGATAGCCATCTTGGGAGCATTGTCGATGGTTTCCTTTAGTGAGGATTTGATGCGAAGCGTACATGTCTTCGGTCGAAATAAGCCATTGACAAATGCACCTTGTGGCAGCACTATAGCGCCGATTGGAGGGAATCGCTCCCGAACTATCATGGAAGCGAAACCCCACGCATATATACAGGAGCACGACACTTGATTTAGCTCCACCTTAGCACGGTAGCCTCCACGCTTCTTCTCTGTGGCAGCGATTTTGAATTTAAGCAAGGTAGTAAGTGCAGCTTTGTGGAGAGCAGGTGTTGAATGTTGAGCTAATCGGAAAATTGAGATAGTAGAGCTCACTCAACGAAAATAGACAATATGCGATGCAGGATCTCAACCAAATGTAATGACTTCACGAAGTTCCATTTCCGGAGGTTATCGACCGGCGGGGTCTTGAAAGGAAATTCCTTCAGTTGCAAGTGGCAGGGAATCGAGATAGGCTGCTGGTGATCCCGTCACGAATTGATGAAATCCCAGCGGTAGTAACTTTGAGAAGTGGTATAGCGGAGACCGGCCGGTCGGACTGGCAGCTCCCGATAGTTTGAACCCACGCCAAGAAGGAAGAAACTGACCGGCGGGAAGAGGTAAAACACACGGTGTACCTCCTCCTTTCCCGTGCGCCGAAAAGAACCGGTTAACGGCCGAAATTTTAGAGGTACTACGGCGGTGAAAGTTAACATCCTCTTCTCGATATGATCAACGAGTCCCCATTATCTGAGTTTTGAAGGACCTATCTTACGGTAAAGAAACTTGTGTGAATAAAAGGCCTTTTTGGTGGCAGTCGGTGCCATCGTGAGTCTGAACTCGCGAAGTATAAAGATGCAGGGTGTCAATGATCTCCGTTAACATAGGCGGCACTCGTGTGGAAAAGGAATTGCTAGATTTTGGGGCAAGTGTTAATCTATTGCCTTTTTCCATGTATAAGCGGCAGAGCTGCGGAAAACTTGCTTGACCAACATCACTTTGTCTCTAAGTAGATAGGTCGAGTAAAATACCAAGGGATGGAGTTGAGGATCGTTTGATTGGTGGATGAATTCTACTATCCGGTGGATTTTGTAGTGCTTGATACCAAGCCGGTCGCGATGAAATTTGTTGGCGCCATGTGCGATCATCCACGGGAAGAGGCGTTTTTGGCCACTACGATCGCGATCATTAATTGTCGAGATGGGGTGATGCGGCTAACCTTTGGAAATATGACCTTAGGCCTCGATATCTGTCGAGCAAAAAGCACATACTACGGGAGGATGACAGTGAAGAGGTTTATGCGATGGAGGCCATCATGAAGAACAAACTGATGAGATGCTTATGCGAAGATGTGTGCCAGGGAGTTGGTTGGCTTGATAATGGGAACACCGGGAGTTTCGAGAAAATTGGGCTACTACGTAGAGCGTGGAGAAGAAAGTTGAAGTGTTACCTCTACTTGTGGAAGTGAGGAGCAGGGTCCTCAGCGGTGAATCTTAAGCTACCTATTGAATTGAATTAGTATTTTGGAGGAAAAATGCATTGTCCGATAGTGTCTCTTCACTTATTGGGCAATCCATAGGAGGTTAGTTTCTTCTAAATCCTCCCACGGGAACAAAGAAGCGTCGGATGGAAGATTTAAATTTAAAGCATCATCCGTCGTGGCCACCATCATATTTACTTAGAGGAATTGAAGCGGTTCGGCCGGCCCACGGAAGGGCTGAATCATGTGCAAGGAGTGATGCAGTGGAAGTGTTGAATTCTTCTAATGGCATCCATATACCCAGTATCAGATGGCTCTTGGGTAGAGTCGACCCAGTAATTACCCAGAAATCAAAAGGGTTACTGCGATTGCTCAATGTGAGAAAGGAGAGAAATGCCCACGACACTACGATTTGGAGGGTATGTGTTATTCTGAAGGAATTTGAATGAGGTGTGAAGGATCACTTTCGCACCTTTCATGGACGACTCTAGAAGTATCGAGGTCATCCATTCTCACGCTTTTTAGATGGGTATTCATTTGTTCTAGATCGAGATCGTGTAGATGATCGAGGAAAAGACCACTTTTACTTGTCATTTTGTTTTTATAGGAGGATGCCACTTGAGTCACATGCGATACCTAGCCACTTTCAAGTTGTATAACGTCTTTTCAATGATGGTGGGCGTATTATGAGGTTTATATGGATGACATACTTGGAGTTTATGAGGAAAGCTTAGATGAATGCCTCATCCATTGAGCCATCCTCCACGGATAGCATCGAAAGAACCTAGTCTTGGCGGGAAAAATGCCATTTTATGGTAAATCAGGCGTAGTGTTGGGGCACATCATTTTAAGAGAGGAATTGAAGTGGATAAGGCCAAGATAGGTGATCATTGCCATCTCCTACTAATGTGAAGACGGTGCGAATGATTCTTGGGACATCACGAGGTTTCTATCAGCGGGTTAGTAGAGCTTCTCCGAAAATAGCTAAGCAAGCTCTGAAACTCCTTGAAAAGATGCAAAGTTTGGATGGGATGCAGAATGCCAACAAAAGTTCGAGGAGCTTAAGGCATATTTGACTACAGCACCCATTGTGAGAGCCCCTGACTAGCACTTGCCTTTTGAGGTAATGTGCGATGCTAGTATTCTTCAGTCGGACGGTTCTCGGACATAAGTAGAAGGCGTATGTGGTGTATTATACCCAAGCAAAGCGTTAAATGGCTCGGAGAAACTACACTACTATGGAGAAAGAATTGCTTCAGCGATTAAGTACATGCTTTAGATAGTTAGATCTTATTTGATTGGGTAAGATATTGTAATCTTCACAGATCATTCAGCATTGAAATATCTGCTCACAAAAGCAATTCAGGCTAAACATTAGATGGGTTACATTGCTAAGAGTTAACATCCAGTTAGAGATAAGAAGGGTGTAAGAACGTTGTGCCGATCATCTCAGATTAACCGTAGCACACAATACCCGTGACCCTCCCGTATTTGATGAATTTCTTGAGAGTCTCTACGAATGAGTGGAGTGTAGCGCACCATGGTATGCTCACGTACCCGATTACAGTAACGGGAGGTGCAGTCAGATGGGCGGCCTGAAGACAAGAAGTTCTTCCATGCGAGGATTCATTGGTATGATTACGAAGTATTTGTTAGTATTGTGCGACGGATAATAGGAAGTAATGTAGGAAGAAGAGCGGGGAAGGAATTCTCAGCCATTGCCATGATAGTGCATGTGGAGGCCATTTCGCTTCATAGAAAACAACCATGAAAGTCTTGATTCGAGTTTATTAGTAGTCATTGTTTAAGAATGCACACACCATGTGTGCGACGGTGTGATAAGTGCGAGACTTGAAGGACCAAAGTGTCACGCCGTGCCCTTGAACCCATTTTAGTAGTTGAATTGTTTGGCGTGTATGGGGCATCGACTGTGGGACCATTCCTTTACTTCCTTGGCTATGCCTACATCCTTGTGAGGGTGGACTCTGTCTAAGTGGGTTGAGTAGTCTTAAGTAGAGGCGGTGACCTGTAGCGATCTTCAAAGTGCGAAGAGAACATTTTCTGGGTCGGAGTTCCCAAGCAATTGCTCCAGTGATGGAGGTTCTCACTTTGTAAACCCTTTGAGAACCTCTTATCGAATATGGTGTTAAGCCTGAAGTAGCCACCAGTATCATCCTCGAGCCGGTGGTCAAGTGGAGCTCATGTGAGAGGAAATAAAGACCATCTGATGAAGTCGTTAATTCTAACGGGGAAGGGCGGTCTTTAGGCTTCTAGACTCATTGTGGGCATACGAGCGACGCTCTGAAGACCATCCCATCGTGTCCCAGAGTAATAAACAGTTTATGTGGAGCTTGCCATTTACGATAGAAATCGAATACAAGGTGGTGGAAACGTCTGAAATTGAACTTGGACATTTGAGCTGGCCTTAAAAGAATGCTTGAGATTGAGTTAGAAGAGGCGAAATGACACCTCTTTGATTCGAAATTGCAAGGATGAATAGGAAAAGTGGCATGATCGGCTCATGGCAGAGCTTTCAATTAAGGGGATTAAGTCCTCTGTATGATTCAAGCTCCATCACATTTAGAAGCGAACTCAAATCGAAGTGGACCAGATTATTATCATCCGCTTTGAGCATATTTAAATGGTTGGTTTACCTTCTTAACTTAGAAAAGTGAAAAGTATTCAAGGTTAACAGGCGGCGAATGAAGCCTACTATCTTTGTTCGCCACTCTCTGAAGAGGAGGAGATATCCTCCTTGATCCTCCATTGACATTCCGGTATTTGAGTTGGTTTGGTCTCCATTGAGACAAGCGCGATATTTTGTTTTCTTTTTGAGGTGATTTTTAATTTAACATTTTAATTTTCTTATTTTATTTTAGTATTTTTATTATATCTTAGTTTTAATTAAATTTTTATTTTTTATTTTTCGGCTAATGTTTTTTTTTTTTTTTTTTTTTTATTATTTTATTTTTGTTTTTTATTTTGCGGGAGAAAAATTCTTGCCAGGCGAAGTACCGGCTCTGGTGTAATTTTGCCCCGATGGCAATTTTCGCCCCTTACTGGCTCTTCGGTGCCGGGGGTCCCTTCGGTTGCCTGATGACATAAGAGCCCCACATTCTTCGGCTTTGTTTGCCTGTTCACCTCTCAGCCTCTCTCATAGCACACCCTCCCGTTTCGGCTATCTCAGATTAATCGACCTCTCATAGCCTTTTAGAGCCTCGGCCATGGTTTGCACATGCGGTGGACATCGGTCGAACCCCGAGATTGAGCTCGTTGCTCGGAGATGGCGCGGGTACTGCAGAGGCTGTCGCGAGGCCACTCTCATTTCGAGGAGTCTTAGGCACCTCTGATTGTCTCGGCCTTGATGTAGAGTCCGACTCTGCGATATCCCGAAGGAGCCTCGAGGTCAGAGCCCCATCCGGTGATACCGATACGGGTGGGACCTACCTTTCTGCTTCCCGTGCATCCGGCTGTAGAGGGCGCGACGCTGGCGGGCGGGCGTCGGCGAGTCTTCACGTCTGTTTACGAACGCCAGCGGTCTCAATGCCCCAGTCTGCTCACGATCATCGCCTCAGTTATCCACCTTCCGGATTAGGCGTGAAACTGTACCCATGACCAGATGCACAGGGTGTGGATTGTCGTGCGGGACTTTCCGGAGGAGTCTGTGTGATATACCCGGCAGGTAGCGGCGGACCCACGGTTCAGATTCTATCGCGGTTGGTCCGCAGTATTCCTTCTTTGCTAGTTTATGACTCACGGGCGGTGCCTATCCTCGGGTGGTTCGAGGTTTACCATACCATGACATCTCGGGAGTGTCGGTCAGATCTCGACTTCATTTCGGTATAGATGGGCGTCTGGGATGCTGCGAGCTTCGGATATCACGCAGCTACTGGGCACCGCGATGGTTAAACTGCTCGATAGATTATCGGTGGCCTCACCTCACCTAGAGATGGTTGTCTCTCTCCTCTCTCGATACGTGTGGGTCTATCCTTGTTGAGCGACTTCCTCGTACCATCTCCACGGACACGTGCCCGGTATAATATGTTCTGCTTTAGCCTTGTTCTGACCTGAAGGAAAATTTATTCTAGAGGCTCTTTATCGGATATACGAGGGGGTTAAGTTCCCGTCCGTGAGCTGTCATGTGCCTTTCTTCATTTCGAAGAAAGGTCATATGAGGCTGACTCGTGCGAAGGCTATTCACAGCTGATGTGAGATTGGCCGCACCATGTGTTAGAGCACCTTAGGTTCGGAGGAACCACGTGACGTCGCGAAGTTGTCATACGATAGTATCCACTGAAGCGGACTCTATCATGCCTCTCTTTCTTTTCCTGTAGGAGGATCGTGGATAATTATGCGGGGACTGCCTGGGGTGATAGCCTATCCGTGGTGGGGTGGAGAGGACCTCGGTTCAGTTCGCCCCTCCCGATTCGCCTCCTACCGAGCCCTCCACGAGGCTATGGCCAGTCCTCACGTCCCGGCAGCCATCAGAGCACATCCTGTTGCCACAGGTTATTGGTATTATGGATGTCGTCGCACATTTCTTTGCCACTTCTGCGTCTTTCGCGGCTTCTCGGGTAGCATTAGCGGCGGATGGCGTGTAAGATACTCTCGCCTGAGAATCGGCTATTCTTCTTGAATCTGAGCCACGCAGTACTCCCAGTTACCATGATAGAGCCTATCTGACCTACCACTCGTGGACGATCCCATTGTATCGACTTATGACTTCTTTAGATGTGCTGTAGTGCATGCTGTGGCTTACGATCCTCCGGCATCTACACCACGGCCGCAGTGGTGCAGTCGCACTTCCCTTCTCTAGCTTCCGTCCTACCTAGTAGGGGCACGGTGGTCTCACTTTGGTTGGGGGTTAGCGTCGGAAGTGGCATTTATCATACTTTTTGTTTTGTTTTGCTCCTATGCTTGTGTTTGTTTAGTTTATCAGCGCCTACTTGTCTTGTGGAATTTGTTTTGTTAGTATGTATTAGCGATAGTAGGCGGTGGTTTTTTTTGTAGCTCGGTATAGTGTTCATTTATTATAAGCTGACACTAGCATTTTGATTATATTAAAAACTTTATAGCATTATTTACGTTTTCTATTTTAAGCCCACATTTTTTTATTTTAATTAACTTTTGTATATGCATAATGTTTTAGCCTTGAAATTTGATAGGCTTAAGCCTTTTTCCTAATAGTGTATTCGTGATTAGAAAGGTCTATGCGAGTTAGTGGATATTGAAGTGAAATTCTTATTGTGTTTAACTTTGTCTCTTAGCCTTTAGCTAACCACTTGAGCACGTGGAATTACTTGATGATAGGCTAAGCGACCACAAAGCCCTTCTTACGATGCAAATCCTTTCTGAGTGTAGTTTACTCCCTTGGAATAGGTTATGGACCCCATACGTAGAAGGCGATGTGTCTTCGAGGAAATAAAATAAGAAAAAGAAAAGAATAGGATTGCTTTGCCTTGAAACAGAGCACGGTCCCAGGGAGTTTATGTGTGAAAGCCTTTAAAAACTGGTGCCGCTTGATTGGTTGGAGCCATCGACTTAGTGTTATTTTACAACGGTGGATGGGCGGAGTTTAGAGAGTTAGCAGGTCTTGGAGGCTCCGAATCGTTAATTCGGTGAAACCTATAGAGTTTGTGGTCGAAAGATCCTCATGACTTGATGCCCTAAACCTTCAATGGTTGGGAGTCGTCGGTTAATCCAGATTACCGCGGACTTTGGTGGTCAGACCCTCGACGTGCATCCTGGCCCATAAAGAATTGTGTAATAAAGGCGGAGTCCCGATTTATTTAGGTTGGATTAACATATAAGGTTATGGCATTGCTTCGGTTGGGGAGGAGGCGTACCGGTTCGTAGTTTATGATTGATCAAACAAACCCGTAGCTTTGTAGAAAGGCACGGTTCATGCCACCGAGGAGGGAGCTTGTTGGTCATTCAACGTGGTATAGTTTTCATTCTTTCGAGATGGTTATTAGCTTAGGTTTTCTTGATTCTCATCACAGGCTATGCATTACTTGTATAAACCTTTTTGACCTCCCATGTTTTTGTTCTCTACTTGTTGATTATTTCTGGTATTGCTACGGGACTAGCAATGTGTCGGTTGAGGGGTGTGATTAGTACAAAAAAAAAAAAATGCTATTTTGAACCCTATATAAGATAGGTTCTAAGTACTTTTTGTGTACTAATCATGGATAAACCCGATTATTTTATGTGGAGTCCCTTTGGTACTAATGATTGTATTTTGAAATTTCACATTTGTGGTAGTTTTTGCAGGTTTCAGAACCTATTCTATCATATCAAGCTAAGCATATCGAAGTTGAGCTGATTTACATCGAGTTCGTATGATTTATCTTCGATTGCATCAAGCCAGGAATGAAGAAGTTGATCCAGGAGGAAGCAGGAGCAAGCAGGAGCAACTGGGGCAATTTCGCTATTATAGCGAAATTTCGCTACAATAGCGAAATTTTCGCTATTATAGTGAAATTTCGCTACAATAGCGAAATTTTCGCTACTATAGAAAATTTCGCTACATAGCGAATTTTCGCTATTAATATGAGGAATTAGCTCTAATAAGCGAAATTTAGCTAATAATAACAAAATTTCACTGTGTAATTCTCTGCTCCACAATTTTTGTGTACAAACGACCCGTTTTTGGTTAATTTCATTTCTGCCCTCACTGTAATTATACTAGTTAGGTTAGATTGGTATTTTTCGTTTGTAAAGGTATATAAGCCCTTTTATGAACAATTTGTAACCCTAACAATTTAGAGGCATTCTCGGTCACGGACTGTTTTTGGCCCTCATATTCTCTCTTCTCTCTCCTCTTTCTCTCACTTTCTAGGCAACCAAACACACCCTTTGAGGATGACAACTCAAAGGATGTTTGGCTAAAGCCTCCAAACCTTGAAGAGGAGGGTTGCTAGGTAGGTTGATAAGGTTCGCAGGTGATCCTCTGTTTTCACGAAAGCGGTCACCGACATTTATGTTTCAAACTTTCAAAACTAGGTTTAAAAGCTATTTGATGTATTTTTATTGGTCAATACTTGGCAAGCTTTGAGGCTTCAGTGTATTCTTAATGTTAGATACACTGACATCCATTAGTTGTCATTTATGAGCCATTGGAAGTAGGTTAAATGCTAGATTTCAACTTCAGGAACATTAAATGCTCAGTAAATGCTATGTTTCAAAGAGAAATGGTACCAAGGGTTGGATTTTAAAGATTAAACAAATATCCGGTTTTGGAAATGACTATATGTCATTTTCCCTAATGTGAGGAAATAACCCGAGGACACCTTTGCAACCTTATCATACAAAACTAGTATTTGAAAACTTAAAAGGACTTCTTTTTATCTTATTTCAAATTGCCCCAATTAGCATAGTGAAAACAACTACACTTTTATACAAATCCAAATCAAATAAAGCCTCACCATTTTGACTCGTACAAATCATTTGTAAGACGAAAACCCATCCCTGTGTTCGATCCTAGAGCCGCTATATTGCAGTAGTTACGCTACGGCAATAGGAGTAGTTTAGGTATAAATTTTGTTGATTCATAACACCTACTTTGCATGCGAATCACTACATCTTTATATATTAGTGGATTCATTTAGAATAGAATTTAGAAGACCAAACCATAATGAGCCCATAGAAAGAATTGTTTATTTGATAATGAATGAAGGTACATGAACCTTCATTTATGACAATGTATATGAAGGCTACAAAAAGCCTCTCCCACCTTTTGTAGAATCATCCCCAGAAGAAAATATTCCTCTCATTCTCTCCATCTCTCCCTCATTTCTTATCTCTCTCTTTCCCATCTCTTCCTTTCTAGCTGTGAATATAAAGAGAATAATATAATTCTCTAAAGTTTGCATATTATAACATATTTTACAACACGTTATCAGCACGAGTTTGCTTTGAAGGTATTCCCTAACCACATCTTGAAGTTATTTTGATTTTGCATATTTATAATTATACTTGGTTTTTCTTATAAGCAAAAATCTATATTTCTATTTGTCGAAATCAATTCTAATATTATATCATATATCAAAGATTGTTGAAAATGTCAAATATCACAAAACTTGATTTTATGGCACTTGACATTACTGGAAAAAACTACCTATCTTGGATCCTTGATGCTCAAATACATCTTCATGTAATAAATCTTGGAGCTACCATCATAGAAGGAAATCAAGCATCACGTTAGGATTGCGCATCTCCATGAGGATTTAAAAAGTGAATACCTTACTATAAAAGACCCTTTCACTCTATGAAATGAGCTAAAAGAGAGATGTAACCACCGAAGCGTGAGTCTCAAAAGCGATATATTTGGGATGCTGAGGTTGCAAGATTTAAAGCGATAAGTGAATATAATTCCTCACCATTTACTTAAAATCAACTCCCATTTGTAAAACTACGGGAAAAATTTAATTTTGAAAAATGGCAAAAGCGATAAAGAATTTCCGAAATGGTTAAGGGAAGCCTTAAATTTTTCTAGATCTCGGATGATGAAACAGACTTCACCGTTGGATTCGTCTCACGAAATCTAGTTACCCAGAAAATTTTCGTCGAATTCCGAGAAAGTTGGATTTTTTCATGATTTTCGGGGTAATGAGTGTCTAGTGACTCTCAGGGACGAGATTTTTATGGGAATTTCGGGAGTTAGGAAGTAACTCAAGTAAAGTTCATTTAAAATAAATTGAACTTGAAACGGGATGAAATAAATTATTTTAGGGCAGAAACGGACCCGAATGAGTAATGGACACATGACGCGATATGGGCCATGTCTCCAAACTTAAAAATTAAGTTAGAAAAAAATAAAAATAAAATCGGTTTTGGGGTAGAAATAAGAGATTTTACGCTTAGGAAGAGCAAACAATAAGAAGAATTCTGAGAGAGACTCCAACTTCTCTCTACGATCTACGGAGCTCGATTGCTCGGTTTTTGTCGGACCAAGAACTAAAGCCCATCTATGCGAAGTGAGCTACGCATGGGTACTAGAAACAAAGTTTCGTTGGATGACGGGGTCGAGTATGGGGTTTCGGGTTTAGGAAGTCCGCGGGACTTCTAGATTTTTCTACGCTCAAAGAGGTGAGATTCTTCCAATTTTGGTTTATTTTCCATTATAGGGGCTGTTTGGTTGAATTTTAATGCCCTAAGGGGCTGTTTGGCCCTTTTTTTCCCTAAGGGGCTGTTTGGCAAAATAATAGGTTATGGGAATAGTGCCCTGTTTTGACCCTATATGATGTCTAGTGTTTGGGGCTGATTTTTGGTCAAAATAAGGGAGAATTTGGACTAGTATTCTTCTAGGAAATTGTAGCCCTATCTGAGAACTTGATGTTAGGATTTTGAATCACCCAAGTTGGACCTCTATAACTCAAGTTATGAGATTGGCTTTTTAGGGATTTGTCTGAATTTGCCATGTTTTAGGCGGGAACCTGCGTCGATTTTGGGATGATTCGGTTGAGAAAATATGAGAATTTGGACTAGTATCCTTCAAGGAAATTGTAACTCTATTGTTTTAATGCCCTAATGGGCTGTTTGGAAAAATAATGGGTTATGGGAATAGTGCCCTGTTTTGACCCTATATAATGTCCAGTTTTTGGGGCTGATTTTCGATTAGAATAAGTGAGAATTTGGACTAGTATCCTTCTAGAAAATTGTAGCCCTATCTGATAACTTTATGTTAGGATTTTGAATCACCCAAATTGGACCTCTATAACTCAAGTTATGGTCCTTTTTCGGGACCTAATTGCCATGTTTAGGCATTTGAACCTCTTGTCAGTTTTGGGAGGCCCGATTTTCGGTTGAAAAGATGAGAATTTGGCTAGTATCCTTCAAGGAAATATTTCCAACTCTATATGAGAACTTGATGTTAGGATTTTGGGTACCGTCGGACCTCCTATAACTCAAGTTATGGTCCATTTATGGGGCCTTCTGACTTAGAATTTGTTTAAATGATTGTGTCCAGATTTTTGGCACAATTGGCATATGATTGTAGTATATCATTTCTTGAATTGAGTGATATACTTGGTTGAAAATGTGTGGAAGTCAAATTGTGTGTTCTAATGGTTTGGCTTGTGATATGTTTGTGTATGAACAAGGCCATTGCATGGCTTGGTTGTAGGCTATTTGTGGACATGGTGTCATAATTAAGCCTAGAGTATAATGTAAGTCATTGCTTGATTGGTGATGACTTGTAGATGTCAATATATGTGTATATAATATGTTGATATGTATTGTGTGGTTTATTAGAAATTTTTGTCCAAATGATGCATGGGTATTATGCATGGTTTAAAATGTCCATATAGCACTCATCATATATATGGCATGGTTTAAGTATGGAATGTAAATGTTTCATGTAGTGTTCTTTATACATGTAACATGAGGTACATGCATTGGAATTTTTGCATTGCATATGCACGGGGACACAACATTGTGTTGGGTGTGTGTGCATGATTATGATCATTCATCATTCTTGGTGAATGGGTGGTGAGCTCGGTAATGGGACAACATCCAAAATGAGTCTTAATGTAAGACCAGAAAATTCCAATTTTCGGAAAAAGGGCAAAATCGTCATTTCGGTCAAAATCCGGAATTTTTCTAGATCTCGGATGACAAAACGGACTTCACCGTTGGAATCGTCTCGCAAAATCTAGCTACCACGTCGAATTTCCTCGAATTCCAAGACAGTCGGAATTTGCACGTTTTTCGAGGCACCGAGTATCGGGTGTTGTAAAACGACATGTGATGTGACAAAAGTCACCCACTACATATACTCATGTGACACATGTTGCATGAGTAGAGAGATGATGGAAATGGATGGCCGAGATAGTGCCAAGTGTCAAACTTCCAAGAGAAGGGACACATAGGGTATTAAATGAAATGTTAATGAGGAAAGAGACAAACATGGAATAGTGTCATCTTCTCAAAGACCAAAATGTGAAGGTAGCGTGGGATTATTTGGATTTGGAATCTAGAAGGCTGTGACTTCTCTCTAGATTTCCGGCCAATTGGACCGTCGGTTCTTGACGGTGCAAGAAGTAAATTTGTTCTACGCGGCGAGGGCTACGCGTGGACACCGATTTGGTGGAATTCTGACAACTCCAAGAGGTAGGGATCTTTTCCTGTTTGTGTTAATCTTTGGCTAAGAACCATGTAAATGGTTAGGAATGTTACGGGCTTGACTTTAGCCGTGAGGTGGGTCTGTGACTTTGGTCGAGGTGGAAGAATTCTATTTGTGTGACCCCGTGGCAGTGCCCGAGGGGTTTCCATTGTTCATGTGGTATCAATGTGTGAATATTTTTGTGTGAATTTTATGGTGTTGAGTGATTTAAATGAATTGCTTGTGTTTGTTAATTAGCCCATGTGAGCTAATTTTGGTGTAATTGATTAAGAATCTACATAACATGCTTTATGTGATTTAATTATGTTAATATATATGTATGTGAATATATTAGCATGAATGTGTTGGAATTGGCATCATGCATTCCATATGCACTGGGCAGCCTAGAATATTAGGTTTGAGTGCATGACATGAAATGAAACGAAAAATGAAAATGTTTGTGAAAGGAATTTTGACGGAAGATTTTCCGGAGAATCTTGTTGGGAGATTGTCCAACAATTCACGTCGGAGGGGCCCATGAAGTGTTTCGGAGGGTTATCCAACAGATTCACCTCGGAGGGTTGTCCAATATTTTACCAAAACTCAATAGTGTGTTTTCAAGAACAAATATCTTTTGTTTTGAAAACTGTAATTTTACTCGCATTCGACTTAGGCATATGTGAGGGAGTCGGTGAGGGACTGTATGGGTTGGTCATGTAGACAGTGGTATAGGTTCATGAAGGCCCAGCGAGATGTGGTTGTTTTCCATGCATGTGCACTTAGGTAGGGAGTAACCCATGTAGAAAATTATCACTATTAGGCTTTGCTCATCCTGTCGAGGGATCACCATTTCAGGTACAGGGAGCGATCGAGAAGGCGACACTCATTAGAGGCCGTTTGAGAAGCGACTTACGTGGCTTTGATGTTGTCATGTAACATGTATTAAAATTCTAAGGTTTAATATATATTTGGAATTAAGAAGAAATGTAAAGCTGCTAACCATGTAATATATTTGGTTGGGACATATTTTGTGAGTATTGATACAGGGGCCTAAGCGGTCATTATTTTACTCACATATAGACCCTGTGTGGTCATTGTTGATTTTTGGGACAGGTTGTACCTTGGGTAGAGCTCCCCGTACAAAGGAGACTCTGCCCGATTTTTGTGAGTGGTGTCGGGTTACCCGACATTCACGAGTATTCCGCGGGTTGACGGGTTGTCAACGGACCCCCGGGTTTTGGGGCGTCACAGCTTTTTATTAGAGCCTAGGTTAATAAATACCTAGAGCTTAGTGTCAATAAGTTAGGTATACGATTACCTAGGACTTGATGGGCACGGGTTAGATCACACATTCCTTGTGCACTTTGATGATTGATGTGTGTTGAATTGTTGTGTTTTATGTGTGATTGTGTGCTTAGTGATTAGCACATAGGAAAAAAAAAACAATGATGTGAATAAAATTTTTCTAAGGTTTTATAGTGTGTAAAACTGAAGAAAAAAAAATGGATAAAATAAATTTTAAATAATTTATTTGGTTTACTGGAAATTGAAAAAAAAAAAATTTATTTTTTGGACGTTTTCTAGTAGTTGGAAAGTGAAAAAAAAATGTGTGAAAAAAGCGAAGCGAAGCGGCGGTACGGGCTCTTGCCCATTCCCTTTGTTTGAGTCTGCGTCTGATGGGCGCTGTCGTGACGACGCAACCAGGTGTGCATAGTCGATACGATCACGGCCAAGGACTTCGGCCTGCGACAGTGAGAGGCCTTACGACGCGACCTTTATGACACCCGAATCGAGGTCTTTTATTTTTTTTACATAGGTAACCTTCAACAAAGACTATATAATAGCCTCATTCTACATATCATTCATGTGTCACTGGTATTAAGCAATGACGCGTTATAACGAGTCCCTCTCATTCAAGATTCGACCAATTTGTGCTTGAGGTGCAATGATCAACTTTTCCAGAAACTATATTGCTCACTAAATGCTATCCACAGGCATATGGTTAGATTCTAGACTGCGAGAGAGCTTTCCATAGAATCCAGACGCGCCAAAAGCGGACTGGTGAGGAAGTTATGGTCATCCAAAGTTGGCGCTTCACATGAGCAGCAACTGACATGCAGAACCGACATGTACCTACTGTCTTTCGTCTCTTTCAAACAAAATATGAGCTCCGATTATATTGAGTCATGTATGGATGGATTCTAGACTCAAAGGGATTTCCATAGAGTCTAAGAACGCGCAAAACGGACTTCGGATGAGAAAGTTATGGTCATCCGAAGTTGGCATAGCCGAGCTCATTCCCTGCTGAGCACGACCAGAAGAACCCAGTCAAAGGAGGTCAGCTCGGCCTCATGCAGCTCATCCTGCGGGCTCATGCGGGGAGGCTTCGATACGCCCCGAAGGTCGGCTCATGCGGGAGGCTACCGACCACACCTCATGCGGGGAGGCGGCCACGTCATGCGGGAGAACTCGATACCCGCGGCTCATGCGGGGAGGCTCGACCACGGCTCATCGGGAGGCTGACCACGAGCTCTGCGGGAGGCTCAATCACACCTCATGCGGGGAGAGCTCGGCCGCGGCTCATGCGGGAGAGCTCGGCCACGGCTCATGCGGGAGGCTCGGCCACCGGCTCATGCGGGGAGGCTCGGCCGCCCAGGCTCATGCGGAGGCTCGGCCACGGCTCATGCGGGGGGCCCGGCCCGCGGCTCATGCCCGGAGGCTCGGCCCGCGGCTCATGCGGGAGGCTCGGCCACGGCCTCGTGCGGGGAGGCTCGGCCACGGCTCATGTGGGAGGCTTCTCGAGCCACGGGCGCTCATCCTCTCAGGCCCTTGTAGTGCAAGGCCATAGCAGGGCGTAGAGGTCCGGTAGGTGATTCAAAGCCTAAATCAAGCTTACTGATGGGGCTACAATATACCAGAAAGGAAACAGGTAATTCCTTTTCTTCCCAACAAAAATCAGCAAGTCGGATAATACATATAATTAAACGAGAAGCGACTTCCTATGGTTCAGACGCAACCAAACATCCTCTCAAGGCAAGACATAACCCTTACCAAATTGTATTAAACATATAATCTGAGTTTAATTACAATTTATTTATATCACAAATACAAAATTTTGACAACAGTTCAGTTTTAAACAAAAATTGGGTTTTCTACCCATAAATTTTACAAAAGAACACAATAAGCCATCTTAGGTCTTCCTCTCAACTAAGACCTCATGAAGTGCCTTCTGCGGGTATCTCGGTGCACGAAAATATTTTTCCCACAGCAGGGTGAGCTAGCATGCCCGGTAAGAAAGTCTCCTACGAGTACACTCCCCACCCTAAGTGCACATGCAATGGCATAATCCATAAATCATTCACACATTCATATAAAATATGCATATCTCTATGAATGTTTATGTCATACCAAGTCCTCGCGACTCTCATACATGCAATTTTCCATGTATGAGAAAACCATTTCCAAACAAAGGTATTTGTTTTTAACCGTGGACAACCCTCCGATATAAATAGTGGACCGACTCCGATAATCTATTTTGTGGACAACCCTCCGATATATATCAATTGGGCTGACTCCGACGATTGATATTTTATATGGACAATCCTCCGATATAATTTATTGGACAACCCTCCGAAATATATCAATTGGGCCGACTCCGACGATTGTTATTTTATATGGATAATCCTCCGATATAATTTATTGGACAACCCTCCAAAATAATTTATTTTATTCATGCACTCACATCTGATTCACGCGATGACCCAGTGCACATGCAATGATAATGTCATTGCATAATATTTCATGTTACATGCATGATGGGAACTTCGTACAGCACTCATAATACATGCTTCACACCAAGCATCACGTTAATATATAACAAGCATGCATATATATTAACATCATTTTCTCACCTGATGACATGTTATTGAGCAAGCAATAATACACAAAAATTGGATTTCAATCTCCAATCTCAGAGAACAACATATACAGCTCAAACCAAAATCATCCTGCTCAGATCCCAAACTACGGTACCATAATCGGTTCGGAAGCTGCGGAGTTAAAGCTACTGGAACCGGCTTGGGTCCCAACCAACAATAATTTCTATTGAAATTATTCTTTAAACCATCCCACTACTCGGGCTAACTGTCATGGCCATTTCATGGCTCTTAAACAAAGACTAACCAGAGTAGGAGAGAACCCCTACCTCTCGAAGTGTAGATCCGTTCACTGCTGCAACTCCTCTGTTTATTAATCAGAGAACTGTTGGTTCTCTTTCCTTTTCGTTGTCTTTCTTCTTTCTTTTCTTTTTCTTTTTCTCTTTTCTTCTCCTATTTTCTTTTTCCCTTTTTCTCTCCTCTTTCCCACCGAACCAGTTTTGCTTTAGGTGGAGAATACTTATCTAGGTGTAGAACACCTCTTCTTTCTCTCCTCATGACACATAGCATCCCACATGTCATTCATGCCCACTTTCCCACCATTATCCTCTCATGCAAGATAGAAGTGTGACACTTGACCACCAGAATTCCAAGTGACCACTACTCCTCGGTGCCACATGGCATGCATTTCATGCCACGTGTCACCCTCTCATTTGTCAGTTTGTCTCGAAATACGTGCAATTCCGACCTTCTCGGAATTCGATGAAATTCGACTATGTACTTAGATTTCGCGAGACGAACTCAACGGTATGTCCCGCAACGTCATTCGAGATCTAGAGAAATTCCCAGGTTTGCAACCCGTGTCTATCATTTTACTTTATCTGGGGTCTCACATTCTCTCCCCCTTAAAAGAATTTCGTCCCGAAATTCACACACACATATACATACAATTACATGCATATGTAACAGTCATTTAAATGCGAATATTAAACCACGTACCTTCGATCCTCAAGAAAGGAAAGGATATCTGATAGCATTGTGTCCTCACGTTCCCGTATTGCCTCACTCCGGCCATACATGTTGCCCACGACACTTTAACTAGCCTGCAGTCTTGTGTCGCCAAAACACGCTCCTGACTATCCATAACGAAGGTCCCATTTGCATCGATAACAAATGCTCGCCCCGATTACCACTACATGAAATTTTGGATCTGGAGTGTACTTCGAGCATAGAGACATGGAATACCGCCATGGACACCTGATAAACTCGGCGGTAATGTAATCGATATGCAAGCTGCCCGCTCATCTCGAATTACCTCGGGGGCCCGATAAACCTGCTGCGATAGTTTCCCCGCTTATCGATCTGACCACCTCCTCTTTTAGGCATCACCCTTTAAGAAGACATGATCACGCCTCAAACTCTAGAATTAGAGTAGCTTATCGTAACTCTTCTGTCGACTCACGAGTAGTGAGAGAAGCGTTCCAGTATCGAGACCCACTTTCTCGGTGGTGTCTCCGAGATCAAATCGGGACTGTGGTGGAGCTCTCTCCACCTCGGGTTCGACCGTCGGAGATCGACATGGCCTCTCCTATATAAGGCCTCATAGGGTGCCATGCGTGCCTTGCACGATAAGTTGTTGTAAGCGGAATTCACCAAGAGCCAGATGTTCTTGACTACCCTTGAAATCTAGGACACATGCTTTCGTAGCATGTCCTCTACATTTGTATAGTCCTCTTGTTGACCAGGTACGTACATGGATGAAGCGGTGCTCATCATCAACTATGTCCCTTTATGTATACGGAAACTCTTCCAAAAGTGTGCCATGAACTTTGGGATCTACGTCAGGCCACGATGGATCTTAGTACTATGTAACCTAACAATCTCTCGTATATACCGATCTGAATTCCTCCCGGTGTAAAAGTCATCTGCACGGCTAAAAATGTGCCGACTTGATGGGCGAGTCCGCTATGACCCTGTATCATGTCTGCGATGTTCGTAGTAAGTGAGTCCTGAAGTCCATCGTGACATGCTCCCACTTCCACTAAACTACCTCTAATGGCTGGAGTAGCCCGGTAAGAGCCTACGGTGCTCGACCTTTTGTGACATGTGAGACAGTCGGATAAAATCCCAGCGTGTCTCTTCATCCCAGCTCGATAATCTTGCGCGAAGATCTCGAAAATACATCTTCGTGCCACTGGGATGCCTTCTTGAAGCGAGGAAGCGATGGAACTCCACGGGATCTCTCTTACCCATTTCACATCAATTGGGAACCACGGCCGAATCCCATTTGTATCGAAAGTAGTAAATCGATGTGGATAATGACCTTCATCACCATACCTGGTGGCTGCTCGGTCCTTGATGGACACTATCTGTGTCCTATCCACGAGACTTGTCACCACCTTTCGGTAGGGAAGGCATAACCTTAAACTTCCCGTAACACCACAGGCACCTTTCGTTATCTTGTAACTGGCTTGTCCCATAGTCTCGAGCATCAGCCACTCGGGAAGCTATCACTAGTCGATGCCGGTGACTTCCGGCGAGTGCATCAATACACATTTTCCTTACCGGGATGGTATGCAAAGTGAAGTCACAATCCTCTAGGAGACTCATCCATCTGTGTTGCCTCATATTGAGGTCCTTTGTGTGAAAATATATTTCGAGACTTTGTGGTGCAGTACACCTCAAACTCCTCGTAGTATAAGTAGTAGGCGCGAATCTTCAAGGCGAAGATGATGGCCGCAACTCCATGTCATGTAGGGTAATTACGCTCCTTGATTCTTCAGCGTAGAGCCAGTAGAAGCTATTACCCTCCGGGATTGCATCAAAACACATCGATCCGAATCGCTGAAGCATCCGCGTTACACTACGATGCCGTCCCTTTACGGGACTGCGAATAGGAGTGAAGTTGGCCTCCATTTCATTTCTGGTGCCCTTCGCCTGAGTCATTCATCTAACTTGACCTCCTTAGGTCGACTTAGTCTGGAATGTTCACAGCTGGCGGGAGAATCCTCGATGAACTTCACATATCTCCGACGATCGAAGCTGCGTATCTCGAAGGCCAGACGGCCTCTCTGACTCATAACGGCTGACCTTCTGCAGGTCTGACCTGCAGGCGGAGCACGAGCGTGTGGAAATCACCTCGATGAGCCAAATTGCCTGGCGAGATTTGGCATACAATGATGGTCTCGAGGTGCGGAGAGCGACCCTCAGTGATCCCTCGCAGTCCTCCTGCTGTCTCGGAGTAGATCAAGATATCGTCCATGAAACTACCATAAAGCCGAGTCTAAGTAGGGGGTGGAAGACCCTATGCATGGGTCAGATACTCTTGGTGCATTCGTCAATCAGGGAGCATCATTGTGAACTCGAAATGCTATGTAGTTTCAGTGCTATGTGGGGATATATGTCTCCTGAAAACTCTCAACTTATGGTACTGGGAATGGAGATCTATCTTAGAGTACACCCGCCTCTCGGCCCGGAATCAAATAAATCATCAATCCTACGATGGAATCTAGATTCTTGATAAATCACCACATTATTTGTCGGTAGTCGATGCGGTCGAAGGGGTCTTATCCTTTTTCTTAGCAAACGAGCCAGGGTGCTAGGTGAAGTGCTTGGTCTAATGAAACCCTTATCAATAATCTTGTATTTGGACCTTGAGTTCTTAGCACGGCTTCCGACTAAGCGCCATCATGAGGAGTCAAAAGTAAAAATGTGGGCGACGTACTAGAGGTGTAGCTCAATGACAAAGTCACCACATCCCTCACGGGAGTAATCCGTGCTTAATACAGAAAAACATCCTTAAAATCACATACCACTCGAGGTAGACTCGAGCCACAATCTGCCTCGTCCTCTGAGTAAGGCTTACTAGCTAACCTGTGTCAGGTACCGTCACAGAGTCGTGCGGTCAGAGGTAAGCATCATGTATCCCCACGAAGGTAATCTAGATACCATCCACATGTGTGAGGTAACCCTCGATCCTGTCCAATGGCGACACGGTGTGCGGAGTGACCAATCCATGCGAATGACATCAAGTCAGATATGTCCATGCTTAGAAGAGATCCGCGAGTCGTTAGTCTTCGTGGATGACATCTTGATTCGGTCAGTGGGAGCATGGTATCATTTGAGGATTGTATTACGGGTTGTTGAGGGCCATCGGTATGCGCTAAGTTCGAGTAAGTGCGAGTTTGGCTTGCGAGGTGTGAGGATTTTTTTGGGACACGTGGTGTCAGGCTTGTCAGTGTCGGTGGACGAGAGAAGGTCGAGGTCGTGATGAGTTGGGAGAGGCCGAAGTCAGTCTTCGAGATACGTATTTTCTTGGGATTGGCTAGGTACTATAGGAGATTCATTGAGGATTTCTCTAGATTAGCGGCATCTATGATGAAATTGACCGGAAAGTCGAGTTGGTCGGATGTGCCGATGCGAGAGAGCATTCCGGGAGTTGAAGAGGAGGCTTACTACGGCTCTATCTTGATAGTCCGGACGGACGAGGGTACATAATGAGTGTATTGTGATGCCTCTCGGGGCCAGTTTGGGATGTGCCTTGAAGTAGTCGGGAGGGTAGTAGCTTATGGTTCCGTCGGTTGAAGAATCATGGCGAATTGCAGCGCACGACATGGGTTGGCGGCTAGTCTTTCGCCTTGAAGATTTGGCGCCACTACTTATATGGCGAGGAGTTCGAAGTGTACTCAGACCATAAAAGTCTGAAGTATATTTTCACGCAAACGGGACCTCGATATGAGGCAAGCGTGGATGAAGTTCTTAAGAGGATTATGACTTCACTTTGCGGCTACCATCTGTAAAGGCGAATGTGGTGGCTGATGCACTTTCGGTCGGAAGTCACGGGAGCATTGGCTGAGTATGGCACCCGGGGTGGCGGATGCTCGAGGCGCAAGGACCGGTTTGGCTCTGAGTCGCGAGTAGACTCAGGGTACGTTGGGGAGTTTAGTGGCTACATCGTCTCTATTGAGTAGAGTAATTGAGTCCTAGGGGCAGGACGTGGAGATAGTGTCCATCGGGGATGAGATACGATTAGGTGCAATTGAGGGCATTTGGGCCCATTCCACGCGGTGGTAGTCTTTGGTATAGAGAGACGGGTAGTGGTTCCCGGTTAGTGGGATTTGAGAGGAGATTCTCAGGGAGTTTCACTGCTCTCGATTTGCCATGCATCCAGGTGGCATGAAGATGTACTAGGATCTTCGTCGTCAGTATTACTGGAGCGGAATGAAGAGACACGTAGGGGACTTTGTTCGACGATGTCTCAGTAATCGATGAGTTAAAGGCTGAGCACGGAGGCCAGCGGGGCCTCACTTCCAGCCATTGGAGGTGGGCGGAGTGGAAGTGGGAGCACGTCTGCTGGTTTGCAGCCCTTTCCACGGACACGCAAGGGCATGATGCGATGCGGGTGATGGTGAATCGGCTCACGAAGTCGACACATTTCTGAAGTTCGTGTGGATGACGCTTCACATTGGAGAGGTCTACTTAGGTTGTATATTGAGAGATCGTCGGCTACATGGAGTAGCGATATCCATAGTGTCAGATAGAGACCAGAGGTTTACGGCGCACTTTTTGAAGAGTTCAAAACATGGGCACCACGGTGACCATAGTACAACTTCCACCCACAGGCGTATGGTTGTCGGAGGATTTATACGAGGTGTTAGAGGACATGCTACGAGCATGCGTCCTGGATCATAAGGGTAGCTGGGAAGAGCATTTGCCCTTAGTAGAATTCGCCTACAACAATTATCAGGCGAGTATACAGATGGCACCATATGAGGCATTGTATGGGAGGCCATGCAGAATCACCGTTATGTTGGGCCAGGAGTGGGAGAGGCTCCGTCTGATCACGATTTGATTAGAGACACCTCAGGAAGGTGGGCTTGATCACGACAACGTCTTCTCACGGCTCAGAGCCAGCAGAAGAGCTATGCGGATGTGCGACGTCGACCCTTAGAGTTCGAGGTTGGAGATCGTCTTCTTAAGGTGATGCTGAGAGGTGGTTAGGTTCGCGAGAGCCGCGGGAGCTATCGGCCCAGGGTTCACTTGGGCCCTTCGGGGATGCTCGGGGGTGAAAGCGATGTAGCGTACCGGTTGGCTTTACCGCCCAGCATGTTAGGTGTTCACGAGGTATTTCACGTCTCCATTGATTCGTGCCACGGTAGGGTGATGCGGAATCAACAAAATTTATATTCCTAAGTTCCTCCTAACTGCTTAGTGAGTGAGCTACTCACAGTATAGCGGTCTAGGGTCGAACAGGATGAGTTTCTAGCCGTACAAATGATTTAAGTGAAGTCAAAAATGGTGAATTAAATTTGGATTTTAAGGTTTTGTGAAAACGATGGGTGTAGTTGGTTCGCGAGCTGAAAATAAATAAATAAAATGTAAATAGAACTCCTTAAAGCATTGGGCCATGAGTTTAAGGTCCTAGGCTAGCAGAGAGGTCCGGGTTGGTACCTCGCGTTGAGGAGGATGACATATAGTCATCTCCTGAGCCCAGGATCTTCATTTAACTTTAACGACTAAATACCAATAATTTCCTTTTGATAGAAATCATTTATTTAACATTTATGGTTTCCTCACATTCAGAAAATCCTAACCCCTTAACCTCATTGGCTCAAATGTGTACTAATGGATATTAGTATATCTAAAAGCTAAATACACTAAACCCTAAAAGCTTGCCCAAGTATTGGCCAAAAGAAAATTACATCGAGCTTTAAACCTAGAGTTGGAGATTAGGGACAGGAATGTCAAAACTCTTTGCGTGAAAACGGGGAACCACGGCCGGCCTTCGGATCCTACCCCCGGCAACCTTCCACTTCAAGGAGGAAAGGGTTTTAGTCGCTCATCCTCCAAGTTGTCATCCTTGGAGGGTGTTTGGCACCCAAGAAAGTGAGAGAAAGAAGAGAGAGAAGAGAGAAAACTGGAACAAAAGCTGTCGTGTATTGAAAGATTGAAAGTTAGGGTTACAAAAATCTATAAGTTGGCTTATATAGCCATACAAGATGTGTGAAATACCAAAAATGCCTAAAATATGTAATTCTGATAGGAATGAAAATGGTAAATAAACAAAAGCCGGGGTCGTTTTGAATCCACAAAACATCAAACACGGGGCGGGAATTTCGCTATGCATGAGTGAATTTGGCTATGTAAAGCGAAAATTTAGAAACATATGTAAAAAATGTGAAATAGCGAAAACCAAAATTTAGCTAGGAACGATGTTTCGGTAGCTAAAGCGAAACTGTGCATAAGCGAAATTTAAATTTCGTATGCACGGTAACTTTCGCTATGATAGCTGAAAGCGTAACATCGCGAATTCAACTAATTCTGCATCCTGCGGCTCAACGCTCCCTTTGCATCTGCTGACCTGCTTTGCTTGCTATTTTTCTTCAATTTTCTTCTGCTTTGAAATTCTTCATTCCTCGCTTGTTGAAATTGATATGAGACCATATGAAATTGATGGAAATCGGGCCAGAGCTTTGGTTATGATTGGATTGACACGATAATTTGGCCTCAATTCCTGCAAAAACTACAAAAGCAGTCTTGGAATGCAATTAGAAATCTGATAGGGACCCATTACATGTCAATTGGGTTAATTATAACAATTAGTACACAAAAAGCGCTCAAACCTATTAAAAATAGGGTTCAAAATAGCACTTTTTGGGCACTAATCACACCCCCCAACCTACACATTGCTAGTCCCTTAGCAATGAAAGAAAGAAAGAAAGAGAGAACATACAAAATGATAACAAAATAATGTGCACAAAAATGGTATTTCAAAAAGGTTGTTAATAAATGCTTTATCCACTGAGTAAAATCATCAATCCCTTGTCGAAAACTATCACGAGAGAATGAATGACATACAAAATTGAATATCAAAATAGCCTCCTTCTTAGTGAATCAACGAAATTTCCACGAAATCTAAGTGTTTATTTGATCGGCTCGACAATAAATGTCGAATTGCACTCTCCCCCAAACCTAGCTACTACCACGACCTAGCATGCTAACCAACCTAAATAGATCAGGACCCACCTCTTATTCCACAATTCTTTTGCGTTGTAGGGTGCAATGCGAGAATGGAAACCTCACCAAAGTCCATGTAACGAGGGATCTCTAGTGACTCAAACCCGATTAAGGCTTAGGGCACCAAGTCATGAGGATCTTTCGACCACTAACTCTTCAGGTTTCACCCCGAACTTCGAATGATTTCGAGACTCCAGCACCTACAACTTGCTAAACTCCACCCATCCACCCATGTAACGAGCACTAAGTCGGTGGCTCCCAACCAGTGAAGGTTTAGAGACAGGGCTTTAAAGGCTTCGCCATATACCCCCTCGGACCCCGTGCTCGGGTTTCAAAGGCCAAAGCATTACGATATTTATTCTTTTCTTTTCTTTTCTTTTCTTTTCTTTTTTCTTTCTTTTCTTTTTTTTTTTTTTCGAGCGCGTGGCCTTCTTTCCACATGGGTCCTTAACCTAATAAAGGCGGGTCAATGAAACTAGGGTGGGATTATGCAAAGTAAAGGAGGTTGCGCGGTTTTTCGACTATCATTGAAACCCTGAATGTACTCGTGTGTGGTTAGCTAAAGGTGGTGGAAGAAAAAGGTTGAAAGCGACAGGAATTCAGCTAATCATCCACTCAATTAGGCATGGAGCCAGGTAACATCAATAGAATTGGACAAAATTTCAATTTTCAATACATGGGTTAAACGCAAACCTCTGAAATTTTGGTTGCAAAGCGGGTCCAAAATTTTGAAAAAAAAATAAGGCTGATTTAGTATAACGGCTTTATAGAAAGGAACCTGACAAGCCACTAAACATCACAAAATGGTCTTTCACAAACAAATCTGAAAGAATAAATACAAGGTCACTTCCTTGATAGCCCTCCCCAGACGAACATCTCGGTGTCTCAAATGGAACTCGGATTGGAAAGGGTAAGAAGGAGTGTTACCTCCTTGATGAGATGTGATCATTTACGGATAGGAGACCGCCCAAGCTTTCCATCGACACCTTATTCACTCAGTTTGGGCTTCAAATAAACAAGTTAGGAAGAAAAGAGAAAAAGTGATCGAGTTAAGAGAGTACAAAATTAAAAACTTCATAACAATCTCAAAATGTTCTTCGCCATATTTGGGTTTCACTCTCTAAGCTTTCCAACGGTGAAATACTAAACGGAGTTCGGATCTTTTATGAGCGAAAGCAAAATTTGGAGGCAAAAGTGGGACGTAGTGAGCGATTTTTATTTTATCCTTTACAGTAATTTTCGCTAGCTTAGCGAAATTTGTACTTCTTGAAAATTTGACATAGCGAATTTGTATGTTTACTAGAACCTCCTTATGTCTAATAACGAAAATTTTGAATTTTTAATTTTTTTGAAAAATCAAATAAAATAAATAATAATAAAATAAAAATAATAATAATAATAAATTTTTTTTTATAAAATAAAAAGATTTTTTAGAGACAAATTATTTATTTTTTTTAAAAGCGATTTTTTTTAGAGACAATTTTTAAAATATTTTTTATAAAATTTTTAAAATTAAAAAAAAAAAAAAAATACCTCCTCATATATATATATATATATATATATATATATATATATATATCTTTATATATATATATATATATATATATATAAAACAAACGAATTTTTTAATTAATAAAAATAAAATAAATAAAATAAAATAAAAATTAAAAAAAATTGAAAACACTGTGCATTTTTGTCCTGTAGCGGAAGGAAATTTGTTGATTTGTATAAAGCGAGGAATTTTCTTCATTATGAAAATTTAAACTAGCTAAGCGAAATTTTGCTAGCCTAAGCGAAAATTCACAAGAGATCATGAAATTGAAAGAATTTATTGCAATGATAAATTTATTATTTATGAAATTTGTTAACTAGCGAATTTAATTTAACTAAGCGAGAATTTTCACATAGCGAAAATTTCGCTAGGATCTTGTTTAGCTATGATTGCGAGTACCTCCTATTTCTGATTTTCAATCAGAACTGAAATTTGCAAAAACTGCAAAAATTAGTACTGAAAAATTAAGAAAAATTGCAAAAGATTAAAAATTAATCTAAAAACAAGAATTAACTAAAAATTAGAGAAAATCTAAAAAGAAAAATTATAGAAATCAAAATAAAATATGATAAAATAAAACAAAGCAAGAAAAATCAAAACAAAGAGTGGGAGCTTAGAAATGTAAGTTCGAATGTAATCCGACCGACATTCGGGCCATCGAAGTATGTATCAGATGAAGCGGTACGATTTTTCGATGTAGTGTATTCTGAGCCGTGGCCACTGGCTGAGGTTTGTAAAATAGAGCGTGATGGGGTGGCCTTTGTGGTGGGTGCTTCAGGGGTTTTGTGTTAGGATTGGGATGCAGGCAGGACATACACTTGGTCAGTGGAGGGGGCTATTGGCGATGCTTTGTGGTGGCTTGGGCGGTGGCGGTGGGGTTGATTCATGGGAAATGGTTTGAAATAAGCTCTTTGGGCTCATCCCTTTGCTTTTGTTTCTTTGCCCTCCAGTCCCGACAATGGGGAGGTTGCTTCCTTTTTTTCTCCCTCGGGGCGGCCCGACACCCGAGGCGAGAGTTAGGAATTTTCCTACCCGGGAGGCCTTCTTGGCCAGGTGGCTGTGAGGCCGACTCCTTCACCATGGTGTCCACTTTGACAAATCCTCCTCTGGGTGGACATTCTTCTTGTCAGTGGGTCTTTAATGGAATCTTGCGAGTTGTCCATTATGCTGAATCATTGTTCAGCCACATCTAATCTTTTTGGGGTCGAGGAATTCTCCTCGTATCGGATTTTTCACTCGATTGGGCATTGAATTTCTTTTGTTCCTACCACTGACATCACCACCGGTTTAGTAGGTGCAGAATCGCTTGCTCGAATTGGGGAGATTGGTGTGGTGGTTGAGGGGTTGAGACAAAAGGCATGTGTGGAGCACCGTGTAGGAAGTGCACTCATCAATTGGTCTCTATAGTCCCTCATGGACGCTGCTTATCCTCTGGAAATTCCCTCCGCCCCAGTATTCACTATATTGTTCTTCCCCAGGTGTTCCATTTGATCCGCGGTCCGATTTTCCATAACCTTAAATGGCCTTGCCTTAAGAATTTTTCAATCCTTTGTAACTTGTTCTCCTACTGGCATAAATATAGCGCAACTTGATCCTGCGGCCTTTGTTTTTTTATGATAAAAATAAATAAAAATAATGATGAAATATAAAGAAATTCACGAAAAGCTTGTGATGAGGATCAAGTGTTCCCGCAACTAAATCAAATGCACTTAGGCACCATCCGCATGGCATTGGTCGTGCCACGGTAGAATGCGGAATCAACGAATTTATATTCTAAGTTCCTCCCTCTTTGAGTAGTGACTCTTTGTGAAAACAGTATGAGGTCTAGAAAGTCGAACACGGGGATGAGTTTTCTTCGTCTGAATGATTTAAGTGAGTCGAATGGTGAATTAAATTTGGATTTAAGGTTTGTGAAAGCAGTGGGTGTGGTTGGTTGGAAACTGAAAATAAATAAAATAAAATGTAAAATAGAACTCCTTGAAGCATTGGGCCCACTTTGAGTTTAAGGTCTAGGCTACTTGAGAGGTCCGGGTTAATTTCCTCGCGTTGAGGAGGATGACATATAGTCATCTCCTGAGCTGGATCTTCATTTAACTTTAACGACTAAACCCTAATAATTTTCCTTTTGATAGAAAGCATTTATTTAACATTTATGGTTCCCTACAATTGAAAATCTAACCCTTAACACCTCGAGTGGCTCAAGTAAATGGCAGCTAATGGATATTAGTGTATCCTAAAAGCCCGATACACTAAACACAAAGCTTTGCCAAGTATTGGCTTGAAAGTACATCGAGGCTTTAAACTAGAGTTGGGGAATTAGGGACGAATGTCAAAACCTGCTGCGTGAAAACGAGAGACCACCGGCCGGCCTTCGAATCTGCCCACAGCTGACCTTCCTTCCAAGGAGAAGGGTTTTGAAGTCGCTCATCCTCGAGTTGTCATCCTTGGAAGTGTTTGGCACCAGAAAGTGAGAGAAAGAAAGAGAGAGAAGAGAGAAAAATTTGGAGCAGGCGCCGTGTATTTGAAAGATTGAAAGTTAGGGTTCGCAATCTATAAGTTGGCTTATATAGCCATACGAGATGAAATACCAAAATGCCTAAAATATGTATTTACAATAGGGACAAAATGGTAAATAAACAAAAGCGAGGTCGTTTGAATCCACGAAAACATAAAAAACACGGGCGGGAATTTCGCTGTATAGTGATTTTAACTATATAGCGAAAATTGCTCTCTGGCGAAAATGCAAGAAATAAGCGGCAAAAATTTAGCTTAGACGATGGTACCGCTGTTGGCGTTCGCTAGTTTGCGAAAGTATAACTGTAGAAAATTTAAGCCCACCCTTATGCGTAACTTTCATTTATGATAGCGGCGTGCATAACGAAATTCTTTGTTCATCCTGCAGTGTGCATACTTTGCATCTGTGACCTGTTTGCTATTTTTCTTCAATTTTCTTCTACCTTTGAAATTCTTTCATTCTGCTTGGCAGTGATATGAGACCATGAAATTGATGGAAATCGGCAGGCTTTGGTTGCTGATTGGATTGACACGATAATTTGGCCTCCGATTCTGAAAACTAACTGACCTCGGAATGCAATTAGAAATGCAATAGGGACTGGCTCAAACATGTCAATTGGGTTAATTATAATAATTAGTACACAAAAAGTAGCAAAACCTATTAAAAATAGGGTTGAAATAGCACTTTTTGATCATGTCATCATGCTAGGAGGTACTCCAAATCCATCTCATGTGTAATTGGATTGGGGAGAGATTGAGGTGAACTCATGATGGGACCCAGCCGGGGACCGGTGTGCATTATGGATAGTCGTGATCAAGAGTTTTGCGACTGTGAGGCCGAGGTGATGCACCCAGTGAGGTGTTATGGCAGCACGGGTGGAGTGGAGGTCGGGCGTGGGGCCCGGCGAGGACACGATCTGGGGTGCCTTCTTGTTTAGGGATGAAGGTACGTGGTTTAGTCGTTTAAATAAAGCTGGTTACATGCATGGTATGGTGCACGTTGCATATGCATGTGAGTTGTTGTGATTGTCCGCGGAAATTTTGGGACCCGGAAATTCCTTTTTAAGGAGGAGAATGTACGACTGAAAGAATTCAATTTTTCGGGAGGGTAAAAAGGGAAAATCATCATTTCGATCAAATCAGAATTTTTCTAGATCTCGGATAATGGCTTGAACTCCAGATTGAGATAAATCTAAGTGAAATCTAACTACTACGTCGAATTTCGTCGAATTTCGAGACAGTCGGAACACTGCGTTTTGAGGCACGAACACTCGGGTCTTGAAGTAAACTTGACTATGTGATGACAGAAGTCACCCATTATATGTACTCATGTGACACATATTGCATGAGTAGAGATGATGGAAATGGGCCGGTAGAGATAGTGCCAAGTGTCAAAAATCCAAGAGAAGGGACACATAAGGTATTAAATGAAATGTTAATTAGGAAAAGACAAACATGGAATAGTGTCATCTTCTCTAAAAGACCAAAATGTGAAGGGAGTGGCAGTAGGTTGCTGGGTTTGGAATCTAGAGAGAGAAAGTATGACTTCTCTCTAGATTTTTATTAATCGGACCAGATTGGTTCTCGCCAGACGAGAGTAAATCTGTTCTATGCGTGATGGCTATGCGTGGACAGGTTGGTGGAATTGGACAACTCAAGGGTAGGGATCTTTTCTGCTTGTATTAATCTTTGGCTAAGAACCATGTAAATGGTTAGGAATGTTTGAGGCTTGTTTTTAGCGAAGTAAATTCGGTCTCAGCTTTGAATCGAGTGGAGAAAATTCTGTTGTGTGGTTTGTGAGAGCAGTGCCACAGGGTTTCCTTTGTTCACTTGAATAGTAACGTGAATATTTTTGTGTGAATTTTATGGTGTTGAGTGATTTAAATGAATTGTTTGTGTTTGTTAATTAGCCCATGTGAGCTAATTTTGGTGTAATTTATTGAGAATCTACATAACATGCTTTATGTGATTTAATTATGTTAATATATATGCATGTGAATATATTAGCATGAATGTGTTGGAATTGGCATTATGCATTCCATATGCACTGGAGCAGCCTAGAATATTAGGTGTGAGTGCATGACATGAAATGAAACGAAACGAAAAATGAAAATGTTTGTGAAAGGAATTTTGACGGAAGCTTTTCCGGAGAATCTTGTTGGGAGGTGTCGGTGATTCACGTCGGAGGGCCTATGAATTTATTTCGGAGGTTATCCAGTGATTCGCCTCGGAGGGTTGTCAAATGTTAGCTTCGATAGTGTGTTTTCAAGAACAAATAGCTTTTGTTTTGAAAGCGTGATTCCTGTCGAGGCTTAGGCATATGTGAGAGTCGGTGAGACTGAGACATGGGTTGGTCATGTAGACATTGGTAGGTTCATGAAATTGCTTGAATGTAGTTGTTTGCCATGCATGTGCACTTAGGTAGGGAGTAACCCATGTAGGAAATTATCACTCTTGGGCTTTAATAATCTATGTCGAGGGATCACCATTTAGTGCGGGAGCGTCGAGAAGGTACGCACTCATTAGAGCGTTTGAGAAGAAAGTCGACTTTGTGGCTTTGATGTTGTCATGTAACATGTGTTTAAATTTTAAGGTTTAATATATGTTGAATTAAGAAATAAAAACTCTTGAACCATGTAATATCATTGGTTGGGACATATTTACAATGAGTATTGATCTGACCGGGGATAGAAAATATATCCAGGTGTAATAAAGTCGATATATCTGCGATATATCCAGATATCGATGATGTTCGACGATATCGGGTGATGGCCGATATATCGCCGATATATTGGTTTTGGCCAAAATCTGTGATGAAATATGGTACGTAGCACACGCACGCGTTAGTTTAATTTTTTCGATAAAATGTGTCGAGATATCGGGATATCATCTGGAGTGCTCTTCGAGATATATCGGGATATATAAGGATATATTGAGAATATATTGGGATATATCGAGATATATCGAGATATATCGGAGATATATTTAAATAGCGAGGTGAAATCGACTTGATAGCGGTTATGGGATTCCAGTCACAGCAGTTTTATTTCGAGATATATCGATATTCAGCTGTAAAAATATCCGCGATATATCTAGATATATCCCTATCAGATATATCGTAAAATCTAATCATAGTCTGCTCCGGAAGTCGAAAGCGGAAGTATTTTCATCCTTGGATGCGAGGGGCCACAGCGGCCATTATTTCGCATATAGACCACCGTGTGGTCATTGTTTGATTTTGGGACAAGTTGTACCTTGGGTAGAGGCTCCGTCTTGAAGAGACTCGCCGCAATTTTTTCTTGGTGGTGTCGGGTTGCAGGCATTCACAGTATTCAGCGGAGTTGACGGGTTGTCAATGAACCCCCGGGTTTTGGGGCGTCACACTCATGGTTGCATAGCATGAAAAAATACGTGTGTTGGGCATAGAAAGAAGGGATATATACCCCCTTGGGTAAAAAACCTGATAGTTGCGGTTAGACATGATGCTTAGAGTAGAGAAGCCCATAAAATGTTGGGAAGGCATCACGATCGGTGAAAACACAAATACGTGGTCCCCGAATGCGCATAAACACACGAGTTTACTAAATAAATGAACATTGGAGGTTTATCCAATGAGTTTTGATTTATAAAACAAAAAGATTTTGTTTTGGAAAAAGGGTCATTGGATTAAACATCAATGACAGTTTTCACGCCAGCATATGCATGTGTGAAATTGATTAGGACTCGGGACATAGGCGTGATGAGTCTCATCATTCATGACATATAGTATTCCATGGTAGGATTGCATATTCTATGTGGAATGTGATATGATGTGATTATGGCATTGCATGTGCACTTAGGTGGGGAGTAGCCCTCGTAGGAGTTATTCTCTACTGGGCATTGCTCACCCCGTCGTGGGACCTCCTTTCAGGTGCAGGGTCTACACAAATGGACGACTCTTAGACGAGGCCGTGATTACGAAGAAGGCCGACATGTGGCCTTGATAAATCTTTGCTTAGGACAAACTAGTTCTAGCATGTATTTTTGTATAAAAGAATTGTAATTAAATTTTTTTGGACTATTGCCAATATGGTCGGGTATGTAATAATGGTAAGAGGGTTATGATCGAACTCTTACGGATTGTATTTAAATTATTGACTTATCATATTTTCGGCAAATATGAATGAGATGGGTCCGTGAAGGGACGGATCGAGTGGTCTTAGAGTAACTCGGTGTCCACGAAGTAATTGAGAATGCCCGGTCAGATGCGAGACTATATGTTCTATATAAGAGTGTTGTCATAAAATCTTATGGACTATTGTGATATAGTTGTATATTAGAGATATGGACAGATGGACCACAGTGTGGTCATTCTTTATACAGTTGAGACCTTGGATGGGTCATGGATATATTGTTATATAGGTTGTATGTGGGTGAGGCTCACTGAGCAAGGAGACTGCCAGATTTTTAATAATATGGGGTCCCCGATAAATAGGACACAACGGTGCATGGTATTGATTGCAAGTGTTGCCTGTTGTGTGGGTTCAAGCTGGTTGGCGGGTTGTCAAACGGGGCCCGGGTTTAGGCGTCACAAGTTGAAACTATGCGGAGAGAAAGTAACAGAAGAAGACATAGTAGAAGAAAACGTTCACCACTTTTCATGCCTCGAATGTGATCTTATAGTAGCAGTATCAAGAGTGTAGATTTATAAAATACTCTAAATTGATATCATGTCTTGTTGTTGTGCAAAATAAAGTGCTTTTGATGAGAAATCACCAGTCCCGTTTAACTAGATTCAAACCATTCTTTGAAGTGAATGTAATATTGTCTTAGACTTGTGGACGTGGACGAGGACGTGGTCACGATTGTGGTCGTGGAGGGAATATTCGATACCATGGAACTCATGATAGTAATCATTCAAATTATCAAAAAAGGAAAACTCATGGAACCACCAAAAGTGGAATATTGTCGAGGTGAAACAAGAAAATGAGAAATATATACAAAATAAACCTTTCAAGACCTATGAGAATAATTGTCATAGATGAGGTATGAAAGGGGATTGGTTGCGTACTTGTCATATGCCCAAACATTTGGTCGATCTCTACCAAGCATTAGTCAGAAAAAAAGGAAAAGAAATAGAAATGAACTTTACGGATAGAAATGGACTAAGCAACTTACTATGTCTTGATTTCTTTACAGGAAGTCACAGTGAGCAAATGGGACTATTTGATGAATGATGAAGATATTGCTACTAAATGATGCTTCTTATATCAAAATAAAATAAAATATCATTTCGTTATTACATCTATTACATTGTTATTTATATTATATTTAGTTTTTATTATTTTTATCTGAAACCCATGTGTTATGCACCTTATCCATCTTTACTACTTAATTATTATGTTATAGCATGTTATTGTAGTTAGCTAGTTAGTAGTTATGGATTCTTTTTATTACATTTTAATTTTTAAGGTAGTCGTAGTCCCCATTGGAACTCCGAATAAGGGACCCCAACTACATGCCCAATACTATTTAAAGCAGTGAGCCCTCTATCAATTGTGCTATGCATGATTAAGCGTTGGGAGTTACTATTTATTTGATTACAAGTAGTATTATAGCTGTTACTTATTTAAGTCTCTAAATATTATTGTATTCTTTAGACTCTATCACTTTATATATTAATTATCATTAGATATTTATGTTTTAAATTGGTTCATTGCATGGTGAATGACCATAATAGATCCATGTGAATCATTCTTTGATAATGAATAAAGGTACATGAACCTTCATTTATGGCAATGTATATGAAGGCTACAAAAAGCCTCTCCCACCTTTTATAGAATCATCCCGAGAAGAAACAATTCCTCTCATTCTCTCTATCTCTCCCTTAGTTCTTAACTCTCCCTTTCTCATCTCTCTTTCTTGCTATTAATATAAATAGAATAATATAATTCCCTAAAGTTTGCATATTATAACATATTTTACAACATGTTATTACCACGAGTTTGCTTTCAAGGTATTCCCTAACCATATCTTGAAGTTAGTTCGATTTTTCATATTATTCTTGGTTTTGCTTATAAGCCAAAATCTATATTGCTATTTGTCGAAATCAATTCTAATTTTATATCATATATCAAAGATTCTTGGCAGTGTCGACTTGACATTAAAGCAACTACCTATCTTGGATCCTTGATGCTCAAATACATCTTAATCTGATGAATCTTGGTACGCCATCAAAAAAGGAAATAATGCATCAACTACTTGAGATAGCCTTAGCGATTTTCCATCGGCACCATCTCTACGAGGATTTAAAAGTGAATACCTTACACTCAAAGACCCTCTCACTCTATGGAATGAGTTAAAAGAGAGATATAACCACCAGAGATATGATTGGATGCACCTGAGGTTGCAAGATTTTAAAATAGTCATTGAATATAATTCCACATTACTTAAAATCAGCTCTCAGTTGAACCTGTTAAAAAAGAAAGTCACTGAAGAAGATATGCTAGAAAAAATGTTCGCGCATTTTATTTTCCGGAGTGTGATCAACGAGCTTGATATGGAGCGTAGATTTATAAAATAATATGAATTAATATCATGTCTTCTTGTTGTTGAGCAAAATAATGAGCTTTTGATGAGAAATCACTAGTTCTGTTTAATTGGATCCAAATCATTCTCTAAAGTGAATGTGGCATTGCCCTAAACCTATGGACATGGATGAGGACGTGGTCAAGGTTGTGGTCGTGGAAGGAATTCATGGAACCACCAAAAGTGCAATAATACTGAGGTGAAACAAGAAAATGGGATGTATATAAAAAATACAACTTCCTAGACCTATGAGAATAATTGTCATAGATGAGGTATGAAAGGAACTTGTTGGTTGTGTACGTAAGTACATGTGTGAGCTGCATTTGGTTGATCTCTACCAAGCATCAATTAGAGAAAAACGAAAAGAAATAGAAATGAACTTTACGAATAGAAATGCACTAGACTTAACTTACCATGATACTTATTTCTTTGGAGGTCATAGTAAAAAAACCGACTATTTAGATGAATGATGAAGATACTACTACTGAATGATGCTTCTTATATCAAAATTAAATAAAATATCATTTTGTTATTACAGCTATTACATTGTTATTTATATTATCAATAGTTTTTATTATTTTTATTTAAAACCTGTGTTATGTACCATATCCCATACTTTACTACTTTTAATTAGTATGTTATTGTAGTTACCTAGTTAGTAGTTACTAGTTTTTTATTTAGTACATTTTAATTTCAAGGTAGTAAATTGTCCCCATTGGAACTTGAATATGGGACCACCCCTTCCCCCACCACTACCCCCTCCTATGCATATGCTGTTTAAAGCAATTAAGCTCTACTGATTGAGCTATGCATGATGGGCGTTAGTAGTTACTATTTATTTATTTACTTATTTAAGTCTTTAAATATTATTGTATTCTTTAGACTCTATCAATTTATATATTTATTATTATTAGATATTTTTGTTATAAATTGGTTCATCGTATGGTGAATGACCATAATGAGAATCGTTTATTTGATAATGAATAAAGGTACATGAACCTTGACACACCCCCCTTTACCGATGGCGGGTGTGCAGAGCCCTCCACAAAATTCAGTGATTACCTCCCCAACGACTAGAAACTCCTGTGAAGCGAAGCCGTATTGCTTTCTTAAACCTCGTATAAAATTTTTCTTTTACTTTTTCTAACTTGTGATTTTGAAAAAGTAATCTTAGCAGCGGTAAAACCTCGGCAGCATGATGGCTGCGTATAGGACATATTCCAAATCCTATATACACAATTTACACTTTATCCAAATCTGGCAACCAGCATACCAACACATTCTCACAAAACTACACTATGTACATACATATGTCCCAATATACAATTTCAAAGTATTTCCTTACAAAATATTCTTAATTCTGACACTTGTACAAATGTCGGGAGAATCTAATAATAATACGCTCCGACGTCAGGAGTGCTATACACGGAAAATAGTTTTAAAACACAAAAATAATGACCTAAACGAGCTCAGTGAGTGTATGCTTTATAAAGTGTTTTGCTTTTTCGGAAAGCATCTCAAACTGTAAAACTCTCTTTTACAGAATATTTTCTAGAAGCCTTGCTTGCTTACTTTAAAGTTTCTAAAACTTTTTGTACTTGCTTGCTTTTAAAAGTTTATAAAACTTTTAATACTTGCTTGCTTTGCTTTGCTTTTCTTTAAAAGCTTATAAAACTTTTCTCAATTCTCTTGATTGCTTGCTTTAAAAAATGTATAAAACATTTCTCAAATCTCTTGCTTTAAAAAGTTTCTAAAACTTTTTATAAATACGAGCTTTGGGCTCAATAGCATCTTTGAAAAATAAAGCGAGGCACAGATGTCGTTTTGCTAAAATCACCACGGGGCCTAGGCTCCGGTAAGCTCGATTTTGAAATAAAAGCGGGAGCTTGTGCTGACCAGTTTGCTTTAAATCTCTACGGGGTACTTAGCTCGCCAGGTGCATTAAAATCTCTACGAGCATGCTCAGCCGTGCACCAATGGTTTATTTTTCAAAGCGAATGATCATGTATAAATCATCCAACCTTTGGGAGGCTTATACTTGCTTGCTATACCACTAGTGAACCACGGGGGCTTGGGCATCGGCCAGGTGCGGTGGAAGGACACATGTCACTTTATCACCCTAGGTGGAAGGGCCTTATTGGCGTCCTGCCTACAGTAAATGGTGGAATTGACGTGTCTCCATCACCATAATTTGGTTAGAGCTCTTAACCTTATATCTTTCGCATGTACGTGCGCGGTCTCATTTTAAATCTGTGATGCATGACCTATATTTGCCGACCGTGCAAAAACTAAATGCATGTATGATATCTCTAACTCCACCGTGCACGCATTTTAATACTCGACCGTTTGCTTCGTTTAGAACTAGGGATTTAAGTAGTTTTGCTTACAAATATTCATTGCTGGGCTTTGAAATATGGTTTTACACCAAAACCATTGCTTGCTTACTTGCTTGAAACATGGTTTAATTCAAAACCATTTTCTACGTTAAATATGGTTTGGTAAATCAAACCATTTATTTCATTTTCATATATGTTTAAATCAAAACCATGTGCTTGCTTTCATATATGATTTTAAATCAAAACCATTTACTTGCTTTCAAATATGGTTACAACCAAAACCGTTAAATACCAAATAAAATGCTTTATATTATAATACACTAGTATTTGAGAAAAATAGGTTTAGAACACCCACCTTTTCTGCTCACTAAATTTGAGCACGATTCCCCAATTTCCCCGCCTTTGCTTTTAGCCTACACACTCAAACGAATACGGGCATAAATATTAAATCTCCTACGACGCATAATTTTAACGTACTTCTAGACTTAGTCACACTCATCGCCATTAGGTGGCGAGGTCGCTACGTTGGCCGAGTTCCAATCTTATTTGAACCTTCTAATCATTTAATAAGGTTCATGCTAACAATGTATGAATTTAGGCTTAAATAAGCAAACTACACACTGGGCATTTTGGGCACACTGCACGGCACACTCAATTGCACACAGTCGCATTATGTTAGTGTACTCTAAGATACCGACCAGACGCAGATAGGTTGGTTTCTCGCTAGGTGTACCTAGATAACCCTCGCACTGTACGGCACAATCTCTCGAAATTTTGCCTAGATATGTTTCTTTTGCATGTTTTGGTACCAATTAACTTCATACAACTTCTATAATCCATAACACCTCAAAATTCATCATGGAATTCATCCAAAAACAACTCCAAAATACTTGTATTGGTGGTTTGGAACCTCATACCACAAAACCCTAGGTGAAAATCTTATGAATTCAACCAAGGTACACCAATTCTTCAATAAACCAAATAATTTTGATGATTCTATGTTTATTTTACACCAATTAGGGTTTTACCCTCCTAACCTCAACAAATCAAGGGTTTGTGTGATCTTTCCACAAAACCCTAGACAAAGGAGCAACTAATCTTCATACCAAAGCCCTAGGAATCCAAAATACACTTGATTCCAAGACAAACATACCTTGATCTTCTTCTTCTCCTCATTCTTCTTCTTTTTCTTCCTCTTCCTTGCTCTTCTCCTCCTTCCTACGTTTTTGCCCTAGCCAATTGAGAACAAAAATGAGTTTGGCTTTTGTCTCACCTCTTTTATATGCTAATATTTCCTTTAATTACAAGTTAGTCCTCCATCTCTCAAGAATTGCACATCAACTCATATTTCTATTAGCGCCATCTCTACTCATTTAATGATTTTCATATCCTTTGTGAATTAAATTTAACCTTGTTTTATTACAACATTCCGGTTTCATAATTTATCACTTCCCAATTTAGTTCCAAATACTACAATGTGACACTCGTACTTTATACGCCTTGTCAGCTACATGTGGTCGCATAATTTTCCTGGGATCTGATGCTACAAACCTTCATTTATGACAATGTATATGAAGGTTATATAAAGCCTCCCAATTCAGAATCATCCCGAGAAGAAACAATTCCTCTCATTCTCATTCTCCCTTAGTTCTTAACTCTCCCTTTCATCTCTTGCTATTAATATAAATAGAATAATATAATTTCTAAAGTTTGTATATAATATATTTTAAGAACATGTTATTAGCACGAGTTTGCTCTGAAGGTATTCCCTAACATATCTTGAAGTTAGTTCGATTTTTCATATTTATAATTATTCTTGGTTTTGCTTATAAGCCAAAATTTATATTGCTATTTGTTAAAATAAATTCTAATACTATATCATATATCAAAGATTGTTGACAATGTCAAATATCACAAATTTTGAGTTTATGGCACTTGACATTACCGGAAAGAAATACCTATCTTGGATCCTTGATGATCAAATACATCTTGATGCAATGAACCTTGGATCTGCCATCAAAGAAGGAAATCAAGCATCCTTGTAGGATTGCGCAAAAGCACGTGTAAAAACCCAGGAAAAATTCAATTTTTCTCAAAAAGGGCAAATAATTTACCGCTATAGTACAGGTGGGAAGTCTATAAATTCCCTAGACCTTGGGGGACAGAACAGATCTCATTAATTAATTCATCTCGTGGAGTTTAGTTACTCAGACACTGCCTTCAAATTTCCAGGCTAGCCAAAATTTCACGAATTTGGGCGAGACAGTAAATGGCATGACAACGTGTGGCATAGTGCCACATGGCATCATGACTTAAAATAGGGACATGTGGCAAATGCCACATGGTGGGACCATGTGTGGTGTGACGCCCCTCTCCCGGGGTGTCCGTTGACCACTCGTCAACCTGCGGAAAATCTATACGTCTCGTATCAGCGCGACACACATGAGCAAAATGGCCACATCGCCTATACGTCATACTCATCAAAAAACATATCCAACCAATTATATTACATGGTGGTTCATGTTGATTACACTCTACTACAAACATATATTAAAATTGAGAATCCTAATACATGTTTTACGCAAATGATTCAATCAAAGCCACAAGTCTAGCTTTTCAAACGCCCTAATGAGTGCTACCTTCCGCCCTCGCACCGAAATAATATTCCTCGATTGTGGTGAGTAATTGCCCTAAGAGTGGAATTACCCTAACGGGTTACTCCCCACCTAAGTGCACATGCAATGATTCAATGTAAACACACACTCATACCACATGTTATTCAATCTTAATGAATAACATCCAAATTAGCTCATTTGAGCTAATAACAAATCTAATTCCAATGGCTTACACACAATTATATTTTATATAATTGTGGTATCATGTTAACACAACAAGTTCATGCATTAACCTATTAATTTTCACACAATTCAAGCCATTCACTTCAAACAATTTCATGCGAACAACACATAGACGCTGGGTCCACCCATAAAACCGGACTCAAGTTTTAACGGGCCCTGTAACCAAAGAGCGCCATCCTGTAGGCAGCCCACTCACCAAACATTGGTCCCACTTTGTGAAACCGAAATCCATGGCCATTTTCGGCCTCATACACTCCAAAACATAATTTAATGCATAAATTATCACACAAGTCGCCCAAACATGCCGTGGACTGTCCAAAACTGCTCCAAAATTTTCCACACTTCGATCCCAAGTTTTGGGATCGATCAAACGGCCACTCACGGCCTCAAACCAACCAAACCATTAACAAAACACTTAAATAAAAATAAGCCGCAGGAGAAAACTCCCTACCTTCGAGTTTGTCGAACCCACAAAACCGTACCCACGTAGTCCCTGGCTGTGGGAGCAACTTTGCTTCACTCTTTACTGAAAACCTCACGGCCCGATCGCCGGGAATTCTAGAGAGAAAGTAGAGCTTCTCTTTCTAAAATCCCTCTCTTTTCTCTCTCTTTCTCGTTTGGTCTTTCTCTCTCTTCCTCCTCTCATCTCCCAACCCATTTGGTCAAGATGGAGACAAGAGACTTGTCCTCTCAATTTGTCACTTATTTTACCATGATTACACTCTATCCCTTGATTTTCCCAATGGCATGATGCCATGTGTCTCATGTGAGCCCCACTTGAGCTCACTGCCTGACTTGCCCACGTTCTCAACACATGGCACCTCTCGAGCCACCAAAAGTGCCAAGTGTCCCGCACTTCACGGCTCGAAAAACGTGAAATTTTGACTATCTCGAAATTCGATGAAATTCGACATGGTAGCTAGATTTCACGAGACGATTGCAACGGTGAAGTCCGTTTCATCACCCGAGATCTAGAAAAATTCTGGATTTTGACCGAAATTACCATTTCACCATTTTTCAGAAAAATTAGATTTTCTCGGGGTTTCACATGTGGTCTTGAAAAGATCAAGTGGGGAGTGGTTTAAGTGTCATAGATGACACTTGTCACCAAAACACAAAACAAAAGGAGGCACATGGGAGCCATGTGTCACACCCCAAAAGAAAGATCAAGTAGTGGATAAGAATGGATGAAGGAAGGAGGGAAGGAAGGAGGAAAAGGAAAGAGAGAAAAGAAAGGGAAAAAGAAAGGAGAGGGAACGGAGAGAAATCGCAACACTTCCTTAGATTTTTCGACAAAGTGACGATCAAAACTCGTCTGGAAAGCAAGAGGCAAAGTTGACCCACGCAACGAGCTTCGTGGTGTATAATAAGATCTGAAGTTTTTCGTCAGACTCCAAGAGGTAGGGGTTCTCTCCTACTTTGGTTAGTTCTTGTTTAAGGGCCATTCGATGGCCATGAGGTGTAACCCTAACAGTAGGGCAGATTCAAGAACAGTTGTGACCAAACTGTTGGTGAATTTCGGACCAATTTATGGGTCCTCTCTATTCTCAGAACTGTAGTTTTGAAACAAGGTGTGCTTGATGGAAAATACAAAGCCTGAGTATGATTTTAGAGTGTATAAATGGATATGGACTCCATGCCGAATTGTGTGTACTGTTCTGGGCCTAGACATAAGGATCCATTTTTTTTAAAGGCGTTTGATTGAATGACATGCAAGTGTGTGAAAATCATGTGGATATATGTCAAATTGATATTACATGAGTCAGATATATGTAAATTGTATGTCGATATATGATTATCCATGAATCATAAATGTTGTATGTAGCTCTCATCATGCATGTAACATGAAAGAACAAGAATGCATTCTGCATCGTGTATGCACTGGGACATCATATGGAACGGTGTGGAGGCATGGCATGAAAGAACACCGTGTTTGGTGTTTAAATGGTGGGCTTTCAAATGCGGACAACGCCCTAAATTCGCAAGGTCGAAATTATGTGTCGGGCAAGAAGGTGCGTGATGGGCAGATCCCCGTGAAAAAGTCGAAATCTTTACTGCCAAACATATGTATCTAACAATAAAGTTCGTGAAAGTGTCGGAACGTGTATGATGCATACGGTGAGACGTCGGAAAGTTCAATACCCACAAAAGACACATGACTTTTGAATAAAGCGATTTTTCGGAGACTGTCCAAGGAGTTGAAAAATAAAACAAAAATCTTTTGTTTTGGAAATGAAGGTTTTTCATACATGACTTGTGCATGTGTGAGGGAGTCAGTGAGGGTTCGGGACATTAGCATGATATGAGAGTATTCATGTAGAAATGCATATGTTGTTGCTTAATGTGTTTGAAATGATTGAATCATGGCATTGCATGTGCACTTAGGTGGGGAGTAGCCCTCAGAGGGAGAATTTTCCGGGTATCAAGCCACCCCATCGTGGAAATTATTTTTTAGTCGGAGGCCCACCAGAGATGGACCCATCCGAGGCCTTAATGGCAAAGAAGGCCAGATTATGGCTTTTTTTATATTTTTGTAAAATTCTGGATAGTTATCTAGTTTTCTGCTATGTAAAAGAGAAGAGTTATAATAAAACTCATTTTGAATTGTCTAATATAATTTGACAGTTCGCATTTTTATGTTGCCTTGACAGCGAGGCCATTGTGATACACTTATGTCTGGGAAGCAGCTGGAGGTGCAGGAAATGCCAAAAAGGCTACCGCAGTGCTCACAGAAGTTTGCAGTCGCTGATAGGGTTTCGTCGCGCAGAGTTTCTCCGTCCCGTGGTCGCGACAGGGTTCTTTGTGTCGCGGATACGGTTCTCCGCTTTAGGACGCTCTACCAGCGACATTGTATTTCATGCCCCGACAGCTTCTTGCTTCTTCGTTTATGACAATGTCGCAGAACAAAGGTTTTCAGAGTACGCAATAGACTCCGCTTATGAAAATTACACCTTGTGTTGCAACATGTTTGGTCTTGGCAGAGATTTCTATGTCGCGATGACATTTTTATGCCATCTACGTAGTTCGTCGAGACTAAGAGTTTTACGCCCGCGGGAGTAGGGGTTGGCCAAGGTGAAGAAACATACGCTAATCGAAAGTGTTTTTGTCATGATAAAGTTCGTCGCGCCAAGAGTTTCTATGTCGGTGGATAGAGTATTTCTATGTCGCGACAAAGTTTGACCTTGGATGGGGTTTCATGTCGCGACAGAGTATTCTCATGTCATGATAGGGTCAGCCTTTACATGAGATATTGTATAACGCTGACAGCATTTTCGTCGCTACCGAAGCTTAGTGGCAAGGGCCAAGAGAGTTTACGCCAGGATAGCGCTCGGCGTCGCGATAGTGGAGCGTTGGCATCGCTACAGAGCCATCGCTTCAGGCGCTGCTGGTTAAACACGCCGATCGCGACTACCGTGGCACTGCGGTTGTGTCGCGACAGTAGAAGGCCATGCATGCGCGATTGCACTGTGCTACGCAGACATGTCACCGACACCGTGTCAGCACGCAAGACAAGGCCGGCACTAGCGGGGTGCGTGATGACATATTCTGTCGCGACGCAGATTTCTCCAGTCTACGCACTCATACGCAGTTAAAAAAAAAAGAGCCCCAGGATCGGGGGATTAAAAGTGAATACCTTACGGCAGGGGATCCCCACTCGCGCAATGGAGTTGAAAAGAGAGATATAACCACCAAAACCGTGATTCCCCCAAAAGATCGAGATATGACCGGGATGTACTGAGGTTGCAAGATTTTAAAACAGCCGCGAATATACCCACAAGATTTAAAATTAGTTCCCAAATTAGTTTGACAAGAGAAAGTCACGTAAGAAGATGCTTAGAAAAATGTTCACCACATTTCATGCTTTGAATGTGATCCTCCAGAAGTAGTTTCGAGAGCGTAGGTTTATAAAATACTTTGAATTGATATCATGTCCTCTTATTGCAAAGAAAAATAATGTGCTTTTGATGAGAAATCACCAGTTCCGTTCAACTAGATCCAAACCATTCCTTAAAGTGAATGTGATTCCTTGAAGTAAATCGGCCTTAACTCAGGGTTGCTCAAACAATGCCTGGCGTAATGATGGTCGCAAGAGTTACTATTTGTTTGATTACAATGGTATTATAGTATTTTTTTACTTATTTGAGTCTCTAAATATTATTGTATTCTTTAGACTCTATCACTTTATATATTAATTATTATTAGATATTTTTGTTATAAATTGGTTCATTGTATGGTAATGACCATAATGAGCCCATAAAGAGAATCACGATAATGAATGAAGGAGTTGAACCTTCTTTTATGACAATGTATATGAAGGCTATAAAAAGCCTCACGCCTTTGTAGAATCATCCCGAGAGGAAACAATTTATCTCATTCTCTATCTCTATTCCATTTAGCCATCTTTTCATCTCTTCTTTCGCTATGATTACAAAAGAATAAATATAATTCTAAAGTTTGCATATTATAAACATATTTACAACACGTGACACGACGAGTTTGCTCGTAAGGTATTCCCTAACCATTTCTTGAAGGTTTCGATTTGCATACTTATAATTATATTTTGCTTTTTTCTTATAAGCCAAAATCTATATTGCTATTTGTCGAAATCAATTCTAATACTATATCATATATAAAGATTGTAGAGAATGTCAAATATCACAAAACATGAGTTTATGGTACTTGACATTGCTTGAAGGAACTACCAATCTTGGATCCTTGATGCTCAAATGCATCTTGATGCAATGAATCTTAGAGCTGCCATCAAAGAAGGAAATCAAGCATCCCTGCAAGATCGCGCAAAAGCGTTGATTTTCCTTTGACACTATCTCCATAAGGATTTAAAAATTAAATACCTTAAGGTAAAAGACCCTATCACTCTATGGAATGAGTTAAAAGAGAGATATAACCACTAGAAAACCGTGATTCTCCCAAAACTCGATATGATTGGATGCACCTGAGGTTGCAAGATTTTAAAACAGTCAGTGAATATAATCCTACATTACGTAAAATCAGCTCCCAGTTGAAGCTGTATAGAAGAAGACATGCTAGAAAAAAACGTTCACCACATTTCATGCCTCGAATGTGATCCTACAGTAGCAGTATGGAGAGCGTAGATTTATAAAATACTCTGAATTGATATCATAAAATTTTCTACCGATGAGCAAAAATAATGAGCTTTTGATGAGAAATCAAATTCCCGTTCAATCGACCCAAACCATTCCTCGGCGAATGTGATATCGGCCCAAACCCGTGAACGTGGACGTGGAACTGGTCGCCATAGGTTGTGGAAGGAATTTTCGATACCATGGAACTCATGATAGTAATAATTCAAATTCGTAGAAAAGGAAAACCTCATGGAACCACCAGAAGTGGAATAATACCGAGGTGAAACAAGAAAATGGGAAGTATATACAAAATTCACTGTCCAAGACCTGTGAGAATAATTGTCATAGATGTGGTATGATAGGGTGATTGGTCGTGGTACTTGCTCGACACTCCAAACATTTGGTCGATCTCAACAAACATCAATCAGAGAAAATGGAAAATAAATAGAAATGAAATGTACCGATAGAAATCTTTAATTGAATTTAATTCCATTATGATACCGCATTTCTTTTGGAAGTTCGTGGAAAACGGACTATTTGATGAATGATGAAGATACTGTTACTGAATGATGCTTCTTTTATCAAAATTAAATAAAATATCATTTTGTTATTACATCTATTACATTGTTATTTATAATATCTATAGTTTTTATTAGTTTTATATGGTTCCATTTGTTATACCTATCCTATACTTAACTACTTTAATTAGTATGTTATAGTATGTTATTAGAAGAAGAAGTTAGTAGTTAGGTAGTTTTTTTTAATTACATTTTAATTTCAAGGTAGTAAATTGTCCCCATTGAAACTCGAATATGAGACTCCCCCTCCCTATGCCCTATGCTTGTTTAAAACAGTGAGGCTTTTCCAATTGAGCTATGCTTGATGGGCTTTAGTGGTTACTATTTATTTGATTACAATGATATTATAGTATTATTTACTTTTTTAAGTCTCTAAATATTATTGTGTTCTTTAGACTCTATCACTTTATATATTAATTATTTTTAGATATTTCTGTTATAAATTGGTTCATTGTATGGTGAATGACCATAATGAGCCCATGATGAGAATCATTTATTTGAAAATGAATGAAGGTCATGAACCTTCATTTATGACAATGTAAATGAAGGCTATAAAGAGCCTCTTCCACATTTTGTAGAATCATTCCGAGAAGAAACAATTCCTCCCATTATCTCTATCTTTCCCTCATTCCTTAGCTTTTCTTTTCATGAGTAAATATAATGAATAGTATAATTTTTTTAAAGTTTGCATATTATAACATATTTTACAACATGTTATCAATAACATGAGTATAAGCAGAAGGCCCTTAACGATATCTAGAAGTTTTTGCCATTTTGCTTATTTATATAATTATACTTGGTTTTGGTTTATAAGCCAAAATCTATATCGCTTTGTCGAAATCAAATTTTAATACTATATCATATATCAAAGATTGTTGGCAATGTCAAATATCACAAAACTATAGTTTATGGCACTTGACATTATCGGAAGGAACTACCTATCTTAGATCCTTGATGCTCAAATACATCTTGATGTAATGAATCTTGAAGCTGCCATCAAAGTAGGAAATCAAGAATCCACGTAGGATCGTGCAAAAGTGCTGATTTTCCTTTAACACCATCTCCATGAGGATTTAAAAAGTGAATACCTTTATCAAGATGCACTTCTCTCACTCTATGGAATTAGTTAAAAGAGAGATATAACCACCAGAAAACCGAGATTCTCCCAAAAGCTCGATATGATTGGATGCACTTGAGGTTGCAAGATTTTAAAATAGTTAGTAAATATAATTCTGCATTACTTAAAATTAGCTCCCAATTGAAGCTGTGTGGAGAGAAAGTCGCATAAGAAGACATGCTAGAAAAAAAGTTTACCACATTTTTCGTCGAATGTGATTCTACAACAATATCGAGCATAGATTTATAAAATACTATGAATTGATATCATGTCTCCTTTCTGAGTAAATAATGAGCTTACAGCACTAAATTCCGCTCAACTTGTGACGCCCCAAACCCGTAAACCCGCTTTGACAACTCACAACCCGTGGACTCTCAGGATTTCAGACCCGACATCACACCTGCTATGTCCCATTTATCGGATCCATATTTTCACAAAAATCGCGTAGTCTTCTTTGTTCGTGGGGAGCTCTACCCAACATACAACCTCAGATAACAAGATAAATCCATAACCCATCTAGTGGTCTCACTGGTATGGTAAATTCCACTACCACGTATCCATTTCCTTCCATATCCTCTGTACTATACAACTATATCACAATAATCCATAAGAGTTTATTACAACACTCTTATATAGAATATCTATTAAAACTAGCTTGTTTTAATATAGTTTACAAAAATATTTGCATCGTGCCACATCCCGGGCTTCCTTCAAAATCACGGCCTCGAGCGAGCCGCCTCCCGCACACCCCGCACTTGAAAGCAAACCACCGCACGGGGCGAAAACAGCAGAGAATACCTCCTACAAGGGCTACTCCCCACCTAAGTGCACATGTAATGGCACACCACACATTCAAGTAAAACTTGCGAATTCCTACTCAAATGTCTACATGTCATGGATAAGAATGTGACTCACCCTATCCTATGTCCCGAGTCCTCACCAACTCCCTCACACATGCATATGTCGAGTGTAAAAAAAACAAAATTGTCATTATGTTCCATCAATGGCCTTTTTTCAAAACATAAGCTTTTTGTTTTATAAATCAAAATCCATTGGACGATTCCCGATATCAACTTGCATTTCAATTTTTTTTTAAACCGTGATACTCATTTTGAACGTTGTCCTATGTTACCGAGCCCACCATCGAACACCAAACATAGTGTCGATCAACCATGTACCCACAACATACCATCTAACACCAAACACAGTGTCAATCTCTACCATGCACTCACACCCATGTCATATGATGTCCTAGTGCATAATGCGATGCAATCATGCCATTGCTCATTCATACTATGCTACATATATGATGTAGAGTGCCATATTTGCAAGCCTACTCATGGATAATTACCCATGCATCATTCTGACATTTATATCAAAAGCATACAAATCTAAATATATCATACAATTCATGCCATCATATCAATACACACATACATTGACATCATAAGTCAATCGAGTAGCGACATCCATCAACCTCTAGGCCGAATTGTGACAAGACATGTCCACAACTAGCCTACGATAAGCCATGTAATGGCCTTATTCATACAAGCACATCACAAGCAAACCATTAGAACACACAATTTGACTTCCACACAATTTCAAACAAGTATATCACTCAATTCAAGCAATGATATACTACGATCATATACCAATCGTGGAAAAAATCTGGACACAAATCATTAAATAGCCTAAGTCAGAAGTAGCCTTAAAACTGACCATAACTTGTGTTTACAGGGGAGGTCCGATTCCGTGATTCAAAAGCCTAAAGATAAATTTCAGATAGAGATACAAGTTCCTTGAAGGATTCTAGTCCAAATTATCACTTTTCCCAGCCGAAAATCAATCCCAAAAACCTGGACAGTAGGTTCGGCCAAAACATGGTAGCTTGGGGCAGTTCAGGAAAACGGACCAAAACTTGAGTTATAGAGGTCTGATTTGGGTGATTCAAAAGCCTAACATCAAGTTCTCAGATAGAGTTACAATATCCTTGAAGGATACTAGTCCAAATTCTCCCTTTTTCTAACCAAAAATCAGCCCCAAAAACTGGACATCCTTTAGGGTTAAGACAGGGCACTATTCCTGTCCATTAATTCCACACAAAAAAACACTTCTTAGGGGTGCAATACAACACAGCCCCTGCGATTAAAACTCAACCAAATAGCCCCTAGAATGGAAAATAAACCAAAGTAGGAAGAATCCCTACCTCTTGGAGCATGAGCAACTCCCCGAGGAAGTCTCGCTGACACTTCCTGAACCCGAAGCTTTCAACTTCATAAACCTCCTGCGTGAAACCCTGAAACTCGAGTTTCGGTGTCCACGCCAGAACTCACCGAGTACTCGCACTTTGACCTCGGGTTCGCTGGAAACCGACTACCCGATCTCCATAGATCATATAGAGAAGGTAGAGCTTCTCCACCCCCCCTCTCTTTCTTCTCTCCTCTCTATCCGTTCCCCTCTCTTTCTTTCCCTCTTATTTTTTTTCTAAATTATTTTAAGTTAAGTTTGATAAGTGGCTCTCATGGTGCCACGTGTCATGCGATCCTCGCTCTGCTTTTTTGTTACAACTCTAAACAATCATTTTGCACGGCTCAAGTTCAATTTATTTTAAATGAACTTAACTTGAGTTATTTCCTAACTCCCGAGATTCTCGTGAAAATCTCATCCCCAGGGTCATTGAATAACCATCCACCCAAAGAAATCATGAAAATTAGACTGTCTCGGAATTCGACGAAATCTTTCTAGTTAACTAGATTTCGCGAGACGAATCCAACGGTCAAATCCATTCTGGCAATTTTATTATTTTTGTCATTTTTCAGAAAAATTAAATTTGTCCTAGGTTTTACACAACTAGATCCAAACCATTTTATGAAGTGAATGTAATATCGTCTTAAACCCGTGGACGTAGTCGAGGTTGTTGTCGGGAAGGAATTTTCTATGAATATGAACCTGCGATAGTAATCATTTGAATTTAAAAGGAAAACCTTCTGGAACTACTTGAAGTGGAATACCAAGGTGAAATAAGAAAATGGAAGTATATACAAATACACCTTCCAAGACCCATGAGAATAATCGTCATGATGTGGCATGAAAGTGGCATTAGTTGCGCACTGGCCGTACGCCCAAACATTTCAGAAATCCTTCCAAGCATCAATTAGAGAAAAACAAAAAGAAATAGAAATAAAATTTACTGATAGAAATATACTAGACTTAACTTACTATGATACTGATTTCTTTGGAGATCTTGGTGAAAAAATAGACTATTTGATGAATGATGAAGTTATTGCTATTGAATGATGCTTCTTATATCAAAATTAAATAAAATATATTTTTGTTATTTAATCTATTACATTGTTAGCTAGTTAGTAGTTAGTAGTTTTATTTTTTATTTTTTTATTATGAATACTTTAATTTCAAGGTAGTAAATTGCCCCCGGGAATTCGAATATGGGACCCCCCATGCTCCCATGTCCGTTTAAAATGTTGAGTGCTCTACCATCTGTATGCATGATGCGCTTAGTTACTATTTATTTGATTACACTGACATTATAGTATTATTTACTTATTTAAGTCTATAAATATTATTGTATTCTTTAGACTCTATCACTTTATATATTAATTATTATTAGATATTTATGTTATAAATCGTTCATCAGATAAAAGTAACTGGCAATGAGAGCCCATAATGAGAATCGTTTCTTTGATAATGAATGAAGGTACATGAACCTTAATTTATGACAATGTATATGAAAGCTATAAAAAGCCCCTCCTACCTTTTGTAGAATCATTCCAAGAAGAAATAATTCCTCTCATTCTCTCTATCTCTGTGAAAACCCGAGTAAATTTGAATTTTTTTTTTCGTAATATGGTAAACTACCATTACAGTACAGGTTGCAAACCCAGAAATTCTCTGGATCTTGAATGATGACACAGACTATATCGTTGGGTTTGTCTCACGAAATCTAACTACCCTGACGAATTACGTTGAATTTCGAATCGATTAGAATTTCACGTATTTTGAGGTGAAACGGGCAAATGATGCAGTGACATGTGGCATGATGCCACATGGCATCATGTCTATTACATGAGGGGCCATGTGGGTGGTGGATGCCACATAGCAAGGAGCTTGGTGGCCATGTGTCACATGGGATGGAGATGCTAGGGGCATGTAGGACACTTGTTAAGGGAAAAGCATGTGAAGGTGACACATGAAACTCATGTATCACTAGAATTGATGGTGGAGAGAATGGATCAGTTTGGTGGGAATTAAGGGAAAAAGGAAAAGAAAGGAGGAAGAAAAAGAAAAGAAAAGAAGGAAAGAAAGGAAAGGAAGATCCAGCGTCCAAGCGGGTCTCCGACGTTCGAACGATGAAAGTTCAGCTGACCAAGGAGTGAGTTTGCCTACACTTCAAGAGGTAGGGGTTTCTCATACACTAGTTCCTTTCGCTTAAGGGCCATCAATGGCCATATAGTTCGCCCAACTGGGCCGAAGCTCCTCGATACTGGAAATCGCACTCTGACAACTCGACCGAAGTTTTAAAGGATGGTTAGCCCCCACAACTACAGTTCAGGGGCTGCTTGTGTGTCTTGGGGTTAGGGACAGTTTTGATTACCAAATCGGAACTAGTTCATGATAGATTTAAGGCAGAGTGGTGCCTCGCTTTCTGGGTTCGGAATCAAGATCCTCACAGTGTTTCGTCACGGTTTGAGTGACTGTTGATCAGGTTTTGGATCATGTTGATATATGTGTATTATGATATATTGACATGAATTTTGTGATGGATGTGAATTATATGCAGTAGATATAATTATCCATGATACTTGGCATGAAGTATGATTGTGGTGAAGTGTTGGTTACGGCTCGAGCGACCTCGATCGTGCTTCGATCACGCCGATATATGTGTATTATGATATATCGATACGAGTTTTGTGATGAATGAATTATATGGGTAGATATAATTATCCATGATACTTGGTATGAAGTATGATTAAAATTTGGTTTCCATAGCACTCATTTATACATGTAACATGAGGTAACATGCAAAGGGCATTTGCATTGTATATGCACGGACACGTGAGATTAAATGAGTGTGAGCGCATGGTTGGTAAATCGACACTATGTTTGGTGTTTGATTGGGTGGGCTAGGTTAAATGGGATAACGTCCAACAAAGTCACACAGTTGAATAAAATGGTAAAGAAAATATGTGCCGGGTATCAACAAGAAGGGATAGATCCCCTCGGGGTGGCAGACCCGTTAATTATGGGTTGTGATGATACCCCAAATCTGCAAAGGTCGTAAAGTGTCTAGGTTTACTGGTCATCGCGGCAGGCGACACCAAAAATCCGCTACCCACAAAAAGGTGCATGATTTGGAATATAAAATTATTATTGTGATGTATCATCCAAAAAGCTTTTGGTTTATAAACAAATGAAATTTTTTTTTTTAAACTGATCATTGGATGTCATCCAGAATGACGGTTTATCATACATGGGCTTAGGCGTTGTGTGAGGGAGTCGGTGAGGACTCGTGCGCATGGTACATGATGAGTCACATCTCATTTCATGACATGACATGTAGGATTCCATGCACTGGCATGTTCTCGCTGAATGAATGCAAAGGTTAAGTAACATTACGCAATTTAGCGGGGAGTAGTCCTCAGAGGAGGGATTCTCATCGGGCGTGGCTCACGCTTTATGGGACAACCCTTTCAGGTGTAGGGTTGACACTGGTGGACGGCGCTTAGACGAGGCCGTGATTGTGAAGAAGGCTGACATGTGGCCTTGATTAAACCTTTTGTAAAAAGTTTCTGGAACAAACTAGTTCTAGCACATAAATTTTGTATAAAAGAATTGTAATTAAATTCTTTTGGACTATTGCCAATATAGTCGGGTATGTAATAATGGTAAGAGGGTCGTGATCGGACTCTGGCGCATCGGGATCTAACCCGCATTAGTCTCATGTTTTAACCCAAATATGAATGAATGGGTCCCGCGAAGGACGATTGAGGTGGTGCCGAGTAACTCTGTTCATGAGTAAATGCATCGGGTCCCACTCGCGTTTAGGTGCGTAAGCCACGGTTAATGCAGACTCTGAATTTTAGGGCTCACAAACTCTCTCTCATTTCTAGCGCCTTTCATCTCTCTTCCTTGCTATGAATATAAAAAGAATAACATAATTCTCTAAAGGTTGCATATTATAACATATTTTACAACACGTTATCAACACAATTTTGCTTTGAAGGTAATCCCTAACCATATCTTGAAGTTATTTCGATTTTTCATATTTATAATTATACTTGGTTTCGCTTATAAGCCAAAATCTATATTTCTATTTGTCAAAATCAATTCTAATACTATATCATATGTCAAAGATTGTTGATAATGTTACATATCACAAAACTTGAGTTTATGGCACTTGACATTACTGGAAGGAACTACCTATCTTAGACCCTTGATGAAATACATCTTGATGCAATGAATCTTGGAGCTGCCATCAAAGAAGGAAATCAAGCATCCCTTTAGGATCGCGCAAAAGTGCTGATTTTCCTTCGGCACCATCTCCATGAGGATTTAAACAATGAATACCTTACGGTAAAAGGCCTTCTTACTCTATGGAATGAGTTAAAAGAGAGAGATCTAACCACCAGAAAACTGTGATTATCTCAAAAGCTTGATATGATTGGATGCACCTGAGGTAAAAATATTTTAAAGCAGTAAGTGAATATAATTCCGCATTACTTAAAATCAGCTCCCAATTGGAGTTGTGCGGAAAGAAATTCACAGAAGAAGACATGTTAGAAAAAAAAGTTCACCACATTTCTTGCCTCGAATGTAATCTTGTAGCAGCAATATTGAGAGCGTAGATTTATAAAATACTTTGAATTTATATCATGTCTTCTTGTTGTTGAGCAAAATAATGAGCTTTTGATGAGAAATCACCAGTCCCGTTCAACTGGATCCAAACCATTCCTTGAAGTGAATGTGATATTATCATAAACTCGTGGACGGACGCGACGTGGTCTCGCTGTGGTCGGAAGGAATTTTCGATACCATGGAACTCGCGATAGTAATCATTCAAATTCGTAAAGGAAAACTCTTGGAACCACAAGAAGTGGGATTAATAATCGAGGTGAAAACAAGAAATGAGAAGTATATACAAAATACACCTTCCAAGACCTATGAGAATAATTGTCATAGATATGGTATGAAAGGCATCGTCACAGACGCATCGATGTGACCAACATTCGTCAAATTTCTACCTAGCATCAATCAGAGAAAAAGGAAAAGAAATAAACTTTACTAATAGAAATGGACTAAACTTAACTTACTATGACACTGATTTCTTTGGAGGTCTTAGTGAAAAAATGGACTATTTGATGAATGATGAAGATACTGCTACTGAATGATGCTTCTTATATCAAAGCTAAATAAAATATAATTTTGTTATTACATCTATTACATTGTTATTTATATCATCTACGCTTTTATTATTATCAAACACGATGTTATGTAACCTTATCCTATGTTTTACTACTTTAGTATGTTAATAGAAGTTAGCCAGTTAGTAGTCACGCTTTTTTCATTACATTTTAATTTAGGAGGTAGTAAATCGTCTCCTCGAACTCGAATACGGGACCCCCTCCCTATGCCCTATGCTTGTTTTAAAACAATGGGGCTTTACCACTGTGCTATGCATAATGGGCGTTAGTAGCTACTATCTATTTTATTGCAATGGTATTGTAATATTATTTACTTATTTAAGTCTCTAAATATTATTGTATTCTTTAGACTCTATCACTTTATAAACTAATTATTAGATATTTATAGAGGTAGAATCGGGGTCATTAGCAGCAATGACCATAATGAGTCCATAATGAGAATCGCTTTATTTGATAATGAATGAAGGTACATGAACCTTCATTTATGACACGTATATGAAGGCTATAAGTTCTCCCACCTTTGTAGAATCATCCCGAGAAGAAACAATTCCTCACATTCTCTCTATCTCTCCTCATTTCTTATCTCTCTCTTTCTTGCTATGAATATAAAGAGAATAATATAAGTCTCTAAAGTTTGCATATTATTACATATTTTACAACACATTATCAGCATGAGTTTGCCTTTAAGGTATTCCCTAACCATATCTTGAAGTTATTTCGATTTTGCATATTTATAATTGAGGCGGTTTTTTCTTATATGAAAACGGCTGCTATTTGTTGAAATCAATTTAATATTATATCATATATCAAAGATTTGCTGACATAATGTCAAATATCACAAAACTCGGAGTTTATCGCAGACTACATTACCGAAAGGAACTACTTATCTTGGATCCTGACGCCAAATACATCTTGATGCAATGAATCTCGAGTCGCCATCAAAGAAGGAAATCAGCATCCATATAGATCGCTGCAGAAAAGCGCTTGATTTTCCCCTTCTCGCATCATCTCCACGAGGATTTAAAAAGTGAATACCTTACGATAAAAGACCCTCTCACTCTATGGAATCAGTTAAAAGAGAGATATAACAACTAGAACTGTGATTCTCCCAAAAGCTCGATATGACTAGATGCACCTAAGGTTGCAAGATTTTAAAACAGTCAGTGAATATAATTCCACATTACTTAAAATTGGCTCCTAGTGGAAGCTGTGCGAAGAGAAAGTCACAGAAGAAGACATGCTAGAAAAAAAAATGTTTACCACATTTCATGCCTCGAATGTGATCTTGCAGCAACAGTATTGAGTGTGACACCCCAAAACCCGAGGGTCCCATTAACCACCGTCAACCTATGGAAACCTATGTGTCTCATATCATGAGACCCATACATGAGTAAAATGACCCAATAGGGCCCATCATCTATACTCGTCCATACGGTTACAAGACATTACATTTCTATAATTCCAAGAGTTATTACATCACTCCTAATACAAAACAGGCATAAACCTAGCTCATTCTAATATATACACAAAACAAGAATCAAGGCCACATCCACAATTTCATAATCCCTGCTTCTAAGGAGCTCGTCACCACCCGTTTTGTAATTCGAAAGGGGTCCCACGACGGAGAGCTAACGCCCGCAAAGATAAATTTACAAGGGCTATTCCCACCTAGGTGCACATGCAATTATCATTTCACAGTCAAACCAACAACCAATTCGTGCATACATGTTGTCTTATCATGGAAAAATCTACATGCATGTATGAGACAACACTCTACATGCCCCAAGTACCGGGTCAACCTCCGACCCACTACCCAGTGCAAGTGCCAATGGGAAATCAATACCAGTCAACCCCGATCCCATCTCTACAACCCAGAGTCTATGTGGGATATTTATTTAATCGCTTCGTGTCTTTCGGGCAACAAAACCTTCGAGGTCTCATCGCGGGTCTCTTACACCCCCTCCGATATTTTTCGTAAGCCACCGGTGGATACTGCTCAACCAGGCTCACAGCACCCGAGGGGGTATCTATCCCCACTTGCCGCCGATTACGATTTCATTTTCCATTTTCGTTTAACACCGTGGAACCCACCACCCCGTCCTACTTCCAAAGCCCACGATTCTGCACCAAACGCAGTGCCAAACTAGTACCATGTACACACACACCCATGTAATGCGGTGTTACCTCACACTAATGCAATGCAATTTGTGCCACTACACTAAAACCCATGACCAATGTATGAAGACCTCTACATGGACATTCTAGACCATACACTATGTGTGTGCTATGAACACTCATGTCTAATGCACACAACATTCCATATATTTAGTTTAACACCAGCATACATGCAAATATGTTAATATTCCATACATTCAAATCGCACATCACATAAGCATGCACTGCATCTTTCTATTATTCAAACATTCATGTCAACACATCATTCAAGCATGTATTAATATAATTTAACCATTACTTAGAAAGTAATGCTATAATTCATATTCCTGAAGCCGAGACAGTGTGTCAATCATACAGCCCAATGCATATAATTATTTCCATCTTCATCACACATATGTCACATAATTTCACATATTCAGTATGTCATTGAATTTATGGCAATAACACACATTAGCCATTCCCAGCCATAAATTCGGCCATGCTTGGCCTAAGAAATAATCTAGACTTAGTCCGTAAAGTCCAGCTTTCTATAAATACCACAAAACATCTAACACACACTATTTGCTCAAAGCATATGCAGTCCTAAGATTTTCACAAACCTAAGCCAAAACAGGTTCCGAAACCGTAACTACTATTCTCAACCGCCCGTGACCTGCATGTTCCAGCTACATTTTGGCTGAGCACTTTATCTCTTAAATTCTAGACTTGACGAAGCTGAGCCCGCAGAACGAATAATCGGAGTTCGACGAAAGTTATGGCCGTCCAAAAGTTGACACGGCCGATTCACAAGGGTGTGCGTAAATTTGACACACCCCGTCACATTCTACTGGATTTGGCCGTCCCGAAACACAATGTTCGTTGACAAATCCCAAAACCCTATGAAATCGGTCTTGACCATCACACAATCACAACAAACCACAATAAATATACAAATTTGCCCGGAAAACCGAATTAAAATCAGTAGGCCATTACATGGCCCCCAGCGTAAAAATACAAAGTAGAGGAAACCTACCTTCGTAAATATAGCCTCGGTTCTTTCACATCCCAAGTCCATTTTCACTCCAAGCAACACCCCTTCCTTCCTTCTTTTCCTCTTCCTCCCCTTTCTTCTTTCTTTTCTTCTTCCTTTCTTTCCTTTCCTCCTTCGCCTTCTTTCCTCCCTTTCTTTCCTCCTCCCTTTCTCCTTTCCCCTTCCTCCTCCTTCTCCCCCCCAGGCTTGTCTCTATGAACTGAATTAAGCCCCATATATAGGCTTCAAAAGGCAATGCATGTTGACACATGGTTTCACGCACATCCACATGGCTCGCTACGCATTTCCTGGGACAATCTGGGCTGTTCCTCGAACAATGCGAAATTCGACTGTCTTGAAATTCAACGAAATTTGACGAAGTAGCTAGGATTTGTGAGATTCCATCTCCAACTGGTAATCCGTTTCATCATCCGATCTAAAAAAAATCCCAACTTTCTCCGCACTATTCCAGAATTACCATTTTGCCTCCTTTCCTTTTTTTTTGAAAAAATTTAATTTTAAAATTTTCACCCGGTTTACATCGAGAATGTAGATTTATAAAATACTTTAATCATATCACATTTTCAAAGGTCGGTGAAGTAATGGAGCTTACAGAACACTTCCGGCCTTATTCAACTGGATCCAAACCATTCCATGAAGCAGAATGTGATATCTTCCAAACATGGATGGACGAGAACGTGGTCGCGGTTGTTGTTGTGGAATGAATTTTTGATACCATGGAACTCCGGGTAGTAATCATTCAAATTCCCAGAAAAGGAAAACCTCATGGAACCACTAGAAGGAACACGCCACTGAGGTGAACAAGACAAATGAAGACATGTAATACACCTTCATGACTTATGAGAATAATTGTCATAGATGTGATATGAAAAGGCATTGGGAGTGTACTTGTCATACACCTAAACATTTGGCCGATCTCTACCTAGCATTAATCTGGAGAAAAGGAGTGTTAAAGAGAAACGAACTTTACCGATAAATGGAATGTAATTTAACTTATTATGATATTGATTTTTTGGAGGTCCTAGTGAAAAAACGGAATATTTGATGAATGATGAAGATACTACTACTGAATGATGCTTCTTATATCAAAATTAAATAAAATATCATTTTGTTATTACATCTATTACATTATTATTTATATTATCTATTGTTTTTATTAGTTTTATATGAAACCTATGTGTTATTGATCTCAACATGAATGAGGGTGATTGTGCAACCACACACAATTCTTCGAGATAAAAGACACTTCTAGACTTGACATTAACAAATTCCAATGTATGTACCATATCTTATACTGCAAAGTGATTTGAAGGCTCCAAAAGAGTAAAATAATGCTACCAAATGGAACTAACTTGCATATCAATGGTGCATTATATTCTAGCAAATCCACAAGGAATTTTCTTAACTTTAAAGATATCCGTAAGAATGAATATCTTATTGAAACTATGAATGAATGTAATATAGAATGTCTTTATATTACCTATATTATTTTTGGCAAGAAACTTGTTGTCGAAAAACACTCAGACTTCTCTTCTGGGTTATATCATACAACTATAAAGCCTATCTAGTCATATGTTGTTGTGAACCAGAAGTTCAACAACCCAAGGACTTTTGTTCTTTGGCATGACAAGCTGGGTCACCCTGGGCATCATAGAACACTCAAATGAGCATCCACTAAAGAACCAGAAGATTCTTTTACCCAATGATAGTCAGACCATCCTATAGCAAAGTCACAAAGTCACATTTAGGTCACTAGTCTTCTAAGAAAGAATACATGGGGACATAGGTTAACCTATTCACCCTTTATGTGGACCTTTCCGTTACTTTAGGTCTTAATAGATGCCTCTACGAGGCTATCATATGTCCTGCCTTCCACATGAAATGTTGTTCTTGCTAGACTCCTTGCACAAACATCAAATTATGAGCCGCGCTTAATTTCTTTGATTATCCCATTAAGACTATTAGAATCCCTGATAATTATCGGGGAAGCTTAATTCCATACCTTTACTAACTATCGTGATGCTCCGCTTGAAATAAATGTTGAGCATCCTGTTGCTTATACACACACACAAAACAATTTAGAAGAGTCCCTCATTAAACGTTTTAAATTAAAAGCTCGACCACTACTAATGAAAACCAAATTACTAATATGCATGGGGACATGCTATTATGCATGTTGCAAGCTTGGTTCGCATTCGATGAACAACTTACCATGAATACTCTCCTTCACAACTTGTACTTGGTAACACTATAAGAACAATGTTCAATAATGACACTTTTTAGGTGTCAAGAAATGCATAACATGACACTTCCTAAATATGTCATATATGCCCCTTGTAAGTAATGGATAAGTGCAACCATGACACTTTTAAAAGTGTCATCTTCAACTAATTTTAGTCATATATGTGTCATCTTTTCAAAACATGACATTCTTTGAGTGTCATTAATTTTTGAAAAGTGTCATTAATGCCCACTATCAATGACACATTTTAAAATTTCATTGTTTATATACCTATATTGACACTTTAAAAAGTGTCATTTTTTATACATTTATGATGACATTTGCAAAAGTGTCAAGGACTTTGAAAAATCATTTGTTTATTTTTTACACTCATTTGAAGGGTCATATTATGTGTTTAATAATATGGAAAATATGTTTTGTATGATCTGTTATATATAATTTTCATTTTACTTTTCACATAATTCAAAATAATTACTTACCAATTTAAAATGGAATTCAATACTAATAATTATATCTTTGGAAAGAAATTGAATTACTTTGTTAGTAACCTTCCCAACAAATATAGCTTTTCCAACTCCAATAAATGAACAAGTATACATGTAAAAAAAAAAAAGGTATGTAAATTTCTTAATAAGAGTAAGATTATAAGTAAGACAAAAAAAAGCAACACTGAACTATATTTGGTGGTTCACTATTGACCTTGGAATCTTTCACTTGCATATATTAATAGAAATAAAATGAAGAAGGTGAAAATTAACAAACTTTCTAAAAATTTCCCTCATTTTAACAATCTTTCTCAATTCCAACAAAAGAACAAGATAGCATGTACAAAAAAACAAGGTAGCAAATCTTTAATAAAAGTAAGATGAAAAAAAACAAGGCAAAACTATATTTGTTGATTCACTCTTGAAATTAGAATCTTTCCCTGCATATATTACAAGATATAAAATGAAAAAGTGAAAATTAACAATCTTTCTAAAATTTGCCCTTATTTTATATATTACATTTTATATAATTGACCTTAACTAAAAGAAGTTTCTTACTATTTAATAAAACATTTTCTTATAACAACAATCTTTTAACAATAATAAATAGCAACTTCTCTTTCAATTAGAACACCCTTCATGTAACAACATACAAACGATAACAACAAATAAATAACAACAATCTCTCAATGTAACAATGACACACACGCATGTAACAACAATAACCATAATAACATTAAATATAAAAAAATTGTTTGATTACTGTATTAACAATGAAATGAACATCAAAGATGTTAAGTATACCTTCAAGCATAGGTAATAATTAATTATGTTGCTAATATAACCCACTCCGATCGCACTTCATTGAGGTCAACTTCACTATATGATTTTTTCCCTTTAAACTAATAATTAATTAAGAATAAATGATGATTAGTTAGGTTAAAAATATTTAAGTATGAGAACTAATATAATTTATTAATGAGTACATATAATATAATATTTAAGTAGATAGAAGACTTGGGTTAGCAATAATATCTTTCATATATCTTATTGATGAGCTTAAAAGTCATCTATTTTTAATCCATTTTTCTGTTTGATTTTCATCCGAAAAGGAATAATTAATATGCAGAATTATGAAGAAACTCACCAATTTGTTATTAGCAGGGAGTGTGAAAGAAAGAAGAAAAGCAAGAGAAAATGCAAGAATCGGGTGGAGCAAAATACGTAAATGGCAAAGTAAATGAAAGTACCGGGTAACTAATGTCATACGCTTTCGTGTTTGTATCGTCTAGCTATGCGTCGCGACATCGTGAAAATTGAAGTGAAACTTGATGCGTGTCAGCGACAGCATTACAATGTAGGCAAATCAAGACTAACCAGACTTAAGAATGATGTCGCTGACAACATCGTGATGTCGCGACAAGATCGATGTCGCCGACAAGAGATCGTTTATACGACTTCCGCTTCGCTGAAAGTCGCACTGATAAAGCGATGTCGCGACATAAGAAAGACACAAGTTCAAGGTCGTAGAGACTCGCCGATGTCGCTGACAAGAGATCGATGTCGCGACACTAGGAACGACCAGTTCAAAGCTGCGTAGCCAAGTGATGTCGCGCTGACAAGAGATCGATGTCGCGACATCGAAATCATCGCTGGAAGGACTGATAAGACATGAGCTGATGTCACGACAAGATCGGCGTCGCTGACATCGTGAACGCAATGCTTAAAACTGCGGAGCCATAGAGTGATGTCGCGACAAAAAGATTGATGTCGCTACATCAAAACCATCATTTAAAGGCTGCAGAATAAGGTTGATGTCGCGATATCGATTCCGTCGCGTATTACAAGGTGCCGGTAAAGAAAACAAAGGAATATCATGACTTCATCGACAAATGCCGCACAAGTGCCAAACTAATCCATGTCGCGACAAGGGCTTTGAGGTCGCGACTTAATAGTATCACGGGCCAGTCCATCGGGAAATCCACAAAAGATCGTAAGACAATAGTGGCCCAACTTCGTAACCCTATAAATACTAAGTCGCTACCAAATGTAGTGCCAGCTCTTGGCGACTTGAAAGAGAGATCTAGAGGTCGGGCGCTCTTGTATTTTTTTATTTTTTCTTTTTTGTTTTCTTTTCTTTTCTTTGTTTTCGCTTTTCCATTTTATTTAGATTAGATTAGTGTGTATTTCATTCTAATTTGACGAACGCAATGAATGATTGAGTTTAATGTAGATGTATATTTCTGTGGCTCATCGCTCGAGTTGTTCGACCTGCATAAATTCCGGGATTTCGAACACTCAGCTTCCGATTTGATGGTTTTCTTGATCAAGAAGCCAATGTATGGTATGTAACTATGAATCTTAGAAACCCAACTTCCATTGAATTGGCGTTATTGTCAGAAATAATCTTTCCTGCAGTATTTTATTAATAATAGCTGAACTTTATATGTTAAATCGACTTGCTGGTTTTGCGTGTTCTTGGAATTGATCCCAATTTCACTTTGTATCCATAACGAGTTGTTTCAGCTCGATTTGCGAGGCCCTCCTCGTGACATGTAGAAGGCATTCCCGAGAGTAAGAAACAATTTCGAAGGTATTTGAACCCGAATTTGCCGATATAAAGCGCTCCAGATATTTAAATCATTACATCCTTTCGGTCAACCGGTGAATGAGTTGAGGAGTTATAAATTTAAGTATTATTGCAGAGTTCACCTCAATTCAATAAAGTGAATCTAACTCGTTAGCAAGGATCCGATCAAGGAAAGAATAATCTATTCTAATTTTGAGGGTGAGGAACCAAAGATAGTGCGTACCCCTCAAAGAATGACTAAATTGAAGGAGCTTCAAGTTCCACATTCATGTCAGGGGTATGAAGTATCGAGAAAGAAAAATACTCCAACAAGGCTACTAGTTTTAAAGTAGTTATTTCACCCTCTCAGGTTCGAGAAACAAGCATGTGAGATGATGAACCCCGGTGGCCTGGAGAGATCCAAATACTTTATTAACTTGGACTAGTTTTAAAGATCCAGTTCGTAAAACCAAAGATGCAAAGACAGACCGTGAGGAATCGATTCTTCACAATACCATTATTCAATGTTTTCTTGTGAGATAATCGTTAAATCTAAATTCGTTATTTTTGATATTTCAATATTCAATCTATTTATCGCTTATTCATTTTTCTTTACATCATTCATTCTCAAGCTTTCAAAGCAAAACTCATTATCGTATTATCGTCCAAATAGTATGGAGCCTTAAAGAATGTATTGGTTGAAAAAATTCGGTGATCTCTCGCGATCTATATCCGGACTTAAATCCATTTTATTACTGTCGACTCTGTGCACTTGCAAGATAACGGATCAAACCACACGAAAATGGTTTACTCTTAAAAAAAAATATCTTAACTGGCGATACTTAAAGAAACTCACACTGAGTTTAATGGTTTATTTATCGGCGATTAGATAATACCCTGTGTGATAACGCCGCCATAAATTCGTGTACATCAAATGGTCCAACAACAGCCAGATGGCGCCGCTGTCGGGATTAGATAATAATCTTTGGTAATTGTGTTATACACTTGTGTACATACTCGATCCGGGGCCAATGTTTTATACGTCGCACGGGATTAGATAATAATCTCGTAATCAGGTTATACACTGCGGTACATACTCCGATCCAAACAACAAGTTTTACGGCGCTCGTTGCCGATTAGATAATAGTCCTTGGTAATAACGTCATAAATTTGTATATGTCTTTTGGTCACTTAACAAGTTTTTGGCGCCGTTGCCGGGGATTAGATAATAGTCCTTGGTAATAACGTCATAAATTTGTATATGTCTTTTGGTCACTTAACAAGTTTTATGGCGCCGTTGCCGGGGATCAAAAGAATTTAGTAAATCGATATTCAGACGAAAGAAGGAAATGCTAATTTGGACATTTTGAAGGGAAAGAACAAAATAGTTGCAAGGGTTGTTTTTAGTCAATAACCTTTAACAACCATATTGAAAATAATTGTCAATCGCATCATCCTATTAATGCGTGGTTCGATTTCAGTGACAAAATTTTAATTCATAGAAACAGTAACACCGATTCGATTCCAGTTATATTAATGTAATTAGAGAGAACACTGTAAGCTTGAGAAAGATAAAGAAGTAAAACTCAACCATGGCGCATTTAAAGACGATCGTAATGAAGCACATAGAGAAGCGAACAGAAGGCCTTCCAATCAATCGAAGATACCAGGAGGACTTTGGAAGCCGATTATTCAAGATGAGTACTTTGTAATCGGGGCAAACAAATTATTGATGCAAACAATTTGAACTTAAAACCAAGACTCACTGGCAATGGTCCGAAGAACATCAAGATCGCTCATTCCACCGGAGACCCAAACGAGCAATCGGGAAGATTTCGTGACGGCTACCACGTTGAAGTTGGAATGGGTGAGACCGGGTTATCAAACCGCATCTATTCCCATTCTCTCTAAGAGATACAAACAGCCTACATGGTATGAATATTTCACTATATGGTTATGTTGATATTTTTGGGAGGAGTTAGTAGAGGCCTACAGTAGATTCTTCCCACTCTCAATTTCAGAGAAGGAGGGAATCATTGTGTTTCAAGCCAGGGGAAGATGAAAGCCTCAGAGTGTAGCTTGGGAAAGATTCAAACAAAGGTTTAGAAGATGTCCACGACGTGATAGACCAAGACTCGATGGACATTGTATATCATGCCTTGAATGATATATCAAAGTGGATCATCGACAAGCTCATGTCAGGGAGCATTCAAACGAAAAAAAGCTAGTCAAGAGGCAAGAGAGCCGGGAACAAGACCTGCTAAATGCAATATGAAACTCCTTCCGAAGCCAAGAGGAAACAACTGAGGAAAGGGGATCATGGAGCTGAGCAAGATGACAGCCATGGAGGCCAAGTTGATGCCATTACGTACGCCGACAAGCAAGAAAGGATGACACACACCGCCCATGAGATGTATACTGAAAGAGAGTTATCAAGGGAAGTGGCCGAGAGAGCCATCAAGAACAATTTATGATAATCAAGAGGCTAAGTATCTCGGGGAGTCAAGAAATTACCATTTCAAACCTAATACTAACCTCGCCAAGACATTACTCCAAAGACCGAGGAACCATGAGAACTCATACGGGCAGGCTTCACAAGGCTCCGCATGACGAACTCCCAATGTGGTTATTAACAACCACCAAGGTTCCAAAGAAAGAAGAAGGAAATGAACACGTAAATGAATATCGTGGTCGTAGGAGGGCCCAAACTTTTTGAAGAACGTATACGCATTTCATGGGGGATAATAAGAAGTCATTGGAACCTCCATGAACAAAGCTGTGACTGAAGCAACCGCTACCAATTTCAAATTTTTCGCACCACCAATGCATCCCCGAAGAACCTGAGACACAAGTAGGGCAAATGGGTCTCAACCCCGCAAAGCCGTGAGGAAAGATACCTTCCCAAGACACAAAGAAGAATCCAAAAGACTGCATGGTCATGTACCTGGGGAGGGAAGGAGTTAGAAAAGATGAAAGAAAAATGACAAGCAAAGAAAGAAGAAGAAAGCCTGTAAAAGGAAGAAGCACTGGAGAAAAGAAAGAAGGAGTGGACAGGAAGGATATCAAAGGTTTCCTAGATCATAGTCCCATTTCCACAGAGACCGCGTAAATCATGATGTGAGGAGCAAATATAAGGTTTTTGGAAAATCTTAGAAGCTGTGAGATCGCATGCCCTTGGCGTAAGTGGTAACTCAGATGCCACTATATGCAAAATTCCTGAAGGACATGCTGAGCAAGAAAAGAAAGATAGTAGAAGAAGGGATTGAGAATCTAACTGCTATCATAGTACGCGGAGTAAAGAAGAATTCCGTAGTGCCAGTTATGATCCAAAGGAGTTTTACAATTCCCTTGCATCATCGAGGGTCAATTTTCGTAGCTCTCTCGTGACTCCAGAGCTAGTATAAACTTGATGCCTCTTTCTGCTGCTACTATTTGGGGAGGTTATTCCCACCACTATTACTCTTCAAATGGCGTGACAGATCGATGGTAAAACCTCGAAGGGGAGTCATGGAAGATGTGGGCCGGGTCACCGCTGGGAAATTTGTTTTCCCAAGAGACTTCATTATTCGACATGGAAGAAGATTCAGTACCCTCGTTAATGGGGAGACCATTCAGCTACTGAGCCGTCGATCGACATGCAAAAGGAGTTCTCAATTGAGGGTTTGAGAGGAAGCCGGCCAAGCCAACTCCGATCAAAAGCATGCGTAATATGTTACATGTACGTGAAAATTGCAATGTAATCGATGATGTCTATACCTACAACCCCGATGTTCACAATGATTGTAATGCTCAAATTTTTATCAATGAAAAGAGATGAATTCCTCAAGATATTGAAGATGACTAATTGATCATCTATATACGCTTTTCATTCTATAGAAACTCGTGTTGAGCCTCGGGCTGAAACAGTAAATGACAAAGGGGAAATTCATCAAGAAACCAAAGAAGAGGGGCTAGTGTTGAAAGAATTGCCAAGTCATTCAAGTATGCTTACTTAGAATCACCAAAGAGAAGACTGATTATCTCTCGCTTAGACTTAGTGATGATGAGGAACAGGTTGCCGCAAATCTTAAAGAAGCATAAAGAGTCTATATGGTCCATCAAGAATCAAGGGTATCAATCCATCAATTTGCATGCACAAAATTCTACTAGAAGAAACTTCAAAGCCATCTGTAGAACATCAAAGGAGACTGAATCCAGTGATGAAGGAAGTGGTCAGGAAGGAGGTACTCAAATTGCTGAATGCTGGTTTTATCTATGCAATTTCATATAGTCCTTGGGTGAGCCCAGTCCATGTGGTTCCAAAGAAGGGTGGGTTTACTGTGATCCGCAATGAGAAAAATGAATTGATTCCAACAAGAACAGTGACAGATGGAGGAAGCGCATTGATTACGTAGTCAACACGCCCACCGTAGTGCCATCATTTCTGCCCCCTTCATTGATCAAATGTTGGATGATTAGCGTGACACCCTCATTTTAGTTTCTCGATGGTATTCAGATACAATCGATTGCTATCGCACCCGGAGATTCAAGAGAAGACCATTCACATGCCCCCATGGTACTCACTGGCGATGCCTGGCCGTAATGCTCCCCGCTACATTCCAAAGGTGTATGATGTCAATATTCGTGACCGTTGAAGAGGTTATGGAAATTTTTATGGATGACTTCACTGGTGTATGGATTCAGTTTGATCGTTGTTTGAAGAACTTGGAACAAGGCTTCAAAGATGCTAAAGCACAAACAATTAGCAATCGACTGGGGAAAATGCCATTTTATGGTACAAGGTATTGTTCTTGGCATAAAATTTACTAATGGATCGAATTAGACCAATCCAAGGTATCCATCATCAAAACTCTCACACCACCTACCACAAGAAAAGGAGTAAGAAGCTTCTGGGCATGTTGGATTTATAGGAGATCATCAAAGACTTCTCAAAATAGCTGTGACCACTATGCCGACATCGAGAAGGATACAAGGTTTAATTTTTGATGACTCGCAAGGTCGTTTGAAGAAATCAAGATCAAATTGGTTCAAGCACCTATAATGGTCGCACTGCATCGGGATCGATTTGAAATAATGTGTGATGCCGTTGATTTTGGTAATGGGAGCGGTCTCAGGCAAAGAAAGGAGAAAATATTTAGACCATATACTATGCTAGTAGAACCTTCCAATGAAGCACAAGAAATTACTCAACAACCGAAAAGGAGAGGCTAGCCATAGTATTTGCTTTCAGAAAATTCAGGCAATACATTTTGGGATCCCATGTGTTATTATTCATACTGACACGCAAAGAATCAAGGCAATTACGTCAAAGAAGGAAGCTAAAAACCAAGATTGATAAGGTGGTGTCAAGTATCGCAAGAGTTTGACTAGGAGACCGCGATAGTGCGGGTGTGACAATGTGATAGCTGGATCACTTGTCAAGAGTAGAAAGAAGCATCACAAGAAGAGAAAGTGTATTTGCCGTGAGAACTTCCCGTGATGAGCAACTGTTTAAAGTTTCCTTCCAACTTCCATGGTATGCTGATATTGTGAACTATTTAGCTTGTGGAGTAATTCCTTCAGAATTCAGCTACCAACAGAAGAGAAAACTTTAACTCGATTGTACAGGGTATTATATTTAGATGATTCATCATATTTAAAGAGGTGCCGGAGCATGATAATAAAGAACAAAAAGCGAAATGAACAAGGCAAAATTTCAATGAATGCCATGCATCACCATATGGGGGCTGGCTGTGGAGAAAGAAACAGCTCATAAGATACTCCAATTCGTTTTATTAGCCCACCATCTTCGAGATCAGGTTGCGGGCAATTGTGTGATAGATGCCAAAAGATTGGAAATATCACAGCTATAAATGAAATGCCCCTAAGAGGTATAATGGTGGAAAATCTTTGATGTATGAATAGATTTATGGGACTATTCTACCATCATTTGGGAACCTGTACATACTAAGCAAGAGTTGATTATGTTTCCAAATGGTGGAAGAATGGTTTGTCTAAGGAATGATGCTAATAGCGCTGTGAGTTTCTTGCAAAAATATTGAAGCAGACGAAACACCTTAACTATCATTAGTGATGGGGAAGCTATTTGCAAATAAAATATTTGCAAAACTCATGAACAGTATGGGATCAAGCATGAATAGCCTGGGCTTATCATCCCCTGATCAATGGACAAGCGTAAATTTCCAAATGTGAGATTAAAAGAATACTTGAAAAGACTGTGAGCTCAAGTAGGAAGGATTGGTCTTCCAAGCTTGATGATGCACTTTGGGCTTACAGGACTGCATACAAAACTCCCATTGGAATGTCCCCATACAGAATTGTTTTTGGCAAATCATGTCACCTACCTCTAGAATTGGAATACAAGGCAATGTGGGCCATCAAGAAGTTGAACTTCGATTTCAAAACTGCAAAGGAAGAGAGATTGCTCCGAATGTCTGAACTGGAAGAATTGAGAAATGAAGCCTATGATAATGCTAGAATCTACAAGGATAAGACAAAGAAATGACATGATCAAAGGATTCGAGAAAGAGTTCTATAGGGAACAAAGTTCTACCGTTTGACTTAGATCGAAATTCATCCCGTAGGTAAATTGAAACTAAATGAGTGGGCCATACACAGTGGTGTCAAGCAATACATTGGAGCAAAGTGACATTAAGGACCGGAGCATCGAGAAGAATTCCAAAAACAACGGACAAAGACTGAAGCATTATCTAAGCAGGGAGGAAGGAATGGAAGAGCTCCAATAGGTTATCTAGAAGGAAGATGAACCAAAACAGCAAGTCCAGCTAAGGACTCAAATCTGAGCAGCTGATGGGAGGCAACCCATAGAAAATTTAGACTGCTTTTTAGATTCTTTTAATTTTGTTTGCAAATACTTGCTGATTAGTTCATATAAAGATAGATTGCTCGAGAAGTTAATCAGTTTAATTAAATTTTCTTGAATCATGCAGTATGCGTCTGCAAGGCTGAAAGACAAGAGTGAGAAAAGCAACTCCAGGACACCTCCAGCAACTTGCAGAAATGTCTCGACATGAACAAAGGGGGGTAACTTTCTCCCTAAACCAAACCTGTGAAATATGAGTGAATTGCTTGTTGAATTTCTGATTGGAGAAGCCTGAATAAATGTCTAAAGGAGTATAGGATTAATAAAGGAATTTAAGTTTTAGAGATCATTAAACTAAGGGCATAGGTCGCGACATAAACAAAGACTTGAAAATGCAAAGTCACGACATGGGGGCAAAGCAATGTCTAGTCGAAGTTATGTCGCGACAAACTAGCATGTCGCGACATAAAAAGGGTTTGGTGCCAGCAACTCACCCTCTTAAATGCCCTAAAATTAATGTCTTAAATAAAAGTGAGGCTAAATTGATGTCGTGACAAGCTTAATTCTAATGAAATAATAATTAGCCCACAAAAACTTGATTGAATTGCAACCGTTGGAGAATTTTTTCCATTCCCGTCCACCTTCCGTAGAATCGTTTCATCTCTTCCTTCCGAGTCCAATTCCCGGGAAAACCCCAGCCTAAAAATCTTCAGAAACTTCTCCGCTTCAAATGGATGAAACCTCAAACCGCACCTAACCCGGGAAGGCGACTGCGGAGGAATATGCAAAACTTAAGAAGAAATCCGACAGGAAGAACCGATGGAAGAGATGCCCACAAAAGCAGTAGAGGCACCAGCAGTTTCTGAAGAAAGGACGGACATGAGAAAGGGAAAAGCAAGAGAAGAAGAAGTAGAAGATTTTGTATCAGAGGAAGCTTATTCCAACTGGAAGAAGCACTATGCCAACAAGAGGTTCAGATCGAAGAAGATTCAAACCCTACTACCCCTCTTTCATGAGAGACGAACAAAGAGGTTGGGAAGCTTTCGCGCACATCAAAAGTCGCTACACAAAGAAGCAGAAAGAATTTACCCAACTGCAGGCAGAAAGATAACACTGTTCAAGTAGAGGAGCGTGGGTACCAGTGGAGCCAAAGCCATTAACGAAGCATACGGAATGGCAGGCACAGCATGGGTCCAAGTTCGCAGCTCTTGAAACCCAAATTTTGGAGAACATTGCCAAAAGGCTCACTGACGGAAAAGCACAACTGACAAGGTGAAGGAGAACCAAAACTCTGAACAGAGGAAGCCTTACTGAAGAGGCTAAGGTATGGTTCCTATTGCCTCTGTTGTCCCAACCAAGCATTTGTGCACGTTGAGAGCAGAAGCAATTATGTCAGATGCTATTTTAAAGGGTACAAGCTCAATGTAGGAGTAATAATTGAAAATTTATAATGAGGTACCCATGAAGGAAACAAGAGAGGGCTGATACCTAACCCAAAGAACAATAACTGCTTTTATGCTTAAAGGTCAGTGGAAGGGACTGAAGAAGAAGAAGAGGTCCCTATGACATCACCACTCCTATTGACAGGAGTGAGCAAGGGACCCAGAAACCAAAAGAAAAAGGAGGTGTTGATTAAAACTAGAGAAGAAGCTCCAGCTGCATGACAAGAAGAGGAGACTTTGGGGGTTGCTGGCCAAGAAGAAGAGAATCTAGAAAATCCTTCTGAAAATAATACTTCCACATTTGGCATCGATGAAGGGCAGGATGAAAGAAGCCCCTGATTTCCATCCCCTTTAGCTAGTTCTCCTCCTATGAAACAGAAAGATTCAGAGAGCGTGGAGGAGGCTCAAGGGGAGAATAAGAGAACACCAATAATGGAGGTCCTCAATGCCATACGAAAAGATGGAAGAAAGGAAAAAGAGGGAATGTGCAACAAGAATTCTGTGGAAGGAGTTTATGAAAAAGAGTTAAAAAGAAGAGATCAGCAATGGGAGGTAGAGCTGAAAAGAAGAGAAGAACAGATGAAAGAGGTTCTTTAGCAACAAAAAGAGGACTTCAAGAAAGAAATGAAGGAAAGAGATCGTGACCTTCTACAAAAACTCAAGCCGAAATATGAATCTTTTTTATAACAATCGGGCTGAGCTGATTCTCGCCTCTAACCATCATGAAGAAAAGGAGGTAGAACAGAAGCTAAATTTGAGAACAAATCAAAGGATTCAAATTTTATACAAGTCTCTACAAAAGATTTTTTGAGAATAAATCGATGATAGAGACAAGAAGCAAAAGGATGCCGTCGAATCCTACAAAGCGTAAAGAATGGCTAGAAAATTTGATCTGACACAACAATCTTCCAAATTCTCGAAATAATGACCGAAATGGAAAACACAATGAACTATTGGGAAGAAACAAGAAGGTTGATTCTTCCAATGAGATCTTCATTGAAGACCAAGTTGAGAAGGAAACTAAGAAGAGAAAGGGAAATAAGGGAAATGAAGTTTCCTCCATTCCCAGCTCATTTGAATACCCTAGACCCGGATCCCCCTAATATCTTTGTTGCCTCTTCCAAAAGAAAAAGATAGACTTCTTCCCAAGCTGACCTTCTTTACCTTCCAAAGCCCATACTGTGTATCCAACATTTGCAATTGAATCAGAAATAAAATGATAAATTTGAAATGAATTAAGTCAGGTTATTTTGGTTTGTTAAATTTGTGTTGCTTGTGGTCGCATAGTCGGGAAAATAAAAGAGGAATTAGCCAAGAATAAACCGGCTGAGATGTAATGAGATGCAATTGAATGAAGGCAAAGTAGATTAGGAATAAGTTTAAATGTAGAATAAGGCCAAATGAATACGCTTGATTGAAACACAAAGTGCAAAAGTGACTTAAGTCTAACTGATAAGTCTTAATAGAGGAAGGTAATATTAACAGAAGGAACAAGACATATTGGAAGCTTGTGGTACGAACAATAAGTCAAGGAACCTGTTGAATATCAATTAATTTAACTACTCATCAACAAAAATGAGTCAATACAATCTTTATGGTTAGTCACAACTGTTCAATCCAAATTCTAGAATTTGTTAGATTATTGATTGAGGAGAAATTCTAGGTGATACACCGACAAGAGATGACGCAGCCATTCTCGATAGCTCTGAGCCATTCTAGCCATCCCTATTCATATGCTGATGCATACACCTTAGTTCCAGAAATTGAGCCAACAAGCTTATTTTTTCAAAAAAAATAAACCAATAGAAACCCCAACCCATCCTAAGAAATCAATCCTTCAGTAAAGAACCTATGATTACCCAGGAGTTCAAGGAGGAAGAAAGAAATGAAGTTTGGGGGAGTATAGGTTTTTGAGGAACTAAAGGAGGAAAAAAAAAATAAGGGAAATGAAAAGAAAAAGGCAAAGAGCAGAAAATGCAATAGAAAAGAAAGCTTATAGGGATAAGTTTTATCTGCGGCTCAACTCTCGAACAATTGTTCTGGGTGGGGTGTTTCAACACCTAGTACCCATCACATTTGGTATGGGAGCCATTAACCCAAAGTTCGCTTAAGAGTGTTAGAAAGCCTAAAAAGTTAAACATTGCACTATCCTCGATTTGTGACAAACAAAGGAAATTTCCGGGCTGAATTACAAGTGAGAAATAGCATACAGCTCAATCAAGAAATCAAAGAAATGTCCCAAAATGAACTTTAGGGGAGTTTATGAGAAACTACAAGAAAGAAAGGGGCAGATGAGAGAAAAGGTTCAGGCATCTTAACCTAAAATTCCTTCCATCCCACCCACACCCAAGCCTAACAATATAAGCTCCAAAAGACCGACGATTCAAGGTCAAATCACCTACATTAGTGGAGATCATGAAAAACAAACCTATGGAATTTGGGAAATATGGAAACAATCAAAACCGTGAAGGACTTAGGGAGTTAAGCGACTCAAGATAGAAGATGAGAAAGGAAAATAATCTATTATTCAACAGATCTAATGATTATGTGGAAGTTTGTAACAATTTCAACAGCTTAGTTTTTGTATACTATAAAGATTAAAAACTAACCTCGAACTCGATTCTGAAGTTAGATGTACAGAAAACAATGCATTCTTGTATTTTCAACCATAATTGATCACACGTAAGACAAATGTGAAAATGTCCTTTTGTTTGAGGACAAACAATTTTTCTTCTCGCTGAGGACAAGCAAAACTTTAAGTTTGGAGAGTTCGATGAGCTTAAAAGTCATCTGGCTTTAATCCATTTTTCTCGTTTGATTTTCATCCGAAAAAGGAATAATTAATATGCGTAATTGCGAAGAAATCTCACCAATTTGTTGCAGGAGTGTGAAAGAAAGAAGAAAGCAAGAGAAAATGCAAAGAATCGTGGAGTAAAATACGTAAAATGGCAGGCGTAATGAAAGCAGCCGAGTAACTAATGTTGCGCTGGGCTTGCATTGTCCAAAGCTATGTGTCGCGACATCAGGAAAATTCGAAGGAAACTTGATGCAGGTCGCGACAAGCATTACAATGTAGGCAACTGAAGACTAACCGTAGACTAAGAAATGATGTCGCGAAGACGCGATGTCGCGACGAAGATCGATGTCGCTGATTAGAGATCGAAGGTCACGATACGAGACTTGCTCGCCTTGAAAGCCGCGAATCGCATAAAGTGATGTCTATTATTAAGAAGACACAAGTTCAAGGTCGCAGAGACTCGCTGATTGCCGCTGACAAGAGATCGGCGTCGCGACACCAGAAACGACTAACTAAAGTCATAGAGTTACAAAGTGATGTCGCCGATAAGAGATTGATGTCGCGACATCGTAAATCATCGCTGAAGGATCGCTAAGACATGAGTTGATGTCAACATAAGAGATCGGCGTCGCTGACATCGTGAACTAACAAGGTAAAATCAGGAGCCATAGCGATGTCGCCACATCAAAACCATCATTTAAAGGTCAGTATCGCGTTGACGTCATGTAATATTGATTCCTGTCGCGGTTACAAGGTGCTTGCAAAGAAAAACAAAGGAATATCATGAGTTACTCGATAATGCCGCAATGAGTGCCAAACTAACCGATGTCACGACAGGTGGCTTCGAGGCTCGACCGAATAGTAAATACGGGCCACCCATCGGGAAATCCACAAAAGACTGCATTGGAATTAGGGCCCAACTTCAGAACCCTATAAATACGAAGCTGCTACCAACAGAAAAGCAACTCTTGGCTACTTGAAAGAGAGATCTGGAAGGTTGAAGGCTCCTGTATTTTTTATTTTTCTTTTCTTTTCTTTCTTTTCTTTGTTTTCGCTTGCTTTTCCATTTTATTTGGGACAGATTAGTGTGTATTTTGCCCTAATTTGGATTTGAACGTTAAATGTAGCGATTGAGCGAATGTAGATGCATATTTCTTGTACCATCGCCTGATTGTTCGAATTCCAGATAAATTCTGGGATTTCGAACACCCAGCTCGATTTACATAAAGTGGGTTTTCTTGATCAAGAAGCCACCGTATGGTATAATCGCAATTTAGAAACCCGTACCCATCGAATTGACGTTATTGTCGAAATAATCTTTCCCGCAGTATTTTATTAATAATAATGAATCCTCATATGTTAAATCGATTTTGTCGGTTTTATGCGTGTTCTCGAATTGATCCCAATTTCGCCCTCAGATCCATAACGAGGTTGTTTCAGCTCCTCGATTTCCAGGAGGCTCCTCTAGTGACACACGCAGAAGGCATTCCCGAGAGTAAGAACAATTTCGGGAAGGTATTTGAACCCGACTTATCATCTAATGCGCTATGTATATTTAAATCAATACACCCCTGCTCTCGGCCAGGAACCGAGAATGAGCTGAGTGAGTTATAAATTTAAGTATACGAGAGTTCACCTCAATTCGAATAAAGGAATTGATCCCGTGTTAGCAAGGATCTCGATCATGAAAGAATAATCTATTCTAATTTTGAGGGTGAGGAACCAATATAGTGCAAATGCAATGACTAAATTGAAGGAGTTTCAGTCTCGCAAAATTCATGTTGTGGGTATGAAGTATTGAGAAAGAAAAAAATACCCGTAACAAGGCTACTAGTTTTAAAAGTAGTTATTTCACCCCTCCGCGTTTCGAGAGAAACAAAGTAAGGTGAGATGATGAACTGGGTGGCTTGAGAGATCCACTACAATTTTATTAATCCTGACTAGTTTTAAAGATCTCAGAGTTCAAAAACCAAAGATGCAAGACAGATCAGGAATTGATTCTTCACAATAGTCATTATTCAATGTTTTTTGTGAGATAACTGTTAAATCTTAAATTTGTTATTTTGATATTTCAATATTCAATTCATTTATTGTTTATTCATTTTTCTTTACATCATTCATTTCAAGCTTTCGGGGCCAAAAATTCATTATCGTATTATCGTCCAAAATAGTATGGAGCTTTTAAGTAGTTGGGTAGTTGATCAGTAAATTTCAGATCTCTACAAGGGGATCGACATTCGACTTAAATCCATTTTATATTACTGTTTGACCGTGCACTTGCAGTATACTGGATCAAAACCACACGAAAATGGTTTACTCTTAAAAAAAAATCTTTTAATCAAGTGATACTTAAAGAAACTCACACTCGAGTTTAATGGTTTATTTACTGAGGATTAGATAATAGTCCTTAGGTGATAACGCCATACCTGTGTACATCAAATGGTCCAACAACAAGTCAGATGGCGCCGTTGTCGATTAGATAATAATCTTTGGTAATTGTGTTATACACTTGTGTACATACTCTGATCCAGTCAACAAGTTTTATGGCGCCGTTGCCGGGGATTAGATAATAATCTTTTGGTAATTGTGTTATACACTTGTGTACATACTCTGAACCAGTCAACACTTATCATATAATAGCGTGTTGGGCACTATAGATACAAATATGAGTTTTGAAATAATTAACACATCATTAGCATCTAAGTGAAAAAAAATCATATTCAAAATTTATGGGTTAATCTAAGTGTTTAAAGTATGTAATTGAATCTAAATAAGTAGCTTACCACTAATTTTACCCATGCTGGCTCTCTTTTTGATGATTTTTGTTTCTCTGAAGGATGAATTTGTAAAACCCAAGAAAAGTGAAATTTTTCGAAAAGGCAAACGGTACCTCTACACAAAGCCGCAGTTCTAAATTTTATAGATCCCTGATGACTAAATAGATCTCACTATTGATCTATCTCACGAAATCTAGTCGCTGTATCTAACTTCATCAATTATGAGACTGGATTTCTTACTTAATTTCGCGATAGGTGTTTCAGAAACCCAAAAAACAAGATTTTGGGAATAATGTAAGAAAAGTTCATTTAAGATAATTTGAACTTGAACCTGACAAAATAAATCAAGTCGGGGCAAGAGATGCACTCCACAAGAGTCGATTACCATTACACGATGTGGGCCACTCACTTAACTTAAAGTCAAGTTAGAACAAAAAAAAGGGATAGGGGCACAAGAGGGCTCATTTTTCTTGTGTTAGCCATGGGAGAGAAAGAGGGAGAAGAGGAGAGCACCAAGGCTTATTTCGGTGATCCTCGGAGTTCCGTTGGTTGGATTTGTCTAGCAAAGAACGAAAGTTCAATGCATCAAGAGGTAGGGATTCTTCCCACTCTGGTTTATTTTCCACTTTTAGGCGGATTGAAGGGCTGTTTGGGGGCTGAGAAATGAGATTTTTGAGTTTTAGTACGATGCTCTTTTCCTAGGTGAAGCTTCGCCAGGAAGATTGGCCCTTCACCTAGGCGAGGGTGAGGTTCGCCTAGGCGTTCTCCGAGAGCATGAAGGTGGACACATTGGTCCGCCTATGCGAACCTGAGGGTCCCGAGGCTGAGTTGCTAGGGGCAATTTGAAGCTGATGTATGGCTTGTTTGGGGCATGTTATTGTGATGCCCCAAACCTGGGGGTCTGTTGACAACCCGTCAACTCACGGAATACATGTAGCCATTAAGTTTCTCAATGCCACAAAATGAGTGTCTCTCTACCCGAGACTCAAACATGAGTAAAAATGGTCACGTCGAGCCCATACATCTATACTCACCAAAATATAACCAACTATATTACAATAGTTTCAAAAGTTAACTACACTCTTATACAAACATGTTTCATACATGTTTTACGAAAATATATTACCAAAGCCACATGTTGGCTTTCTTCTCAAAAGCGGCATCTAAAGGAGCGCCATCTTTCGACACTCGTGACTCGAAAAATGGATCCCACGACGGGGTGAGTAATGACCAGTAGTTGAATTTTCTCCTACATTGGTTACTCCCCACCTAAGTGCTCATGCAATGGTAACACGCACATTCAAGTGAATTCATGATTCCTACTAATGTCTACTACAAGCTACGCCCGATCCCATGCTCGAGTCCTCACCAACTATCTCACATATGCTTGTGCCATGTATGAAAATAGTTTCCAAACAAATCTATTTGTTTACTTTATGAACAACCCTTCGACGTATATATATAGTGGACATACTCCGATAATTAATTTCATGGACAACCCTCCAAGGTGAATTGTTGGACAACTCTCCGAAACAGTCATTGAACATCCTCCGACATGAACTGTTGGACAACTTTCCAAAGCAATTCTTCGGATAATTTTCTGATGTATTTCATTTGACAACCATGTTTTTCATGTCATGCACTCACATCTACTGTTCTAGGTTGCCCCAGTGCATATGAAATGCAATATGCCATTTCACCATAATTCATGTTAATATATCACACATGCATATATTAACGAAAATCATACACAAACAACATGCTATTCATTCATAGTAATAACACCAAAATTAGCTCACATGGGCTAATAAACAATCCGGTGGTCCATCTTGGAAACTGCCTAAAGAATCACACAAATAGCACACAACAACACACAAGGTCATATGAATATCTAACCTACGCCTCGTGATCACATGGATGACTCAAGGGGATTTCACCACTAATCCCAATTCGAATTGAAGCACGGCCATTCAAGCCTCAAAACATCCCTATCCATTAAAATGGTTTTAGTTAAGGAATAAACAAGTAGGAGAAAAACCCCTACCTCCCTGAAAGGCTAAACTCCACAATACCGCATCACGGTAGCTCTGCAGCGGTGGGATTAACTTTTCGCTTTGTTTTCATTGGATCGGACGGACCAATCATCGGAAAATTCAGAGAGAAGGTAGAGCCTCTAAAAGCTCTTTCTTCCTCTCTTTCTCTCTCTTTACTTCCCAAACCGTTGGGTCAAGATGTCAGAGAATTGTCCTCTCATGCCACATGTCCACTTCTAAGTGGTTTTAGGATTACACCTTATCCACTTATCCATCTACCATGGATTTCCATCCACTCACAAGGTGCCATGTGTCTCCTATGGCCCCACACTTAAGCTCATGTTTGACTAGCTCTCCACTTGACACGCATCCATCTTGAGCCACTCAAAATGCGCCAAGTGTCCCCCACCACTCTTGGTGCCTCAAAAAACGTGAAATTCCGATTGTCTCGGAATTAGAGGAAATTCGACGTGGTAGCTAGATTTCACAAGATGATTCCAACGGTGAAATCCGTTTCATTATCCGAGATCTAGAAAAAAATTCCGTATTTTGATCGAAATTACAATTTTATCATTTTTCAGAAAATTAGAATTTTCTAGGGTCTTACAGTTATATAACTTGCTTTAGAGGCTATTGTGGGCTGTTTTGTGGGCATATCGTGTGCCACATTTTTCCTTGAGGCTTAAGGGCTTAAGGACGTTATTGCTTGCCTTTGTAATAACATGTATGATTGTGTTGATGTGATGAAATGTTGATATGTGTTCATATGGGAACCATGTGCATACTAATATGATTGCTTATGATGCATGGTGGGATGCATGACTTGAGTGGTCCATGGTAAGGTGACTCTTTGATGTTTGTTCAGAGAGGTGTCTAGGGATTGTTTGGGATTAAGAACAATAATCCGAACTGTTTGGCTAGATTAGAGCCTGGTCTAAGGGGGTTGTTGTGCAGTTGTTGTGGGCACTCTATATGCCACATTTTTCCCTAAGTATTAAGTGTGTTTGCTTGATATGTGACAATATGCTTGCTTGTTGTGGTATGATGAAATGTTAATATATGTGTTCCAAATGTATTAACATTGTTATGAATGTTTAATTGGAAATTATATGCATGTAATATAATTGTCCATGATACAAGGTAAATTGTATGATTAAATTGTCCATATGACATTCATCACATACGGGCATGGTATTAACATGCAACGGTGCATCACATTGCATATGCATGGGAAACATCGCATTTCATGGGTGTGATTGCATGGTTGGAAAATCAACACTGTGTTTGGTGATTGATCAAGGGTTCGCATCGCTGGATGGAAGTCCAACAAAGTCGCATGGTCAGATGAAACAGAAAAACTTCAGGTCGTAATAGCAAGAAGAGCTAGGACAATCCCGAGTGAAAGGTCCGAACTGGTTCGCATCGCCCAAATGCTGAAAGTCCAAATAATGTTCGGCGCAGGAGCCTATGGTGAGACCCCGAAAATTTGCTGCCCACAAAAGACACATGAGTTTTACAAATGAAATGATCATTTGAGGTGTAACATCCAAAAAGATTTTGGTTTATAAACAAACGAATTTTGTTTGAAAATGATAATTGGATGTAATTAATCAATGACGAATTTTATCATACATTTGCGTTGCATTGTGTGGTAGGAGTCGGGAAAGACTTAGGTATGATGGGAGTCGGTAAAGACTCGGGTATGATGCATGAGTAGGTCTCACCTCATTTCATGGCATGACACGTAGTATTCCAACCTAGGATTGCATATATTATTTGGAATTGTTGATGTGAATGTAAGGTGAACATTGCATGTGCACTTAGGTGGGGAGTAGCCTCTGGAGGAATTTTCTCTACTAGGCGTGGCTCACCTTATGTGGGATAACATTTCAGGTACGGGAAATGTGTCGGTAGGCGGTTCTCATCTGGAGTCGTGAGAGAAAAGAAAGCCGGTTTGTGGCTTTGTGATCATTTTTGTAACATGTTTGAAATAAATTCATTTTTACATGTATAAATGTGTTTATGAGTGAAATTGAACTCATAAGTGTATTTTATGTAAAGGAGTGTAATTAAACTCTAAAATGTGGACTAGTCATAATATAGTCTTTGGTCGGGGTTTGTAAATAAATACGCAGAATGGGCCTTCGGAGGGTCGCTTCTTTTTTTTATATAAATGGATCCTGGTGAATGGGACATGACGACGTGATATAGGGTCACTCGATATCCATGAGTGTTTCTGCTGGTTGATGGATAATCAACGGGATCCTCGGGTTTTAGGGCATCATAGAATTCACAGTGCCCTATATGAAAAATATTAATGTTTTAGATACTATATAATATATCCAAGTACGAAAATAAAGACACTTCCATGTTTATAATATCCTTAAGATCATCACATGCTTGATTTTGCATTGGATCAAGGTAGTGTGCAATCATTTTTCTCATATCTAATGCCACTAAGACCCAATGAAAGCTACAATAGTATATTAAATGTTACTTAGTTATTTCGTATAAACTAACTATTCAACACAAAAAATAAATTTTATGGTTTTCATAACTCAGATTATATGAATAAAAACATAATAACACATTTTTCAAGCATGAAAACAATTTGCAATCAATGTCGACCGATTTTCTTTTGTTGTTCCCACCATTCCAGCCTTTAGAGACCAAAGTTGATTAACAAAACAAATTGTTCGCTAAGTTTGAAATATCACAGAACTTTTCTGCAAGTGCTCAAGAATTTAATATCATAGTAAGAAATGAATATTTTGCACACATAACACACATATAAATATATATAGATATCAAAGTTCAATATTATCGTGTTATAACATTTCTACCATATATAAAATATGATACAATTGGTTGATACTTCAGAATGAAATTATCGTGATTCATGTCTTCTTTATAATGAAGGTTCAAAATCCCTACCAAAAACACTCGGGATATCAATAGATTGCACATTCCCATTCTTTAGCATAAGATTTACCAATGCATCAAAATTCTTGATATCCATAGGGTTTTCTCCTTTGAGTTTCATTTCATTATCTTTTGTTTTTTGTCTCTTTCCTTTTTGAGATACCTGTAAATAAAAGTATCATGATATCAAAATTATATATAACTCCTATAAAATGAAATAGCACATGAAAATTACATACATGTATCAATTTAGAACTCAAAACAACAAAATGACTTGGCCATAAAACTTGATAACCCATAACAACTCCAACTGTTGCAACTTAATCAGGAATTGGAATGGGAAGCGATGCATTTGACCTATAAGGAACATCCACAACAACTAGAAAGTTTGAACCACAATCCATTATGATTGTCCCACCACCTACAACATTTTCCTTAGTCCCTATTATAAAACCCGGGTAAATTTGAGCTTTTCCAAAAAAAAAAAGGTAAACACGATGAACTTGCTACTACAATATAGGTTGAAAACCTGGAATTTTTCTAGATCTTGGATGACAAACAGTTCTCACCGCTGACTTCTCGTCACGAAATCTAGTTACCCATGCAAATTTGTTTAATTACGAGATAGTCAATTTTACTTTTTCGAGGCAACAGGCAGGACATGGCGTCATGTGTCACAAGGAATGCAAAGGAAAATGCATGTGTGACACATGGCAAGCCATGTGTCCACATGCATGCCTATAAATGGGATTTCACAACCAATTCGTAGAAGAAATATCAAGAAAGGAAAAGAGAAAGGGAGGAAAGGAGAGAAAGGGAAAGGAGAAAAGAAAGAGAGAAAAGAAAGAAAAGAAAGGAAAAGGAAAAGAAAGAGAGAAAGAGAAAGGAGGTTGGCGGTTTCTTCCTTAGTTCATTGGAGTTTCGATGGTCAGAACTCGTTAGACCAAGGAGTAAAGTCCGGAGATTTGGACGAGGCCACGCTCAAGAGGCAAAGATTCTTCCTACTGTTTATTTCTAGCCTGGGCTACTGCTTTGGGATGATTTTGGAACCATGTTGTGCCATGTTAATGGCATGACCGAATTTGTAGCCAGGTTTAAAGGCTGCTTTCGAGCAAATTCTGGATTGAAAAAAATTGCATTTACGGAGTTGCCAAATGCTCGCAACCCTGGGCACGCTATTGCGTGGATTGGCGCAATAGTGTGGCTCCCGGTGTACTCCAACTTCGGACGACCATATCTTTCTCGTCCGAACTCCAATTTGTGCGTTCTAGGACTCTATGAAAAGCTCTTTGAGTCTAGAATCTAGCCATATGATAGTGATTAGCATTTGGTGTCACATCATTGCTGAAATTTTGATCATAACAGGACATTCTTGTTTGATGAAATGTTGATATGTGTACTAATATATTGACATGTAATGAATTGTATGTGTAGATATGGCCATTACATGGGATGTTGTAAGCTATTTTGTGAACATGTTATGTCGTAATTTAGCCTAGAGGATAAATTGCTTCATTACTTGCCTAAGTAATGATTTATATGTGCTTGTTTGATACATTGACATGAATGAGTTAACGTAGGGAAATTATATGCATGTTTGATATAATTACCTAGGATGCATTGGTGATATGCATGTTTGATAAAATTGTGGATATAGCATTCATCATATATGTGACATGGTATAAATAGGCAATGTCTGTCATGCCTCGATTCCCGGTCCGACCCGATTGGCGGATTCGAACCGATTTCGAGGTGTGAAACCATATATCTAGGACTCTTTACCTTTTTTTTTTTTTTTTTTTTTTTTCAGAGCTGAACTTATACTGGTGGTATACAAACAATTTTTGTAATAACCAAAAATCATTTAAATATATTAGAAGGAACTACCACGTAGTGTATCCATATTAAAATCTATACACATATGCTAAATCCCATTTATTTATATATTACGTACTATACCCATATAAACATCGAGATCAACAAGCATCGGTGAGCACCCCATTCTCGAGATGGCCCACTCACCGGTGTGGAATGTCCCCGTCCTCTTTATTCTCTTCGCACTACACGGATCAACACCCGTATGTTTTTTACGCTTTAGTTCCGAACATATAGACAGAATCTACCAATAACAATACTGCCGGCCACAATCTTTTTTACATTTACTTTTCCTTATGCATATAACGAAGTCTATTCTTATGTGACTTCTAACTCATATCATATTATACATGTAGATTTTATCCTTTTCAGATTCCATATCATTATCTCGTCAGATACTTCCATGTGTCATGTCTTTTACTAGTTTCACCATATCTTCTACATGTATGGTATGTTAGATCATATTCAAACAAACTTATATTATATACAATGGAAAATCGGAACATATCAAAGTCATATCCCATACATACAGGGTCAAATTAGACTAATACATTGTTTAATTCATTTAGTTATTGTTTTATTAAATTTTCATTTTCAAAAGTGTCGTGACCCGAATCCCCGACTCAACCCGGTTGGTGGATCCAAGCTGGAGCCCGGTTTATTCCGACGTTTTCAATTATCATCCCAAAACATTTTATTTAGTTTTATTAAATTTTCATTTTGTAAGTGTCACGAATTCGAACTCTCGACTGACCGTCAAGGGATTCAAGCTTGAGTCCGGGTTTACTCCGACGTTTTCAATTATCTTCCCAAAACATGTTGTTTGTGTTATTCCATTTTAGAATTTTTAATTACGTGGAAGCACTTCATTTTGGCAATCCCATAAACATTTACAAATTCAAAAGACCCATAACATTTACATTCAACAAAATGCATTTACAAAATAATACCTTTTTACTATGTATGTGTAATGTAAAAGATACTTAAACAAATACAATTTTTTAATGTCATTTTTCACTTTTCTTTGTTTGTGATTTCACATATAGTTATGGAAATGATATCTGCAAGCATTTATTCATAGAATTCGGCTTTGTTTGTCATTCAGTAGCAATGTGATTTCGCATTCAATATCACAATCTCACATATGGCTATAGAAGTTAACATTCACGAAAGATTCAGTTGGTGAATCCTATCCTGTTTGTCATTCAATAGCAATGTGATTTTGTACCAATATTATTACCATCTCATATGGTTATAGAAGTCGACATTCACTACGCATTCAAGCAGAACTCATTATGTTTGTCATTCAGTAGCAATGTGATCTCACATTCAACAATTATGGTTACCTTCATGACGAATTCAGTTGGTGAATCCCACATGTTGGGCTATTCAATAAAATGTGGGATTTCTCACATTCTAAAAACTTTATGGATTTCCTTCATGACGACCCGCAGGACTCCCATTATGCCTGGCCATTCAATGATACATTTCAAATCAATTTACTTTTTATAATAATTTCACTTATAGTTTGAATACATGCACACATGCATATGTGACAAACATTTCGAATAACAATAATTCAAATCGACATATGCATTATACATGTATATTTCATATTAAAATAAACTCATAATTGATCATAAACACATTCTGCCTTCATGTCATTTATGTATGACAAGCATTTCAACAATAATTCAAATCAATATATATTTACTTCTTATATATATTCTCACAAATAGCATTCATAACCGATCATAATCAAGATTCGCTCTCATATATCATTTATGTAGATCTACTGTATCTTTATCTATTTATAGCCTTCTTAATTGGCTATCACTTGTTCATTCACGATTCCTATCATTTGTTATCTTTTTTCTGGTTATATGATACTTAATCAATAACTTAACTACGTTATGTGTTCATGACATATTGCCTCTCATATTCATATTCATAGTTTCAGTTCGTTCATTTCTTCCATATCACATTCATGTTTCATGAACACATTTATACATGTTGCATTTCTTGTTCATATCTACATCATTTCTTACCATGTATTCTAATTAACTTTAACCAATTAGTACACTTGGTACAACAATTCAATTTTCAGACAAGATAAATTCAAAACGCCATTAAATAGCATATGGTTAGATTCTAGACTCAATTATCTTTCCATAGAGTCCAAGAATACCCATAATGGAGTCCTAACGAAGGAGTTATGCAAGTTGCAAGCCGTGATAAAAATCAGCAACTTACAACACCTGCAGCAGCCGCAGCAGCCGCTGTCTTTTGTCATTTTTGGGGATCTTAACTTTACATTTGACACTGGTATTTTGTACTACTTTGAATCTAAGGTTCTAAGTGGTTCTTCTCCTGAACTGAATCACCCAAATCGGAGCACCGAAACTCGAGTTACGTCCTAAACAACTCGGACTACTCTATGATTAAACTGATGCAGAATTGGTCGGCACAGCCTCCACCCTTGAGTAACTCGGGCCACTTAGAGTCATAATTTGATGATGCCTATTTCTGGATGTTTAATTTTCCTTGAAGTCTATTTTAATTATCCACTTGAATCACTCAAATCGGATAAGAAATGAGCAAGTTATGGCTAAAATACGAACACTAGTCAAAATAGAGCAAGGTGTACCGGTACATCTCTGACCTGTACAGGTACGTGTTCTGCTCGAGGGTCAGACCGGTACGTTCAAGGTGTACCAAGACGTGTCACGAAAAATGCCTTAATGTGTTTTTCCATTTTTCCATATGTTGATACCCCAAATCAACTCAATACTCCATAAACACGCCAAACCACTTAAATTCATCTTGTAATCTCTTTCACTCAAATTATCTTTCAATACACCTCTTATGAACTCTATTGAACTCAAACATGCTTTCATTCATTCTATACAAGGCCTAGGTTTTACTCAACCCATCTTCAAGAAATCTAGGTTCTATCAAAACCTAGAACAAGAACAAACATGTCCATGCTTTTTTACATACACTAGAATCTCAAAACACATGTAATGAGACTCTAGATCTTCTTATAATGAAAACCCTAGAAAACAAAGGGATTTATGATGATTTCCATACAAAACTCATTTTAGGGTTAGGTTTCTCACAACCCACAACTCCACAAACATGTATCCATACAAATTCCATACAAAGTTCCATACAAATCTTACTAGAATCCATGCCTTTATCTCCCTTTCTTTCTTCTCTTTCTCTTCTTTCTTCTCTTCCTCTTCCTCTTCTTCTCTCTCTCTCTCTCTTCCTCTTCCCTTCTCTCTCTCTCTACTTGCCTTGGCTCTCACAAAAATGAGAGACCATCTGTTTTATCCATAAGCTTTTTGAGTTAAGGCCATGTTTACCAAGACAAGAAAACCCATTTTTGGCTTATTTTCCCATTTTTCTTATTTAGCCCTTTTCTTTTATTATTCTCACTTAACTTATATATATATATATATATATATATATATATATATATATATATATATATATATATAGTATATATATATATATATATAAGTATATATATATTAAACTTGTCATCCCATCTTTTCTCAAATTCCATAATTGCATATAAGCTTATTGATTTATGCCCTTTTTGTCCTCAAGTGGTAAATGACCACTTTACCCTTGTCTCTAATATTTATTTCGGGTCTCTCGTTTTATTTCCGAAAAATTTCATTTAGCTTATAATATACCCTAAACAAGTCCGAAAACTACTAGGGTACATTTTGGGATGTTACAATGTCACATACATTGCATATGAACGAGGACATCACATTGAATGGGTGTAAGTGCATAGTGCCATCACACACCATCCTTGGTGGTTGATGCGCTCACGCTTGAACGGAAGTTTAACTGAGTTCGCTGTTCGTAGAATATGAAATAAAGGCTATCACATACCATCCTCGCGGTCATGAGTGGGCCGTACACTTAAACGATGTTCGAGTTCCACTATTCGCAGAGCATGAAAACTTGTGTCGGGTAGTAGCAAGCATGGATAGATACCCCCTCGGGTGAAAGCCCCAGTATTTTTGGTTATACATATGTGTCCAATAGTGAAAGCCAGAAAAGTGTAGGCAGAAGCTCAAGTGTGAGACCTAAATTCGCCACCCACAAAAAGGCAATATGTTTTGTTAATAAAAATATCATTAGAGGTACAATATCCAATGAGTTTTTGGTTTATAAACAAAAATTTCTTTGGAAAATGATCATTGGATGAAACATCAATATGTTTATCGTTATTATCGGGCTCTGTGCATTGTGTGGAGGGAGTCGCCAGGACTCAGCATGTGGTAAGGCGATCAGCCACATCTCATTTCATGGCATATATGATTCCATAGTAGAAATTACATTTGCCATGGAATGATTAGGTGAGTGTGCTACTCATTACATGTGCACTTAAAGGAAAATGAGGAGTTATTTCATCGGCGTGGCTCACCCTTTATGGAAAACATTTTAAAGTGTGGATAGACATCGTAATGGAGCCATCCAGGTCAATGTAAATAAGGTCACTATGTACTGATATCATTTTAAAATATACAGAACAAAATAGTTTTAATATATGGTTTTCAGAGTAAGAATGTTGTAATAAACCTTTAAGGACCGGCTGTGACATGTTTGTGTAATATTCTAAGTGGCTGGTCGGGGGTGGTAAAAGCGTCTGCTGGGACTAGCTTTACCCTAAAAATGAGTCTCATGAGAGACACGATAGTGTGGCATTTGATATGCGATACCCACAGGAATTCCCTAGGTTGACGATTGGTTAACAAGACCCTCGGGGTTTGGGGCGTCACACTTATAGCCAAGTCACATTTTTTTGCCTTCAAAACAAATTTAAATTGTAAATTGCATTTACTTGAAATGATAAAGTGCATAAGTATAAAAAGAAATTTGTTTACGAATTATAACAATTATAACTAGCAAATGAAAATTATTAATAACACACCTTTATATGTGGTTCAATTTTCACAGGTAAGTCGTCATCGACTTTATGGATTGGTTTCTCCACAAATTCTAGTAAGAGCACCACTTTTGATTTCATGTTGGAACTACTCACATCATATTGTTGTTTTCGAATTCCTATATGAGAAAGCTTTGCTAACACATCAGCCTCAAACTTAGCTTGACTTTCTTGGGTGACTTTTAGAAGGTCCTGTTAAACATGATCCGAGAC